>SAYR01044043.1:0-20208 GCA_004382745.1 Argopecten irradians irradians
TAGATTAGACTATATTCTATTCCATTAGCGGTCAGAGAAGAGGTACTTTCTTAATATAGACAAGTGGCCAAATTTAACCCTGACACTTTTTACCCAAGCAGTATCAGGCACCCATTATAGGAGGCTATGGTATGAAGAAATGACATACCAATATGATGATTCACCCCTAGCCGAGCTCTGTCGATTTCATCATTACAAAAGCCACCATTTCCTCCACAATTGTTAAAAAATTAGGTTGAACTGGTACATATAATAACTTGACTAGATATAAACAATTGTACATTGGTGAATCAGAATGGGTTATTACAAGCTCAATAACACTTAATGTGGATGATGAATTGAAAATGGTCAAAATGCAAAAAATTAAAAACAAAATTCCTGCTGATAAGACGAGACATTGATTGACATGAAGAAATTACCAAAGTCGAGCTGCACAAATTAAAACATAGATGGGTCACAAGATACTTAACGTTACACTAGCGTGACGTCGAACGGCGTTCAAAATACGGACAAGGCGTTTAAATTAAAACCATGTCACATAAACAAAATGTCTAATATAGGAAACACCAAAATTTAATGTGATATTTATCTAATCGCTTATAATTATGAGCTATAGGACCATATGCCATTCAACTATAATGATTATATACATTTGTATATGTTGTTTCGTGTCTGCCCAATATTTTCCATTCCGATTGAATTGTGGATTCCTGTAATGTAGTTGTTAAACTTCTTCTCATGAAAATCTCGCGAGCTTTTCGATATGTAATAACCTGTCGCCTATTAAATTAATTATAACGAACAAAACAATATTCATTTACGCATACATAAGATACGGAGCCTACCACTAATAGTGTTGTTTAATACATTGAGGAATGGCTAACTGATTGGAGAATGTTTATTGTGGAATCTCGAACTGCAAAACATGTCGTATGTCGAGCTGGTGCAACATTTCCGATTCTGTTGCCGTTGGCCAGGTATTGGTTTTGAATGTTTAATGTCGAATGTCGAGCCCTGCACAACATTCAAAAGTCCGTTCGTTTATCAGTGTATACATAAGTTCTTGAATGTTGAATGTCGAATTCGAGCTGCAAACATCAAAAGTCCCGTTCCGTTTGTCAAGTTATACATACGTCTGAATGGATGAATTGTCGAATGTCGAGCTGCACATCATTTCCAAAAGTCCGTTCGTTTATCGGTATATACATACGTCTGAATGTTTGAAATGTCGAATGTACGGAGCTGCGCAACATTTCAAAAGTCCGCCTAGTGATCAGTTTATACATAAAAGTTTTGAATGTTTGAAATGTCGAATTTCGAGCGCCACCAACATTCAAAAAGTCCGTTCGTTATGTCACTTAAATATATATAATGTTCCGAATGCTGAATGTCTATGTACGACCTGCACAACATTCAAAAGTTTCCGTCGTTTATCAGTTATATTTATAAGTTCCGAATGTTGAATGTCGTATGTTGAAGTGCACAACATTCAAAAAGCCGTTCGTCAAGTCAGTTATATACAAGTTCGAATGTTGAATGTCGAATGATCGAGCTGCACAACATTTAAAAGCCCGTTCGTTTTATCAGTTATACATAAGTTCTGAATGTTGAATAGTCGAATGTCGCATCTGTGCAACATTCAGATTCTTTTGTCGTTGGCCAGGTTATTAGGTTTGAATGTTGAATGTCGAATGTCTGAGCTGCACCACATTCCAAAAAAGTCCATTCGTTTATCAATTATACATCCAGTTCTGAAGTTGAATGTCGAGATGTCGAGCTGCGCCAACATCAAAATCCGTTCGTTTGTCAGCTTATTACATACGTCTGAATTGTTTGAATTGTTCGTATGTCGAGCCTGTGCAACCATTCAGATTCTGTTGTCGTTCGGCCAGTTTATTGGTTATTGAATGCTTGAATGTCGAATGTTCGAGCTGCCCGCAACATTCCAAAAATTCCGTTCGCTTTGTCATCTCTATACATACGTTCTGAATGATGAATGTCGAATGTCCGAGCTGCACATCATTCAAAAGGTCCCGCTTCGTTTATCGTCTATTACATTAGTCTGAATGTTGAATGTCGAATGTCGAGCTGCGCAAACATTCAAAAGTCGCCTAGTGGTCAGTATACATTAAGTTTTAATGTTGAATGTCGAATTCGAGCTGCACAACATTCAAAAGTCCGTTCGTTTTCACTTAAATTATATATAAGTTCCGAATGTGAATGTCGTAGTCGAGCTGCACCAACATATCAAAAGTCTGTCGTTATCAGTTATACATAAGTTTCTGAATGTTGAATGTCGGTAGTCGAAGCTGATGCCCAACATTCAGATTCTGTCTGTCCTGGCCCAGTTTATTAGCGTTTTGAATGTGATGTCGAATGTCGAGCTGCCACAACATTTAAAAAACCGCTCGCGTTCGTTTTATCAGTTATACTAAGTTTCTGAATGTGAATGTTCGATGTCGAGCCTGTTGCAACATTCAGATCTGCTGTTCGTTAGGCACAGTTATTGCGTTTTGAATGTTTTGAATCGGAATGTCGAGCTGCACAACATTCAAAAGTCCGTTCGTTTATCAGTTATACATCAGTTCTTGAATGTTTGAATGTCGAATGTCGAGCTGCCGCAACATCCAAATAAGTCCGTTCGTTTGTCAGTTTACATACGTTCGAATGTTGAATGTCGAATGTCGAGCAGCACAACATATCCAAAAGTTCGCTTCGTTAGTCAGTTATACATAAAGTTCCGAATGTTGAATGTCGTATGGTTGAGCTGCACAACATCAAAAAGTCCGTTCGTCTGTCATTATATATAAGTCCGAATGTTTTTGAATGGCTCGTATGTCGAGCTGCACTACTTCAAAAAGTCCGCTTCGTCGGTAAGTTTACATGTATAATTAAGTCCGAATGTTGGAATGTCGTATGATCGAGCTGCACAACATTCAAAAGTCCGTCCGTTTTGTTCAGTTATATATAAGTTCCGAATGTTGAAGTCGATAGTCAGCTGCGCAACAGTCAAAAGTCCCGTTCGTTTTGTCAATTATACATACGTCTGAATGTGAATGTCGAATGTCGAGTGCCACAACATTCAATAAGTCCGTTCGTAGTCAGTTATATATAAGTTCCGAAATGTTGAATGTCGTATGCCGAGGCTTGCACAAACATTTCAAAAGTCCGTTCGTTTGTCAGTTCTATATAAGGTTCTTGAATGTTGAATGTCGAATGTCGAGTCTGCACAAACATTCAAAAGTCCGTTCGTTTATCAGTTATACATAAGTTCATGGAATGTTGAATTGTCGCTATGTCGATCTGATGCAACATCAATTCTTTGTCGTTGGCCAGTTATTGTTTTTTGAATGTTGAATGTCGAATGTGAGCTTGCGCCAACATTCAACAAGTCCGTTCGTTGTCAGTTATACATACCCTTTCTGAATGTGGAATGTCGAATGTCGAGCTGCCACACCATTCAAAAGTCCGTTCGTAGTCAGTTATACATAAGTTTCCGAAATGTTGAATGTTTCGGGATTGTTGCAGCTTGCACAACATTCAAAAGTCCGTTTCGTTGTCAGTTATATATAAGGTTCCGAATGTTGAATATCGTTATTCGAGACTGCACAAACATTCACAAAGCCGTTTCGCTCGTGTCAGTTATATATAAGTTCCCGAATGTTGAATGACGTATGTCGAGCTGTGCAACATTCAGATTCTGTTGTCGTTTGGCCAGTTATTTGGTTTTGAATGATTGAAGGTCGAAATGTCGAGCTGCACAACAATTAAAAGTCCGTTCGTTTATCAGTTATACATAAGTCTCCGAATGTTGAATGTCGAATGTCGAAGCTGTGCAAACATTCAGATTCTGTATGTCCGTTGTGCCAGTTATTTGTTTTGAATGTTGGAATGTCGAATGTCGAGCTGCACAACATTCAAAAGTCCGTTCGCTTTATCAGTTATACCGATAAGTTCTGAATGTTGAATGTCGTAATGTCCGAGGTCGCGCAACATCCAAAAAGTCCTTCGTTTGTCAGTTATACATACGTTCTGAATGTGAATGTCGAATGTCGAGCAGCACAACATTTCCAAAAGTCCCGTTCGTTTAGGTCAGTTATACATAAGTTCCGAAATGTTGAAATGTCGTATGGTTGAGCTGCACAACATTCAAAAGTTCCGTTCGTCTGTCCAGTTATATATAAGTCCGAATGTTGAATTGTCGATATGTCGCAGCTGGCACAACATTCAAAAGTTCCGTTCGTCTGTAAGTTACGATGATAATAAAATTCCGAATGTCGTATTGTCGGAGCTGCACAACATTCCAAAAGCATGTCCGTCCGTTTGTCAGTTATATATAAGTTTCCGAATGTGAATGCGTATGTCGAGATGGCGCAAACATTCAAAAGTCCGTTCGTTGTCAATTATTTTCATACGTTCTGAATGTTGAATGATCGAAAGTCGAGCCTGCACAACATTCCAAAAGTCCGTTCGTTAGTCAGTTAATATATAAGTTCCGAAATGTTGAATGTCGTATGTCGAGCTGCCCACAACATTCAAAAGTCGTTCGTTTGTCTAGTTCTATATAAGTTCTGAATGTTGAATGTCGAATGTCGAGCTGCACAACATTCAAAAGGTCCGTTCGGTTTATCAGTTATACATAAAGTTCTTGAAATGTTGAACGTCGTATGTCGAGCTGGCAACATTCATCAGATTCTGATTCGTCGGTGGGCCAGTTTATTTGGTTTTTTGAATGTTGAATGTTCGAATGTCGAGAACTGCGACAACATTCAAAAGTCCGTTCGTTTGGTCAGTATTACATACTTTCTGAATGTTGAATGTCGAATGTCGAGCTGCACAACATTCAAAAAGTCCGTTCGTTAGTCAGTTATACATAAAGTTCCGAATGTGAATGTCGTATGTTGAGCTGCACAACATTCTCCAAAAAAGTCCGTTTTCGTCCCTGTAAGTATATATAAGTTCCGAATGCTTTGAATGTTCGTATGTCCGAGCTGCACAAACATTTCAAAAAGTCCGTTCGTTCTGTCAGTTAATATTAGGTTCCGAATGCTGAATGTCGTTATGTCGAGCTGCTCCACCATTCAAAAAGGCCGTCGGTGGACAACGATATTTCGAATGTTGAATGTCGTAATGTCGTAATCCCGAGCCAAACTTCACACAACTTTATCATTTCACATCCTAAACAATGACGATTTAATAGCCTTACTTAGTATATGGCTACAGTACGATAATCGGAAATATATCTATACCAGGATCACATACATGCTACTTACCATCTTTTGTATGGAATATCAAAGATATATCCATATTCAGAATTGTTTGCGTGATAAATTCCCACGATATGAACTAATTATTGTACAAAGATATCTTTGTACCGTTTTTATTCTCACTTGAACGTTGTCATTTGACGGTATTTCGGCCACCAACAGACAATCAGACTGCACAACCAAAGTTGTTTATGCATATAT
Source organism: Argopecten irradians irradians (assembly GCA_004382745.1). NCBI lineage: Eukaryota > Metazoa > Mollusca > Bivalvia > Pectinida > Pectinidae > Argopecten > Argopecten irradians. The sequence continues at coordinate 5,469 of SAYR01044043.1, forward strand.
CTATAAATACACACAGAATTCCTTCGTCGTATAACAAAAGGCATATCACGTGTCTATATCGGCCCGTATGAACGCGTCTAGGTTTCTCTGAATAACAAATTGGTTTTTAACCAATCGGATAGGTTTTATTGCAGTCAATGGAAAAGTCAATTAAGTATCGCTTTTATGATTTGGGGATATGTAATATATTCATAAAAGCTAAACCAACTTTAAAAAAAAAATCCTGTGTCATCATCCATTGCTAGCAACAGAGATAGTTTCAATATCCAATGCGTGCCAGTTGAATTATTATCGTTTGAATATGTGAAACTAGTTCCAGTTTAAGTGAAAACCCATCATGCTTTTTAAAGCATTCAAATCAATAAAAGACAATGAAATAATTGGATCCAATTTTACTGTTGGTAGACATGTACCTTGGTAAGTAAAATATACCAATACTTATAGAATGCAGTGTACATTGATACATGTATAGATATATATAAAAACCAATTAAATCAAAAGTTATTAAATAAAATGATTCTTCGTGCACAATGAACTTACTACAAATCGAAATGTTTTTGTTTGAGTAGCAAATTTTCAATATATGAAGTCTAATCCCCTTTTATAATCCAGGATTTTAGAATCGTTAAAAACAATTTCCGTTGTGTCTACATGACGCCTCACCTCTACATTTCATGCAAAGGTGGCGAATTGTATCCGACTCAGAGGTTATCTTTAGCAACTCTTCTTGAAAGGTGTCTTTCGCTGTCTGTCATGGATTGGCTTCCAAAAAGACTTGTCCATTAGAAATCTATAATTCTCCTCATCATAAATATCACTGATGTTATTGATGTTAAAATGTCCATTTTGTATCCACAAGTCTTAGATTAAAATTCAAGGAAACTTTGTGGGATAGCTGTGTGTAACTAATGATTGATTATCACAATAAACTGCATGTTAAATCCATTCTGGATCATGTAACTGTGATATGGCAGAATGCACGTGTACCTATCATATAAACCTTTCCTGCATGTGTTCAATTAGACCATAAAATACGCCTGATTATACCTGATGTAACCAAATAAATTCTATTCAGTTATCAGTGTACATGTATTTTACATAATAGTCTCCTTCCCCATTCATCAATGGATGGCCAATAAAGTACTAAATGTAAAAATGGACAGCCTTTGGACCGTATCTGTATGTTGAAGGAAACAAAAATTCACTAAATATTTGCATATAGATTAACCAAAAAAATAAGTTGAAAATAACATGATTTTATGCTTTTATAAAATAGTTTCATTTTTCGTTGTCTATGTATAAAATTTTGTAGTTAAAGTTAATTCATTTGGAAATTAGATATTATTATTATTGTCTTTTCGTTAGTGTGTTTATGTTCAATAATGTTAATGTTGGTACAGTAACTTGTATCACCATGTTGTTTTGTAGGGAGAAGAGCAATATAGACAATGCCTGCTGTCAAATCTCATAAGCATTTATCAGTAAAATTGTTTGAAATTGAAAAAAAAAAACAAGTCAAATTTGCTTTATAACCAAGGATTCATATAAATAGTTCTAAGACTTTTCCATTCTGTTTTATTAAACATTATCATTTTACAGATAATTTAAATCGTTCACAAGATCAGATATTATGTTTAATGTAATAAATTGTCACCATTTGTTTATTTGTTTATAAGTATATCATACACAAGGGTCACGAAACACAAAATAGACTGTCGGAAGAATTCAGATAGGATTGCTAAACCTGTAGATTTTTGTCTAAATTATTAACTACATATTTGGGGATATAAGGACTTTCAAATATATCACGAACTACCGGTAGTGCAAGAGCATTTGAACCTGGTTGCAATTGATCATGCATTCTGCGGGGCAGGTTATCAGCCGCATGTATTTTTAGGTAATTAACAAGAGTGTCAAATGGACAAGTATCCATAACTTCGAGAAAAATGTCAAAGAACGACAATGTCCACAACATGTATTATTTATCCGTCGGATAAGTTCCTGGGACATTTCTTTTAGGCTGAACAATTTCGTCATATGAAGGGGTCCCATCTCGGCTGCCAATAAGGAACTTTATTTTTATATAACGGTCCGCTTTGTGCTGCACATGAGTAATGCAACATAATTTCCAATGTTCCTCTTTCAATCTATATAAATACACATAGAACTTGCTTACCTAATATAGACCTGTTTGACAAGTATACAGTCGTGTGAAGGCAATGGCACATTTAGAAGTAAGGAACAATAATTACGACAATTACCCACATCGATTTAAAGATCGGTATGTCACAGGATCAATTCCTACACATAAAAAATAATGTTACTCAATCGTCTTGTCTCGAAGCCGGCTCGAAGGTACACGGATTATTACGGAAGCGTATTAGGCTCACATAGGAAAATATTTTTCTTGAGAACGAACATGTTTTATTTGGCGGCCGCCAGATAATTTTCTGCCGGCCGCCACTTAATTTAAGATATTATATGGCGGCTGCATATTCCTATGTGATCCTTATACACCTCCGTAGACTACTGCTGAATTCGGGGGTCATCTCAAAATGCAAATACAGATTTTTTTTTTATTATTTGAATTTTTAGTTTTACGATATCTACAATACGGTCAGCAAGTACTATTACGGCGCACCAATATATACATTTTATGTACAATTTATACAAAAAAATTCTTACAGATGAAAAACAGTTGCCCTGAATTACCAAAAGATCATATTCTGATCACATTTATAAACTTCTAGTATTTGGATTTTTAAACAAACGTGTAAGTGTAAATAAAAGTCCTAAATTTCTACAAAATGATATCACAAGAATGACCGCAATAATTTAACTCGAAATACATTGATTTCATGTACTAACAGTGGAGGTTGGCAAGGCGCAGTTGTTCAATCCCTTTCTTAATTGGGATTCTGTAATTGTCATCGACGTCGACTTTCCGACTGAGCAGTAAACGGCTTATGTTACAATCGGGAATTTTCGTACACAAGTATCGAAGAAAAATCTGCGAAAAAGTCAAAACCAGAAAATAGGATGGGTGTGATATCGCTTTCTATAGGGTAGATGCTCGTTGAAGGGATGAAGATTCTCGAGGGGGTGTGAAGGGAGGGCGGGATGAAGGGGTGGGGGGGAGGGCAATATAAGTTTTCATATTAGAGGTAGTATCGGTCTGCGGTGTTATTAGAGACTCTCTCTAGGGTACAAAAAAGTGGTGTAGTCAGTAATAATAATTGTAGGCTTTATATATTCTACATGAAACTAATTAATAATTCACACCATCTTTATCTGCATATAATCTTACGAATACGTGTAACCGAATATCACACAATCGGTGAAATTTTATTTCAAATTTCCCTTGACCTTGACAAATATTTTACGAACAATCAGAGCATAGCTCAAAAGATGAAGAGATCGTGAGACTATTCTCAAGCCGCGATTAATGTGCTCCTAACATTTTGTACAAGTTCACTGATATTCCGCCTTTCTTCCGAATGATGGAGCTTATTGGACAACTGCTGGGCTAGCTCTGCCTGCTCTAGGACATCTTCATTGTTCCCTTTTAGCAGTCGCAATCTCGCCTTTGCTACATGAAACAACATCTGCCACTTGATTTCTAGCTTTTCCAGTCTTTGAAGACCTGCTCGAGAACCATATTCGCAGACGTTAAGTCGTTTCCTGACACGGAGTCAGTAACAGGCTTGCCTCTGTGAGTCATACCAAGGTAAAGAAGCACCTTCACCAACAGACATCTTCTAATGAACGCTGATCGATACTGCTCATCCGCTTTGTTTACATCGGGCAAATTGTCAACTGTGTTGATCATTCTCTCAAGTAAGGTTTTCATTCTATCCTTGATCTCTTGCTTCCCTGTTCGTTCATATGATATGCAGTCAATGCAGAACTCTGCCACGCAGAAATTCACTAGATGCATAGCATCCAATCTTAGAGACGTCGCTGACAATCTGATGCTGTTGTATTTATGCACGATATCCTCCATATCATAGCCCTTTGGAAACATTAACATTTGCGCCTGAGCAGCCATAACCATGATCATCGACGTCAGTGGATGTTCTGTATGAACAATCAAACTCCCTACATCATGGATCTGTTGAAGGACATCACATGGTTTGTCTGCTTCCAACAAGAACCGCAACCAGGTCAATTTAGCGTCCATAACGACCCGCGCTACTCCTAGACCAGCCTTTTCGAAATACAATACCTGTAATCATCAGCTTTGTTCAATCAGTCATATTGTCCACATACACCCTCAACATTTTCCCAGTTCGTTGTAGATTACTTACTCTTACATTAAATTTGGACATTTATATATATAAATATGAATATAATATTATTTAACATGAATACAGTGGTTTTAAATAGGCTATATAAACTTGTATGTACCAAGATGCTAATTGCCTTAACTTTATATTAAAATTTATTTCTATTAATTGTGTAGTGAAATATGCTTCAGTGAATACCTAAACATAAGGACCACATGCTTAATAACATGACCACTTAATGATTAATATCCACATAACTTGGCAATTTGGCTATGAATACCAGTTTTCATTTCCACTGGTTTTTATAAACAGTTTTAACTGTAATACCAGTTTTCATTTCCACTGGTTTTTATAACAGCTTTAACTGTAATACAATTTTTCATTTCCACTGGTTTTTATAAACAGTTTTAACTGTAATACCAGTTTTCATTTCCACTGATTTTTATTAAGAGCTTTAACTGTATAGATTAGACTATAATTCTATTCCTATATAGCGTCAGAGAAGAGGTACTTTCTTAATATAGACAAGTTGGCCAAATTAACCCTGACACTTTTACCCAAGGCGAGTATCAGGCACACCATTATAGTGAGGCTTGTATGAAGAATGACATACAATATGATGATTCACCCCTAGCCGAGCTCTGTCGATTTCATCATTACAAAAAAGCCACCATTTCCTCCACAATTGCTTAAAATTTAGGTTGAACTGGTACATATAAAAACTTAGACTTAGATATAAACATTGTACATTTGTGAATCAGAATGGGTTATTACAATGCTCAATAAAACTTAATGTGGATTGATGAATTGAAAATGTCAAAATGCAAAAAATTAAAACAAAATTCCATGCTTGATAAGACGATGACATTTGATTGACATGAAAAATTACCAAAGCGAGCTGCACAAATTTGAAACATAGATGGGTCACAAGATACTTAACGTTTACACAAGCGTGACGTCGAACGCGCGTTCAAATACGGACAAGGCGTTTAAATTAAAAACCATGTCACATTAAACAAAATGTACTAATATAGGAAACACAAAATTAATGTGATATTTATCTAATCGCTTATAATTATGAGCTATAGCATATGCAATAACTATATGATTATATACATTTGTATATGGTGTTTCGTGTCTCCCAATATTTCCATTCCGATTGAATTGTGGATTCCTGTAATGTTACGTTGTTGAAACTTCTCTTCATGAAAATCTCGCGAGCTTTTCGATATTAATAATCCTGTCGCCTATTAAATTTATAAAACGAACAAAACAATATTCATTTACGCATACATAAGATACGGAAGCCTACCACTAATAGTGTTGTTTAATACATTGAAGAAGGCTAACTGATTGGAGAATGTTTATTGTGGAATCTCGAACTGCAAAACATGTCGTATGTCGAGCTGCTGCAACATTTCCGATTCTGTTGCCGTTGGCCAGGTATTGGTTTTGAATGTTTAATGTCGAATGTCGAGCCTGCACAACATTCAAAAGTCCGTTCGTTTATCAGTGTATACATAAATTCTTGAATGTTGAATGTCGAAGTTCGAGCTGCAAACATCAAAAGTTTCCCGTTCCGTTTGCAAGTTATACATACGTCTGAATGGATGAATGTCGAATGTCGAGCTGCACATCATTTCCAAAAGTCCGTTCGTTTATCGGTTATACATACGTCTGAATGTTTGGAATGTCGAATGTCGAAGCTGCGCAACATTCAAAAGTCCGCTTCAGTGGTCAGTTTATACATAAAGTTTTGGAATGTTGAATGTCGAATTCGAGCTGCCACAACATTCAAAAGTCCGTTCGTTATGTCACTTAAATATATATAGTTGTTCCGAATGCTGAATGTCTATTACGACCTGCACAACATTCAAAAGTTCCGTCGTTTATCAGTTTATTATATAAGGTTCCGGAATGTTGAATGTCGATATGTTGAAGTTGCACAACATTCAAAAAGTCGTTCGTCAAGTCAGTTATATACAAGTTACGAATGTTGAATGTCGAATGTCGAGCTGCACAACATTTAAAAGCCCGTTCCGTTTTATCAGTTATACATAAGTTCTGAATGGTTGAATGTCGAATGTCGAAGCTGTGCAACATTCAGATTTTTTGTGTTGGCCAGGTTATTGGTTTTGAATGTTGAATGTCGCGAATGTCCGAGCTGCACCACATTCCAAAAAAGTCCATTCGTTTATCAATTATACATTCAGTCTGAAGTTGAATGTCGAGATGTCGAGCTGCGCCACATCAAAATCCGTTCGTTTGTCACTTTATTACATACGTCTGAATTGTTTGAATGTTCGTATGTCGAGCCTGTGCAACCATTCAGATTCTGTTGTCGTTGGGCCAGTTTATTGGTTATTGAATGCTTGAATGTCGAATGTCCGAGCTGTCCGCAACATTCAATAAATTCGTTTCGTTTGTCCGTCATTATACATACGTTTCTGAATGATGGAATGTCGGAATGTCCGAGCTGCACATCATTCAAAAAGTCCCGTTTCGTTTATACGTCTATTACATAGTTCTGAATGTTGAATGTCGAATGTCGAGCTGCGCAAACATTCAAAAGTCGCTCTAGTGGTCAGTATACATTAAGTTTAATGTTGAATGTCGAATTTCGAGCTGCACAAACATTCAAAAGTCCGTCGTTTGTCACTTAAATATATATAAGTTCGAATGTGAATGTCGTATGTGAGCTGCACCAACATATCAAAAGTCTGTCGTTATCAGTTAGTACATAAGTTCTGAATGTTGAATGTCGGATAGTCGAAGCTGATGCCCAACATTCAGATTCTGTTTGTCCTGGCCAGTTATTAGGTTTTAGAATGTTGATGTCGAATGTCGAGCTGCCACAACATTAAAAATCCGCTTACCGTTCGTTATCAGTTATACTAAGTTTCTGAATGTGAATGTCGATGTCGAGCCTGTTGGCAACATTCAGATCTGTGTCGTTAGGCCCAGTTATTGGTTTTGAATGTTGAATCGGAATGTCGAGCTGCACAACATTCAAAAGTCCGTTCGTTTATCAGTTATACATCAGTTCTGAAGTTTGAATGTCGAATGTCGAGCTTGCCGCAACATCCAAAAAGTCGTTCGTTTGTCAGTATATACATACGTTCTGAATGTTGAATGTCGAATTGTCGAGCAGCACAACATATCAAAAGTTCGCTTCGTTAGTCAGTTATACATAAGTTCGAATGTTGAATGTCGTATGTTGAGCTGCACAACATCCAAAAGTCCGTCGTCTGTCATTATATATAAGTCCGGAATGTTTTTGAATGGTCGTATGTCGAGCTGCACAACATTCAAAAGTCCGTTTCGTCGGTAAGTTACATGTATAATATAAGTTCCGAATGTTGGAATGTCGTATGTCGAGCCTGCACAACATTCAAAAGTCCCGTCCGTTTTGTAGTTATATATAAAGTTCCGAATGTTGAAGTCGATGTCAGCTGCGCAAAACAGTCAAAAGTCCCGTTCGTTTTGTCAATTATACATACTTCTGAATCGTTGAATGTCGAATGTCGAGTGCCACAAACATTCAATAAGTCCGTTCGTAGTCAGTTATATACTAAGTTCCGAATGCTAATGTCGTATGTCACGAGCTTGCACAACATTCAAAAGTCGGTTCGTTTTGTCAGTTCTATATAAGTTCTGAATGTTGAATGTCGAATGTCGAGTCTGCACAACATTCAAAAATACCGTTCGTTTATCAGTTCTATACATAAGTTCATGGAATGTTGAATTGTCGCTAACCTGTCGATCTGTGCAACATCAGATTCTGTTGTCGTTGGCCAGTTATTGTTTTTTGAATGTTGAATTGTCGAATGTCGAGCTTGCGCCAACATTCAAAAGTCCGTTTCGTTTGTCAGTTATTACATACTTTTCTGAATGTTGAATGTCGAATTCGAGCTGCACACCATGCAAAAGTCCGTTCGTTAGTCAGTTATACATAAGTTTCCGAATGTTAGAATGTCGAGGATTGTTGCAGCTTGCACAACATTTCAAAAAGTCCGTTTCGTCTGTCAGTTATATATAAGGTTCCGAATGTTGTGAATATCGTTGTTCGAGACCTGCACAACATTCAAAAGCCGCTTCGTTCTGTCAGTTATTATATAAGTTCCCGAAGTTGAAGTCGTATGTTTCGAGCTGTGCAACATTCAGATTCTGTTGTCGTGTTGGCCCAGTTATTTGGTTTTGAATGATTGAATGTCGAAATGTCGAGCTGCACAACAATTAAAAGTCCGTTCGTTTATCAGTTATACATAAGTTCCGAATGTTGAATGTCGAATGTCGAAGCTGTGCAACAGTCAGATTCTGTTATGTCGTTTTGCCAGTTATTTGTTTTTGAATGTTGGAATTGTCGAATGTCGAGCTGCACAACATTCAAAAGTCCGTTCGCTTTATCAGTTATACCATCAGTTCTGAATGTTGAATTGTCGTAATGGTCCCGAGGCTGGCGCAACATCCAAAAAAGTCCTTCGTTTGTCAGTTATACATACGTCTGAATGTGAATGTCGAATGTCGAGCGCACAACATTTCAAAAGTCCCGTTCGTTTAGTCAGTTATACATAAGTTCCGAAATGTTTGAAATGTCGTATGTTGAGCTGCACAACATTCAAAAGTCCGTTCGTCTGTCCAGTTATATATAAGTTCCGAAATGTTGAATTGTCGTATGTCGAGCTGCCACAACATTCAAAAGTTCCGTTCGTTGTAAGTACATGATATTATAAGTTCCGAAATGTCGTATGTCGGAGCTGCACACATTCCAAAGATGTCCGTCCGTTTGTCAGTTATATATAAGTTTCCGAATGTGAATGTCGTATGTCGAGCATGGCGCAACATTCAAAAGGTTCCGTTCGTTTGTCAATTGATTTCATACGTTCTGAATGTTGAATGATCGAATATCGAGCCTGCACAACATTTCAAAAGTCCGTTCGTTAGTCAGTTATATATAAGTTCCGAAATGTTGAATGTCGGATGTCGAGCTGCCCACAAACATTCAGAAAGCCGTTCGTTTGTCAGTTCTATATAAGTTCTGAATGTGAATGTCGAATGTCGAGCTGCCACAACATTCAAAAGGTCCGTTCGGTTTATCAGTTATACATAAAAGTTCTTGAATGTTGAACGTCGTATGTCGAGCTGTGCAACATTCATGATTCTAGTTCGTCGTTGGACCAGTTTATTTGGTTTTATTGAATGTTGAAGTCGAATGCGAGACTGCCGACAACATTTCAAAGTCGTTCGTTTGTCAGTGTATACATACTTTCTTGAATGCTTGAATGTCGAATGTCGAGCTGCACAACATTCAAAAGTCCGTTCGTTAGTCAGTATACATTAAAGTTCGAATGTTGAATGTCGTATGTTGAGCTGCACAACATCCCCAAAAAGTCCGTTCGCTGTAAGTATATATAAAGTTCGAATTGCTTGAATGTCGTACTGTCGAGCTGCACAACATTTCAAAAAGTCCGTTCGTCTGTCAGTTAATATAAGGTTCGAATGCTGAATGTCGTATGTCGAGCTGCACCACCATTCAAAAAGGCCGTCGGTGGCCAACGATATTTGAATGTTGAATGTCGAATGTCGTATATCCGGCCAAACTTCACACAACTTTATCATTTCACATCCTAAACAATGACGATTTACATACACTTAGTATATGGGCTACAGTACATAATCGGAATATATCTATTCCAGGATCACATACATGTACTTACCTATCTTTTTGTATGGAATTATCAAAGAGTATATCCATATTCAGAATTGTTTGCGTGATAAATCCCACGATATGAACTAATTATTGTACCAAGATATCTTTGTCCCGTTTTTATCTCTGACTTGAACGTGTCATTTGACGGTATTTCGGCCACAACAGACAACTCAGACTGCACACACAAAGTTTGTTTATGCATATATCTATAAATACACACAGAATTCCGTCGTCGTATAACCAAAGGCATATCACGTGTCTATTATCGGGCCCGTATGAAACGCGTCTAGGTTTCTCTGAATACAATGGTTTTTAACCAATCGGTAGGTTCTTATTGCAGTCAATGGAAAAGTCAATTAATGTATCGCTTTTATGATTGGATATGTAATATTTTCATAAAGTCTAAACCAACTCTTAAAAAAAAAATCCTGTGTCATCATCCATTGGTAACAACAGAGATAGTTTCAATATTCCAATCGCGTGCCAGTTGAATTATTATCGATTGATATGTGACAACTAGTTCCAGTTTAAGTGAAAACCCATCATGCTTTTTAAAGCATATCAAATCAATAAAAGACAATGAAATAATGGTCCATTTTACTGTGGTAGACATGTACCTGGTAAGTAAAATATACAATACTTATAGAAATGCATGTTACATTGTACATGTATAGATATATATGAAAAACCAATTAAATCAAAAGTAGTTAAATAAAATGATTCTTCGTGCACAATGAACTTACTACAAATCGAAATGTTTTTGTTTGAGTAGCAAATTTTCAATATATGAAGTCAATCCCCTTTATAATCCAGGTTTTTAGAATCGTTAAAAACAATTTCCGTTGTGTCTACATGACGCCTCACCTCTACATTGTCATGCAAAAGGTGGCGAATTATATCCGACTCAGAGGTTATCTTTAGCAACTCTTCTTGAAAGGTGTCTTTCGCTGTCTGTCATGGATTGGCTTCCAAAAAGACTTGCTCCATTAGAAATCTATAATTCCCTCATCATAAATATCACTGATGTTATTGATGTTAAAATGTCCATTTTGTATCCACAAGTCTTAGATTAAAATTCAAGGAAACTTTGTGGGTAGCTGTGTGTAACTAATGATTGATTATCACAATAAACTGCATGTTAAATCCATTCTGGATCATGTAACTGTGATATGCAGAATGCACGTGTACCTATATATAAACCTTTCCTGCATGTGTTCAATTAGACCATAAAATACGCCTGATTTACCTGATGTAACCAAATAAATTCTATTCAGTTATCAGTGTACATGTATTTTACATAATAGTCTCCTTCCCCATTCATCAATGGATGGCCAATAAAGTACTAAATGTAAAATGGACAGCCTTTGGACCGTATCTGTATGTTGAAGGAAACAAAAATTCACTAAATATTTGCATATTAGATTAACCAAAAAAATAAGTTGAAAATAACATGATTTTATGCTTTTATAAATAGTTTCATTTTCGTTGTCTATGTATAAAATTTTGTATTAAAGTAATTCATTTGAAATTAGATTATTATTATTGTCTTTCGTTAGTGTGTTTATGTTCAATAATGTTAATGTTGGGTACAGTAACTTGTATCACCATTGTTTTGTAGGGAGAAGAGCAATATTAGACAATGCCTGCTGTCAAATCTCATAAGCATTTATCAGTAAAATTGTTTGAAATTGAAAAAAAAAAACAAGTCAAATTTGCTTTATAACCAAGGATTCATATAAATAGTTCTAAGACTTTTCCATTCTGTTTTATTAAACATTATCATTTTACAGATAATTTAAATCGTTCACAAGATCAGATATTATGTTAATGTAATAAAATTGTCACCATTTGTTTATTGTTTTATAAGTATATCATACACAAGGGTCACGAAACACAAAATAGACTGTCGGAAGAATTCAGATAGGATTGCTAAACCTGTAGATTTTTGTCTAAATTATTAACTACATATTTGGGATATAAGGACTTTCAAATATATCACGAACTACCGGTAGTGCAAGAGCATTTGAAACCTGGTTGCAATTGATCATGCATTCTGCGGGGCAGGTTATCAGCCCGCATGTATTTTTAGGTAATTAACAAGAGTGTCAAATGGACAAGTATCCATAAACTTCGAGAAAAATGTCAAAGAACGACAATGTCCACAACATGTATTATTTATCCGTCGGATAAGTTCCTGGGACATTTCTTTTAGGCTGAACAATTTCGTCATATGAAGGGGTCCCATCTCGGCTGCCAATAAGGAACTTTATTTTTATATAACCGGTCCGCTTTGTGCTGCACATGAGTAATGCAACATAATTTCCAATGTTCCTCTTTCAATCTATATAAATACACATAGAACTTGCTTACCTAATATAGACCTGTTTGACAAGTATACAGTCGTGTGAAGGCAATGGCACATTTTAGAAGTAAGGAACAATAATTACGACAATTACCCACATCGATTTAAAGATCGGTATGTCACAGGATCAATTCCTACACATAAAAAATAATGTTACTCAATCGTTCTTGTCTCGAAGCCGGCTCGAAGGTACACGGATTATTACGGAAGCGTATTAGGCTCACATAGGAAAATATTTTTCTTGAGAACGAACATGTTTTATTTGCGGCCGCCAGATAATTTTCTGCCGGCCGCCACTTAATTTAAGATATATCTATGGCGGCTGCATATTCCTATGTGATCCTTATACACCTCCGTAGACTACTGCTGAATTCGGGGGTCATCTCAAAATGCAAATACAGATTTTTTTTTTATTATTTTGAATTTTTAGTTTTACGATATCTACCCAATACGGTCAGCAAGTACTATTACGGCGCACCAATATATACATTTTATGTACAATTTATACAAAAAAATTCTTACAGATGAAAAAAACAGTTGCCCTGAATTACCAAAAGACATATTCTGATCACATTTATAAACTTCTAGTATTTGGATTTTAAACAAAACGTGTAAGTGTAAATAAAAGTCCTAAATTTCTACAAAAATGATATCACAAGAATGACCGCAATAATTTAACTCGAAATACATGATTTCATGTACTAACAGTGGAGGGTTGGCAAGGCGCAGTTGTTCAATCCCTTTCTTTAATTGGGATTCTGTAATTGTCATCGACGTCGACTTTCCGACTGAGCAGTAAACGGCTTATGTTACAATCGGGAATTTTCGTACACAAGTATCGAAGAAAAATCTGCGAAAAAAGTCAAAACCCAGAAAATAGGATGGGTTGATATCGCTTTCTATAGGGTACGATGCCTCGTTGAAGGGATGAAGCATCTCTCGCAGGGGGGGGGGGGAGGGCAATATCAGTTTCAAGAGGGGTATCATCGGTCTGCTGTTATATATGACATTTTAGGGCTAAAAAAAGTGGTGTAGTCAGTAATAATAATGTAGGCTTTTATATATTCTACATGAAACTAATTAATAATTCACACCATCTTTATCTGCATATAATCTTTACGAATACGTGTAACGAATATCACACAAATCGGTGAAATTTTATTTCAAATTTTCCTTGACCTTGACAAATATTTTACGAACAATCAGAGCATAGCTCAAAAGATGAAGAGATCGTGAGACTATTCTCAAGCCGCGATTAATGTGCTCCTAACATTTTGTACAAGTTCACTGATATCACGCCTTCTTCCGAATGATGGAGCTTATTGGACAAACTGCTGGGCTAGCTCTGCCTGCTCTAGGACATCTTCATTTGTTCCCTTTTAGCAGTCGCAATCTCGCCTTTGCTACATGGAACAACATTGCACTTGATTTCTAGCTTTTCCAGTCTTTGAAGACCTGCTCGAGAACCATATTCGCAGACGTTAAGTCGTTTCCTGACACGGAGTCCAGTAACAGGCTTGCCTCTGTGAGTCATACAAGGTAAAGAAGCACCTTCACCAACAGACATCTTCTAATGAACGCTGATCGATACTGCTCATCCGCTTTGTTTTACATCGGGCAAATTGTCAACTGTGTTGATCATTCTCTCAAGTAAGGTTTTCATTCTATCTTGATCTCTTGCTTCCCTGTTCGTTCATATGATATGCAGTCAATGCAGAACTCTTGCCACCGCAGAAATTCACTAGATGCATAGCATCCAATCTTAGAGACGTCGCTGACAATCTGATGCTGTTGTATTTATGCACGATATCTCCATATCATAGCCCTTTGGAAACATTAACATTTGCGCCTGAAGCAGCCATAACCATGATCATCGACGTCAGTGGATGTTCTGTATGAACAATCAAACTCCCTACATCATGGATCTGTTGAAGGACATCACATGGTTTGTCTGCTTCCAACAAAACCGCAACCAGGTCAATTTAGCGTCCATAACGACCCGCGCTACTCCAGACCAGCCTTTTCGAAATACAATACCTGTAATCATCAGCTTTGTTCAATCAGTCATATTGTCCACATACACCCTCAACATTTTTCCCAGTTCGTTGTAGATTACTTACTCTTACTTAAATTTGACATTTATATATATAAATATGAATATAATATTATTTAACATGAATACAGTGGTTTTAAATAGGGCTATATAAACTTGTATGTACCAAGATGCTAATTGCCTTAACTTTATATTTAAAATTTATTTCTATTAATATGTGTAGTGAAATATGCTTCAGTGAACCTAAACATAAGGACCACAGCTTAATAACATGACCACTTAATGATTAATATCCACATAACTTGGCCAATTTGGCGAATGAATACCAG
>SAYR01044043.1:20233-39043 GCA_004382745.1 Argopecten irradians irradians
ATACCAGTTTCATTTCATGCCGTTTTTTATTTAACAGCTTTAACTGTGATACAATTTTCACTTTCTATTGTTTTTTATCAAACAGCTTCACGTGTTAATCCAGTTTTCATTTCCATGGTTTTTATAAACAGCTTCAACTGGTAATACCAGTTCTTCATTTCCATGGTTTTTATAAACAGTTTTAACGTGATACCAGTTTTTCATTTCCACTGCGTTTTTATAACAGCTCTAACTGTAAATACCAGATTTTCATTTGCCACTTGGTTTTTATAAACAGCCTTTAACTGTAATACCAGTTTTCATTTCCACTGTTTTTATTTAACAGCTTTAAAAACTTGAAACATACCAAGTTTCATTCCACTGTTTTTATAAACAGCTTTAACGTAATACTAGTTGTCATTCCACTGGTTTTTATAAAAACAGCCTTTAACTGAATATAGTTTTTCATTTCCACTGGGTTTTTTATAAACAAGCCTCTAACTTAAATACCATTTTCATTTCCACTGGGTTTATAAAACAGCTTAACGTAATACTAGTTTTCATTCCCATCTGTTTGTTTATAAACAGCTTTAACTGATATATTGTAAATGCCATTAATGTTTAATAAAAGCTATATGAGAAAGAACAACTATAAGAGCCTGCTATTCATTGACTTTAAAATACACGGTTTCTCTACTTATCAAGAAGCCTTCAAACTCGTTATTTTGGATATCGCATGATACAATGTACCACTGAATGACGCAATACCTGTTGTGCAAGTAAATGTAATAAAGAAAGGCGGTGTTAGCAATATAATGTGAATTGGTCATTGAATAACTGTATACCTATACGGAGAATACACACAAGAGTATGCATGGTATTGTTGTATATTGTTTGGCCCACTAATTAATATAACACTTCATTGTAATCAAGCCACGGTTTCTTGTTTTCTTGATATATATTTTCTAATAATTCAAAAACCTGGATCAAGCTTGATTAGATGACTACATATTATCCCTATAATTTGTGTTTCTTCCATCACACATATGCAAATTATAAAATAACTTTATCGTTTATTTTCAATATAGCCCACGACACAGTACTTACTTCGCATCAGGCGAAGTACCAGTTCAAAACACTAAATTATAACCATGGCGTATCTTTTCCCGAGGACATCGACCTTCCTTTGGTCCATATTTGACGTATCGTTCAAGACTTAACATGAATGCTGAGATCGAATGACGTTATAAACACCAAGATATAATCGAAGAATGTGTTTATCAAAACCAAGTATATGATTGATATGACAGAGGCTACTACTGACACTATGTCGTCCGACATACCTACAATATCCACCTGTAAATACTCGCGTCAATAAAGCACTCGTCGTATGTACAGATCACGAATCCATTATGATGTATTGGTCGGCATACATGTGAGTCCTGGTGATTCTGAATTACAGTGAATACTCATGCTAGCTACTCAACCTAGAAGTAGATATTCTTATGCTCATTCATTACGCCTGATCTCTAAATCTCACAATGTGTTTAAAGGTCTCTATTGAGGACAATACCCAAGAATGGCCTACTATACAATGGTCGTCCGTCTTAAATTACCTACCTATGCTGAATACCTGTCATATATTAAACTCGTAATGCATACAGATCTATTTTATCACTGTAATTGTTGACATTACATGTGCATAGTAACTGGATTATCGTTTGAAAATTTACATCTCGTTGAAAATTATCATTCTATGCTAAATGCTAACATCAACCCTAAAAGAGAAGTGTAGAATATCCTTTAGCATATTGCATTACCGTAGGCCTTTGACTAAAACCAATAATTTTTAGTTAGAGTATAAATGTTTCATATCAGACTTGTAGTTATACCTTGGTACTTAAGTATGTAAATTACGAGTTGCCCTTTCTAGCTCAACAACAAGCTATGTTCAAGCT
This sequence comes from Argopecten irradians irradians, assembly GCA_004382745.1. Taxonomy (NCBI): domain Eukaryota; kingdom Metazoa; phylum Mollusca; class Bivalvia; order Pectinida; family Pectinidae; genus Argopecten; species Argopecten irradians. Next base: position 22,171 of record SAYR01044043.1, read on the forward strand.
GTGTTCTACTAATATCCTATGAAGAACCTTCGTGAAGTCTTTAAATGCCAGTACAAACGTTTTGTTCCAAATTGATTAAATGTACGAACACTTTAGATGTACAGCCGTTGGAAACATTGCTTGTCTACTGGTTTTTATAAACAGCCTTTAATTGTAATACCAGTTTTCATTTCCACTGGTTTTTTAACAGCTTTAACTGTAATACTAGTTTTCATTTCCACTGGTTTTTTATAAACAGCTTTAACTGTAATACCAGTTATCATTTTCACTGGTTTTTATAAACAACTTTAACTGTAATACCAGTTTTCATTTCTACTGGGTTTGTAATAAACAGCTTTAACTGTAATACAAGTTTATCATTTTCACTGGTTTTTATAAACAGCTTCAACTGTAATACTAGTTTTCATTTCCACTGGTTTTATAAACAGCTTTAACTGTAATTACAAAGTTATCATTTTCACTGGTTTTTATAAACAAACTTTAACTGTAATACCAGTTTTCATTTCTACTGGTTTTTATAAACAGCTTTAAACTGTAATACTTCTTAATATTGTTTGAAATTGAAAAAAACAAGTCAAATTTGCTTTATAACCAAGGATTCATATAAATAGCTCTAAGACCTTTCCATTCTGTTTTATTAAACTTTATCATTTTTACAGATAATTTAAATCGTTCACAAGATCAGATATTAGTTCGTTCATTATGATATGCAGTCAATGCAGAACTCTGCCACGTAGAAATCTCTAGATGCATAGCATCCAATCTTAGAGACGTCGCTGCCAATCTGATGCGCTGTTGTATTTATGCACGATATCCTCCATATCATAGCCCTTTGGAAACATAAACATTTGCGCCTGAGCAGCCATGAACAATCAGACTCCCTACATCATGGATTTGTTGAAGGACATCACAGGTTTGTCTGCTTCCAACAAGAACCGCAACCAGGCCAATATAGCGTCCATAACGACCCGCGCTACTCCTAGACTACCCTTTTCGAAATACAATACCTGTAATCATCAGCTTTGTTCAATCAGTCATATTGTCCACATACACCCTCCACATTTTCCCAGTTCGTTGTAGATTACTTACACTTACATTAAAATTTGGACATTTATATATATAAATATGAATATAATATTATTTAACATGAATACACTGGTTTTTAAATAGCGTATATAAACTTGTATACCAAGATGCTAATTGCCCTAATTTTATACATTAAGATTTATTTCTATTTATTGTGTAGTGAAATATGCTTCAGTGAATACCTCTACATAAGGACCACATGCTTAATAACATGACCACTTAATGATTAATATCCACAAAATTGGCAATTTTGGCTATGAATACCAGTTTTCATTTCACTGGTTTTATCAAACAGCTTTAACTATAATACAAGTTTTCATTCCACTGGTTTTTATAAACAGCTTTAACGTAATACTAGTTTTCATTTCCACTGGTTTTTATAAACAAGCTTCAACTGTAATACAATTTTTCATTTCCACTGGTTTTTATAAACAGCTTCAACTGTAATACCAGTTTTCATTTCCACTGGTTTTTATAAACAGCTTCAACTGTAATACCAGTTTTCATTTCCACTGGTTTTTATAAACAGCTTTAACTGTAATACCAGTTTTCATTTCCACTGGTTTTTATAAACAGCTTTAACTGTAATACCAGTTTTCATTTCCACTGGTTTTTATAAACAGCTTTAACTGTAATACCAGTTTTCATTTCCACTGGTTTTTATAAACAGCTTCAACTGTAATACAATTTTTCATTTCCACTGGTTTTTATAAACAGCTTCAACTGTAATACCAGTTTTCATTTCCACTGGTTTTTATAAACAGCTTCAACTGTAATACAGTTTTCATTTCCACTGGTTTTTTATAAACAGTTTAACTGTAATACCAGTTTTCATTTCCACTGGTTTTTATAAACAGCTTCAACTGTGAATACCAGTTTTCATTTCCACTGTTTTTTGTATAACAGCTTTAACTGTAATACCAGTTTCATTTCCACTGGTTTTTATAAACAGCTTCAACTGTAATACAGTTTTCATTTCCACTGGTTTTTATAAAACAGTTTAACTGTAATACCAGTTTTCATTTCCACTGGGTTTATAAACAGCTTCAACTGTAATACCAGTTTTCATTTCCACTGGTTTTATAAACAGCTTCAACTGTAATTCCAGTTTTCATTTCCACTGGTTTTTATAAACAGCTTTAATTGTATTATATTGTAAATGCATTATGTTTAAAAAAAGCTTATATGAGAAGAACACTATAAGAGCCTCTATTCATTGACATATAAAAATAACTACGTTTTCTTACTTCATCAAGAATCCTCAAACTGTATTTGGAATCGCATGATAATTACACTAAATGACGCAATACTGTTGTTGCATGTAAATGTATAAAAAAGGCGGTTAAGCAAGTATAATGGGCATGGTCACTGAATAACGTGTATTACTATAACGAAAATACACACAAGAGTATGCATTGTTATTGTTGGTATATTTGTTTCCCCACTAATAACAAACACCCATTGTAATCAAGCCACGGTTTCTTGTTTTTGATATAAATTCTAATAAATTCAAAACGCTGCCATCATTAGATGATAATAATTATACATTTGGTGTGTCTTTTCCACATATGAAATATTTAAATAAACTTTACCGTTATTTTCAAATAGTTCCACATGATTATTGCATAAATAATAATATAATATTGATCAGCAATACAACCAAACAACTAAATATAACCATGCCTATTTTTCCGAGGAATCGATTCTTTGTCCTATATATGAAGTATTTTAAAGAACCTTAAATATAATTGAAACAAGACAAGAATATTGTTAAGTGTTTAAAAGGTCTCTATTGAGGATTATGACCGAGATGACCTACTATACAATGGTCGTCCGTCTTATAATAACCTACCATGCTGAATACCTGTCGATAAAATTAAAACTCGTAATCATACATATCTGGACTATCGTTTGAAATTTTAGATTCTAAGCTAAATGCTAACACGAACCTAAAAGAGAACTGTTAGATATCTTAGCATATTGCATCACCGTGGCCTTGACTAAAACAATTTAATTTTTTAGTTAAGAGCTTTATAATGTTTATCATATCAGAATGTAGTATGTATACCTTGGTACTTAAGTATGTAAAATATACGAGTTGCCCTTTAGCTCAACAACAAGCTATGTTCAAGTCTGTTGTTCTACTTATAATATCCTATGAAGAACTTCGTGAAAGTCTTTAAATGCAGTACAACGTTTTGTTCCCAAGTCGAATAAATGTACGAACACTTAGATGTACCAGCCTTGTATTTGTTGCCGTTAAGTATTTTTGAATCCAGGGAAGGCGCAATGAACTCATGAAACATGCGTTTTCTATCTTGGATTAACTTTCAAGGTATGATGAACCAGCCAAGTTACATATTAAGAAAAACAACACGGAAACAAATTCATCCATGTATATGCTGGATTTATTTAAGGATTTGTTCTTGTGGGTTGGATGTTTTCCAAAAGTTCAGTAATATTTTGCCGTTCCTCAACACGGGTGCTCCAACTGATTAGACAAATCCTCGCAAACTTCGGCCTGCTGGAAGCTCCTTCATAGTTCATATCAGTTTGAACTGTCATGTTCTTCACATCATCAATTTCTGCGAGGATATCGCACTTTTGTCCTGCTTCAACCAGGAACTTTATCCACGCTATTTGGCATCCATGACGACGCGCGCCACGCGAGACTTCTCTATCGATGGCGTCATACTTTTGTACTCGACATCCCATTTCGAAACAATGTCTGAAAACATTCCATTCAAATTTGTCAATTTCTCCCATTTCTAAAAACAAAGCGAGTGTCTTCGCCGATGTATCTGCCATGTGGAATTATCAACCATATGGAGTATTCCGGGTTGCACAAACGCATTTTTGTTTTGTAACCAGTTGGTGGGTACTGATCATGTAAATTTTTCTAGCCACAAATCCAAAATAAAATCATATTGTCATTCGATTTCTGGCTTTTCCCAAATGCAAGTAAAATCACTGCAGACACAAAGCTGCTTCAAAATATAATCCCGTAACATATTATACAAGTATAATATTAAGAATAAAAATATCAACACGGGCATTCCTTTTCGCATACCTATTCTATTGTTGAGTTTATAAATTCGGAAGTAAAATAATGATTAAAACATAGATGTTGATGTCATCCATTGTATTGTTGATTCGAGTACAATATCCAGGTAGGAAAAAGACTACGTTTCTATACAAAGACTACGTTTATTATTTCATCATCCCCAAAAAAACACAAACAGCTAATTTGGAATACACAACAAAACTATATTTGGAATTACAAGGATAAAGATGCCACTAAATGACGCAATTATTGTTGATGGTTGTATAAGAAAGCCCGGTTTAGCAACCCCAAAAATGTGGAATGGGTCAATGAATATTACGTTGCGTAGCTATAGCGGGAGAAAACCACAAGAGTATGCATTGTATTGTTAAAAATATTTTTACCACCACTAGATAACAACACCATTAATTCAAGCCACAGGTTTTGTGGATATAATTTCCCAATGAAATCAAAACGTTAGTATGAACAGATTATAATAATTATAGTTGTTCACATATAAAACCTTAAAATACTTAACTGACAAATTCAAATAGCTCCACACGTATGCCATCCATCTAAGGACAGCCAAACAACCTAAATATAACCATACGTATTTTTCCCGAGCGCGTTAAACGATTTTTTCTCCTTGAATTGAATATAAAGCGCCTAAATAAACTGAAGCATGATATCCAAAAACACGAGACATATGATTTTATGTTGTGTTAAAAGTCTCTATTTGGATTATGACCCAAGATGACCTACTACCGAATGATTGCGTGCCTTTCTTATAATAACGACCATTACTGATTACCTGTCGGTATATAGACTCGTAATGGCATAAATATTTCTATAAGTATCAATTCTACTCCTGCTTAACAATGTAATAACTGCTAAACTTATATGTAATAACAGTTAACCAACACATTTCCCCATGGCAATATGTCTCTTCTCGACACTCAATTTTCCCCGATTTGTACAGTTTAACACATTAAGTCCCATGTATGTTGCGTAAGTATTTTTAATTCCGCTAAAAAAATAACAATATGTTTGTCAGAATGATAGAGATTTTGATAACCTTATGGCCGATATTCTTAATTTGCAAATGTCGTAGGTTAATCAGGATTTGTGCAGCAATGGATTGGGAATACCAGATATTCCTTATTTTACGCTCTGTGGCTTGCCACAGTCCACACGTGGGTAAAACCACGCATGAGGAACCGCATGAACCGCTTGTATTAACCTTTGACCCCAAGTATGTTTGTCAGCTGATATACTGTGATGTTGTGTAAAAAAGGAAGCGGTCCGGTGTGGCTTGTAACGAATATGTTTAAATACGGTCTCTGATCACTCAGCTGACGGAGCATGCTCTTTGGCTCAGTCCGGTTAGAGCCGTAAGATTTCCACCCGGGAGACCCGGAGTTCGACCTGCGTCGGGGCACTGCGACAGGAATGTGTTATTTTCCCTTGTTCTTTCTACATGTGACAAGACGACCGCTAATTGCATTGTCGATCGTTATTTTTCATCGTTTTTATAAATGGTTATAAACCAGTCATAAAACCTACTTAAATATCTGTCAAAATCCTTAAAAAACTATAGTATTCACAGTGGTCATATGAAAACAGAAGGGAGTTAACCACGCGGAGAGTAAAATTACTTAGAAATAAGCAAGTATAAAAGGCGACAATCAGTTGCAATCCGCGCCGGCGATCTGTATGTTTGGATCGGTCTTACGCGTTGTTATTTTTGAGACGACAAGCGTAACTGATTTCATAGATTTCCATAATACAGAGTTAATAGTTGAACAAGGTGCATACATGCGATCTATAGATATTCATTGTTTCATTCGGCATGTATTGTAGCGAAATCAGGTTGGAACTCATTCCATGCCGAATAAACATGGGGGTGTCGGTCATATTTGTTTGAAATTACATTTGAGAAACTACATTTAAAGGAAATCGTGAAGCGACAATTTTCAAGTATCGATAAACATCCGCTTCACGGGCTGCCATGTAAATATCCATGCAGACGACGTTACACGTTAAAATCTTGCCCAGAAGTTATGATGCATTATTGTAAAGAAATGTTACGTGTTTTGATCCATACTTATGAAATGGAGAGGCTACGGTTTGGATTTTTTTAACGTTTGGATGAAATTCTTGATTTTATTAGCTTATCTATCCGAATATTTTAAATGTTTGAGAACCAAAACCTTTTAGCAGATTCTATTGATGCCGAGATTAATGACCGTTAGGTAAAGCAGCAGCCAGTACCTCCCAAATGTCTTCATATTTCATGACCAGTACCAGTTGCTCATAGTTATACTTTTATTGGGTTATTGAAGCGTCCCATTCATAGACAGCTTTGTGTTCTTTCTGTAGTATGTTTATCTGTAGCAGACTAGACAATCTAAATCATCCGTAAACTTGTTTAGAGCATCCCATAAGTATTGATGTCTTCCAGGATTCGAACCCCAGAATGACAACTACATGTATCGTTTGTACTTACATTTAAGTATCATAGTATATCCCTGAACGTTGTGTACCTGCATGCTGAGTAAACCAAAAAAGGCATGGTTGGTAAATATGTTTAGAACCCTAATCTGATTTTTTCTTCTAAAGCATACTTTGTTAGGCTATTTTAACAGTGTAAATGTCCTGATACATTTTATACACGTCATACACTTTCTCGAACGCAACTTCATATTTTTCTGGTTGGTCGTTTCGCATGCAATGCATTTATTGCATTTGATTTTTAACAAATGTCCCATGGCATGCGATGGAGGTCTGGTTAACAAAAAACATTCTTTCAGGTAGTCGTTAACAGAACCGCAGGTTACTCTGTCTTAGCACTGACAATTCCACAACGTCTTTCAGCATATCGTCCAAGTTTACACTAAATAGATACGGCGCACTAAAGAAATGAGATTTGAGTACTCTGAGAAGACAAAAGATCCCAAACAAAATCCGCTAAACTTTAATTTTTCTCAGTTCAGTAACTCGCGAAAATTTTGATACCAGTAAATGACCAGCTATACGTAAAGAACAAATAATGCAAATTATAAAGTAGGTGATTACAGAGATAAGGAACAAGAAGTTTATGAAAACCGCCTACTTGTCAGAAAGAATACACAAGCGATTCTGTCACAAATTTCATTGTGCATGTTCCCCTTAGGGTCTGTTGGCATAATTGCATTTCGGACCGGATCAGTGAACAAGGATGGCCGACAGCACACCATCTTGAATTTTGATAATTGTTTCAATAAAATACAACCCAAAAATATGGGCCATGTTTTCATTTATTCGTCTTATCAAGATTTTAAAAAACTGAAAAGTGAGAACATTTCTTGAAATATATGAAACACAGCATACATAAAGATGTAGATACATTGTGTGATATTATCGGTAAACTAAATGCGTATTCAGTACTTTATAAAGAAGCTCAACGCATTGTTTTGTTATACATTCTGTTGTATCCAGACTATTGATAAAAGGTTGTTGAGTCAAGAATAAAGACTTACTGTGATCACATTGTGACCAAGGCTGCCACAGGAGCTAATTCATCTTAGAATAATACCACACATCAATGACCAGTCTACATGTGCCATAATCGGTTTTGGCTTCCTTTAAAACGGTATACGCATATTTTAACCGACAATCAATTATGCAATCAACTGTTCACATCCTGTTTAATTGTTATCATTAAAATTCAAACTTAAAGATGAATTACTAACCGTGCCATATATGTTACAGGCGAAAACTGGATGAAAATCGTTGAAAGAGCTGAACAGTTAAAAAAATGGAAAAAAATGTAAAGGTTGTGCGTTTGTCTCATGACGCATTTAAAAACGTTTTAGAGGAAAAAAAAAACGTGTATTGACAGTGCGATTGGTGTAAGCTGTCTGCGAACAAGATGAGACGCTGTTGGAAGGCGTCTCATATCGTTCTCACAGCTGGAGTAAATTATTCACAGATGTGAAGTATAAACTTAATAGTCGAAACACAAAAAAGTATGATAAAAAGATATAAATAAATGCCTACATTGGAAAGATATATATATGTTACTTGATCCTGACAAAACGGGAATATGGCCCAATGTTACTTCTATCTCTCCTGTTTTTGTTGGTTGGTTTTGGTACTTTCCCCCAACATAAAACAAATGAGAAATTTAGATAGCGTTTAGTAGTAATTACCAATATGATCGCCGGAATGATAAACTTAGCATTCAAAAAAACGAAGAGCATATTTTAAAATGTATTTGTAACGAGATGTTGTTTGCCCATAAATCTTAAATGACCCTGGGCTGTTAAGTAGGACGTAAAACTAAACAAACCGAATTCAAAATCGTTTGGGGGAAATACGAAAAGACGTTTAAATAGATCTTTATCACGCGAAGGTTCCATAAGTTCCATAACATGTAATTTCATTATCTTAAGTCAAAACAACGGTTCTTTCTTGGCTTCTAAGCTTTATGGTGGCCCAAAGCCCCCAAAAAAAAACTAATGCATTAACAACTAAGCATTTTATACACTCTGTTACTTTAAGACCATGAACATTAATTAATTTTAATTTGCATGCAATCAACATTTCCAACGTTACTCATTATTCTGGTTCTAGACATTAATATGTACCTCGTTACTTGAGTGATTATGCAGATGTGAGCATGAATATCTGTTCTAAAAAGTGACGTAAATGAATATCTTTGGCGTTCTTCAAAACTATCTATATGCTCCATCAAAACTAGGACAGTTTCATTCGCAACCTTTGCATGCCAAAGGGTCATCTATTCAACAGTCTCTTCTCTATATCTCTATCTCTCGCTTGGGCCTATTCTATTATATCATCTATCCTCTATATCTCACCGTCTTTCAACAGTATTTCGAATATGGCACCACTGATGCTCCTCTTATGAACCCACTTTGCTAGTTTATAGATCGTCATCAGACACAACAGCTGATAATGATTTTTCCCTTGTATGGTTTCAATGCCCAAGTATGTGAAAGTGCTTTTTAGAACATGCTATTTCGTTTTTCTCTCTGTGGTGCTCCGAATGCAGACAATAGCTGCTAGTATGGTCCCACCCCATCACCTTATCTATATCTCTTTATACTGTCAATCATTTTATCCAGAACGCTTTATCCATTGCTCTTGGGATAACAGGCCTTTTCTTACCTGTAAGTTGTTATCATCTTCTTATCTTATAGTATCGCGTAAACAATAAGATCTATATATCTATCTTATATATATCACATCTATATATCTTGACACCGCAATCTTGATCTCCTATATTATCTCATATCTAATGAAGAAACTCCCTCCTTTTCATTTCCACTGGTTTTTATAAACAGCTTTAACTGTAATACCAGTTTTCATTTCCACTGGTTTTTATTAACAGCTTTAACTGTAATACCAGTTTTCATTTCCACTGGTTTTTATAAACAGTTTTAACTGTAATACCAGTTTTCATTTCCACTGATTTTTATTAAGAGCTTTAACTGTAATACCAGTTTTCATTTCCACTGGTTTTTATTAACAGCTTTAACTGTGATACAATTTTTCACTTCTACTTGTTTTTTATAAACAGCTTCAACTGTAATACCAGTTTTCATTTCCACTGGTTTTTATAAACAGCTTCAACTGTAATACCAGTTTTCATTTCCACTGGTTTTTATTAACAGCTTTAACTGAAATACCAGTTTTCATTTCCACTGGTTTTTATAAACAGCTTTAACTGTAATACTAGTTTTCATTTCCACTGGTTTTTATAAACAGCTCTAACTTTAATACCAGTTTTCATTTCCACTGGTTTTTATAAACAGCTTTAACTGTAATACTAGTTTTCATTTCCACTGGTTTTTATAACAGCTTTAACTGTATTATATTGTAAATGCATTATGTTTAATAAAAGCTTATATGAGAAGAACACTATAAGAGCCTCTATTCATTGACTATAAAAATAACTACCTTTTCTTACTTCATCAAGAAACCTCAAATTGTATTTGGAATCGCATGATAATTACACTAAATGACGCAATACTGTTGTTGCATGTAAATGTATAAAAAAAGCAGTTTAGCAATATAATGTGAATGGTCATTGAATAACGTGTATTACTTTAACGGAGAATACACACAAGAGTATGCATTGTTATTGTTGTATATTTGTTTCCCAACTAATAATAACACTCATTGTAATCTAGCTACGTTTTCTTGTTTTTGATATAGTTTCTAATAAATTCAAAACGCTGCCATCATTAGATGATAACAATTATACATTTGGTGTTTCTTTTCCACATATGAAATATAAAAATAACTTTATCGTTATTTTCAAATAGCTCCACACGATTATTGCATCAGCGAGTACAGTCAAAACACTAAATATAACCATGCGTATTTTTCCGAGGAATCGATTCCTTTGTCCTATATTTGAAGTATTTCAAAGAACCTTAAATGTAATTGAAGAATGTTATCAAACACAAGACAAAATATGATATGTGTTTAAAGGTCTCTATTGAGGACTATGACCCAAGATGGCCTACTATACAATGGTCGTCCGTCTTAAATTACCTACCATGCTGAATACCTGTCGATATATTAAACTCGTAATGCATACAGATCTATTTTTATCACTGTAATTGTTGACATTACATGTGCATAGTAACTGGATTATCGTTTGAAAATTTACATTCTCGTTTGAAAATTTACATTCTATGCTAAATGCTAACATCAACCTAAAAGAGAAGTGTAGAATATCTTTAGCATATTGCATTACCGTGGCCTTGACTAAAACCAATTTAATTTTTTTAGTTAGAGTATAATGTTTATCATATCAGAATGTAGTATGTATACCTTGGTACTTAAGTATGTAAAATATACGAGTTGCCCTTTTAGCTCAACAACAAGCTATGTTCAAGTCTGTGTTCTACTAATATATCCTATGAAGAACTTCGTGAAAGTCTTTAAATGCCAGTACAACGTTTTGTTCCAAATTGATTAAATGTACGAACACTTTTAGATGTACAGCCGTGGAAACATTGCGTTGTCTACTGGTTTTTATAAACAGCTTTAATTGTAATACCAGTTTTCATTTCCACTGGTTTTTTAACAGCTTTAACTGTAATACTAGTTTTCATTTCCACTGGTTTTTATAAACAGCTTTAACTGTAATACCAGTTATCATTTTCACTGGTTTTTATAAACAACTTTAACTGTAATACCAGTTTTCATTTCTACTGGTTTGTATAAACAGCTTTAACTGTAATACAAGTTATCATTTTCACTGGTTTTTATAAACAGCTTCAACTGTAATACTAGTTTTCATTTCCACTGGTTTTTATAAACAGCTTTAACTGTAATACAAGTTATCATTTTCACTGGTTTTTATAAACAACTTTAACTGTAATACCAGTTTTCATTTCTACTGGTTTTTATAAACAGCTTTAACTGTAATACCTTCTTAATATTGTTTGAAATTGAAAAAACAAGTCAAATTTGCTTTATAACCAAGGATTCATATAAATAGCTCTAAGACCTTTCCATTCTGTTTTATTAAACTTTATCATTTTTACAGATAATTTAAATCGTTCACAAGATCAGATATTAGTTCGTTCATATGATATGCAGTCAATGCAGAACTCTGCCACGTAGAAATTCTCTAGATGCATAGCATCCAATCTTAGAGACGTCGCTGCCAATCTGATGCTGTTGTATTTATGCACGATATCCTCCATATCATAGCCCTTTGGAAACATTAACATTTGCGCCTGAGCAGCCATGAACAATCAGACTCCCTACATCATGGATTTGTTGAAGGACATCACATGGTTTGTCTGCTTCCAACAAGAACCGCAACCAGGCCAATATAGCGTCCATAACGACCCGCGCTACTCCTAGACTAGCCCTTTTCGAAATACAATACCTGTAATCATCAGCTTTGTTCAATCAGTCATATTGTCCACATACACCCTCCACATTTTCCCAGTTCGTTGTAGATTACTTACACTTACATTAAATTTGGACATTTATATATATAAATATGAATATAATATTATTTAACATGAATACACTGGTTTTAAATAGGCTATATAAACTTGTATGTACCAAGATGCTAATTGCCCTAATATTTATAACATTAAGATTTATTTCTATTAATTGTGTAGTGAAATATGCTTCAGTGAATACCTCTACATAAGGACCACATGCTTAATAACATGACAACTTAATGATTAATATCCACAAAATTTGGCAATTTGGCTATGAATACCAGTTTTCATTTCCACTGGTTTTTATCAACAGCTTTAACTATAATACAAGTTTTCATTTCCACTGGTTTTTATAAACAGCTTTAACGGTAATACTAGTTTTCATTTCCACTGGTTTTTATAAACAGCTTCAACTGTAATACAATTTTTCATTTCCACTGGTTTTTATAAACAGCTTCAACTGTAATACCAGTTTTCATTTCCACTGGTTTTTATAAACAGCTTTAACTGTAATACCAGTTTTCATTTCCACTGGTTTTTATAAACAGCTTCAACTGTAATTCCAGTTTTCATTTCCACTGGTTTTTATAAACAGCTTTAATTGTATTATATTGTAAATGCATTATGTTTAATAAAAGCTTATATGAGAAGAACACTATAAGAGCCTCTATTCATTGACTATAAAAATAACTACGTTTTCTTACTTCATCAAGAATCCTCAAACTGTATTTGGAATCGCATGATAATTACACTAAATGACGCAATACTGTTGTTGCATGTAAATGTATAAAAAAGGCGGTTAAGCAATATAATGTGGATGGTCACTGAATAACGTGTATTACTATAACGGAAAATACACACAAGAGTATGCATTGTTATTGTTGTATATTTGTTTCCCCACTAATAACAACACCCATTGTAATCAAGCCACGGTTTCTTGTTTTTGATATAAATTCTAATAAATTCAAAACGCTGCCATCATTAGATGATAATAATTATACATTTGGTGTGTCTTTTCCACATATGAAATATTTAAATAACTTTACCGTTATTTTCAAATAGTTCCACATGATTATTGCATAAATAATAATATAATTATTGCATCAGCAATACAACCAAACAACTAAATATAACCATGCCTATTTTTCCGAGGAATCGATTCTTTTGTCCTATATATGAAGTATTTTAAAGAACCTTAAATATAATTGAAACAAGACAAGATATGTTTTGTGTTTAAAGGTCTCTATTGAGGATTATGACCCGAGATGACCTACTATACAATGGTCGTCCGTCTTATAATACCTACCATGCTGAATACCTGTCGATAAATTAAACTCGTAATCATACATATCTGGACTATCGTTTGAAAATTTTAGATTCTAAGCTAAATGCTAACACGAACCTAAAAGAGAACTGTAGTATATCTTTAGCATATTGCATCACCGTGGCCTTGACTAAAACCAATTTAATTTTTTTAGTTAGAGTATAATGTTTATCATATCAGAATGTAGTATGTATACCTTGGTACTTAAGTATGTAAAATATACGAGTTGCCCTTTTAGCTCAACAACAAGCTATGTTCAAGTCTGTGTTCTACTTATATATCCTATGAAGAACTTCGTGAAAGTCTTTAAATGCCAGTACAACGTTTTGTTCCAAGTCGAATAAATGTACGAACACTTAGATGTACAGCCTTGTATTTGTTGCCGTTAAGTATTTTGAATCCAGGGAAGGCGCAATGAACTCATGAAACATTGCGTTTTCTATCTTTGGATAATCTTTCAAGGTATGATGAACCAGCCAAGTTACATATTAAGAAAAACAACACGGAAAACAAATTCATCCATGTATATGCTGAGTATTTATTTAAGGATTTGTTCTTGTGGGTTGGATGTTTTCCAAAAGTTCAGTAATATTTTGCCGTTCCTCAAAACGGTGCTCCAACTGATTAGACAAATCCTTCGCAAACTTCGCCTGCTGGAAGGCTCCTTCATAGTTCATATCAGTTTGAACTGTCATGTTCTTCACATCATCAATTTCTGCGAGGATATCGCACTTTTGTCCTGCTTCAACCAGGAACTTTATCCACGCTATTTTGGCATCCATGACGACGCGCGCCACGCGAGACTTCTCTATCGATGGCGTCATACTTTTGTACTCGACATCCCATTTCGAAACAATGCTGAAAACATTCCATTCAAATTTGTCAATTTCTCCATTTTCTAAAAACAAAGCGAGTTCTTCGCCGATGTATCTGCCATGTGGAATATCAACCATATGGAGTATTCCGGGTTGCACAAACGCATTTTGTTTTGTAACCAGTTGGTGGTACTGATCATGTAATTTTTCAGCCACAAATCCACAAATAAATCATATTGTCATTCGATTTCTGGCTTTTCCAAATTGCAAGTAAAATCACTCAGACACAAAGTCATCTTCAAATATAGATCCCGTAACATATATATACAAGTATATATATTAAGAATAAAAATATCAACACGGCATTCCTTTTCGCATCCTATTCTATTGTTGAGTTTGATAAAATCCGGAAGTTAAAAATGATTAAAACATAGATGTGATGTCATCCATTTATTGTGATTCGAGTACAATATCCAGTAGAAAAAGACTACGTTTTCTTATACAAAGACTACGTTTTATTATTTCATCATCAAAAACACAACAACTATATTTGGAATTACACAACAACTATATTTGGAATTACAGGATAAATGCACTAAATGACGCAATATTGTTGATGGTTGTATAAGAAAGGCGGTTTAGCAACAAAATGTGAATGGTCAATGAATTACGTGCGTTACTATAGCGGAGAAAACACACAAGAGTATGCATTGTTATTGTTAAATATTTTTACACCACTAATAACAACACCCATTGTAATCAAGCCACAGTTTTTGGTTTTGGATATAATTTCCAATGAAATCAAAACGTTGGTATGAACAGATTATAATAATTATAGTTTGTTCACATATAAAACCTAAAAATAACTTAACTGACAATTTCAAATAGCTCCACACGTTTATTGCATCATCTAAGACAGCCAAACAACTAAATATAACCATACGTATTTTTCCGAGTAAACGATTTTTTTCTCCTTTGAATTAATATAAAGCGCCTTGAATATAACTGAAGCATGTAATCAAACACAAGACATATGATTTGTGTTTAAAAGTCTCTATTGAGGATTATGACCCAAGATGACCTACTACCGAATGATCGTCCTTCTTATAATAACTACCATACTGATTACCTGTCGGTATATGAGACTCGTAATGCATAGATATATTTCTATAAGTATCAATTCTACTTCCTCTTAACAAATGTAATAACTGTAACTTATATATGTAATACAGTTAACCAACACATTTCCATGGCAATATGTCTCTTTCTCGACACTCAATTTCCCCGATTTACAGTTTAACACATTAAGTCCCATTATGTTTTCGTAGTATTTTTAATCGTAAAAAAATAACAAATGTTGTCAAATGATAGAGTTGATAACCTTATGGCGATATTTCTTAATTGCAAATGTCGTAGTTAATCAGGATTGTGGCAATGATTGGGGAATACCAGGATATTCCGTTATTTACGCTCTGTTGGTGCCACAGTCCACACGTGGGTAAAACCACGCATGAGGACCGCATGAGGACCGCTTTGTATAACCTTGACCCCAAGTATGTTTGTCAGCTGATATACTGTATGTTGACAGACGACGCTAATGCATTGTCATCGTATTTTCATCGTTTTTATAAATGAGTATAAACATTCATTAAAATCCTACTTAAAATCTTCAAATCCTTTAAAAACTATTATCACAGTGGTCATATGAAAACAGTAAGGGAGATAACCACGGAGAGTAAATTACTTAGAAATAAGCAAGTATAAAGCGAACAATCAGTTGCAATCCGCGCCGGTATCTGTATGTTTGGATCGTCTTCTGGTTTTATTTTGAGACGACAAGGTAACAGTATTTCATAGATTTCCATAAATTACAGATGTTAATAGTTTGAACAAGGTGCATACATGCGTCTATAGATATCATTATGATGTATATGCATCGTCCTTTATGTTTATTTCGGCATTATTGTAGCGAAATCAGTGGATACTCATTCCACGCCGATAAACATGGGGTGTCGTCAGATTTGTTGAAATTACATTTGAAAACTACATTTAAAGGGAAATCTGAAGCGACAATTTTCAAGTATGATAAACATTCCGCTTTCACGGTGCCATGTACATATCCATGCAGACGACGTTACACGTTAAATCTTGCCCAGAATTATGATGCATTATTGTAGAAATGTTACGTGTTTTGATCCATACTTTGAAATGGAGAGCTACGGTTTGGATTTTTTTAACGTTTGGATGAATATTCTTGTATTTATTAGGCTTATTCTATCGATATTTTAAATGTTTTGAGAACCAATTGACCTTTTAGCAGATTTCTATTTGATTGCCGAGATAATACCGTTAGGTAGCAGCAGCAGTACCTCCCAAATGTCTTCATATTTCATGACACAGTACCAGTGTGCTCATTAGTATACTTTTTATTGGGTTATTGAACGTGCCATTCATAGACAGCTTGTGTTCTTTCTGTAGTATGTTTTATCTGTAGCAGGACTAGACAATCTAAATCATCCGTAACTTGTAGAGCATCCAGTAATTATTGATGTCTTCCAGGATCGAACCCCAGAATGACAACTACATGTATCGTTTGTACTTACATTTAAGGTATCATAGTATTCCCTGA
>SAYR01044043.1:39068-69559 GCA_004382745.1 Argopecten irradians irradians
AACGTTTGTTGGTACCTGCATGCTGAGTAAACAAAAAGGCATGGTAAATATGTTTAGAACCTATCTGATTTTTTTCTTTAAACATACTTTTGTTAGGCTTATTATTTAGCAGTGTAAATGTCCTGATACATTTTATACACTGTCATACACTTTCTCGACGCAACTCATTATTTTTCTGGTTGTCGTTTCGCATGCAATGCATTTATTACATTTGATTTTAACAAATTGGCAATGCATGCGATGGATGATGGTTAACAAAAACATTCTTTCAGGTAGTCGTTAACAGAACGCAGTTACTCTGTCCTAGCACTGCAATTCACCGGTCTTTCAGCATATCGTCAAAGTTTACACTATAGATACGGGCACTAAAGAAAGAGATTGAGTACTCTGAAGACCAGATCCCAAACAAAATCCGCTAAACTTTAATTTTCTCAGGTTCAGTTTAACTCGCGAAAATTTTGATACCAGTAAATGACCAGCTATACGGTAAAGAACAAATATGCAAATTAGAAATAGGTGACTACAGAGATAAGTGCAAGAAGTTATGAACTCCCTACTTGTCAGAAAGTACACAAGGGATCTGTCTCAAATTTCATTTGCATGTTCCCCTAAGGGTATGGTTGCATATTGCATTTTCGGACCGATCAGTGAACAAGATGGCCGATAGGCCACCATCTTGAATTTTGTTCAATAAATACAACCCAAAATATGGGCCATGTTTTCATATTCGTCTTTCAAGATTTTAAAAACTGAAAGTGAGACATTTCTTGAAAATATATGAAACACACATACATAAAATGTAGATACATTGTGTATATTATCGTAAACTAAATTGCGTATTCAGTACTTTAAAGAACTCAACGCATTGTTTTGTTATACATTCATGTTGTTATCCAGACTATTTGATAAAAGGGTGTTCATCAAGAATAAAGACTTATGTGGACACATTTGACCCAGCTGCACAGGACTAATTCATCTAGAATAATACCACACATCAATGTACAGTCTACATGTGCAGTAATCGTTTTGGCTTCTTTAAAATCGGTATACGCATATTTTAACCGACATTCAATTATGCAATCAACTGTTCACGATCCTGTTAATTGTTATCATTAAAATTCAAACTCTAAAGAGAATTACTAAACCGTGCCATATATGTACAGGCGAAAATGTGATGAAAATCTTGAAGAGGCTGGGCCCAGTTTCATGAACATTCCTTAAATTTAAGGAATCCCTTAACTTAAAATTCTCCATAGAAAAGCATTACAGATTTTAAGGAAGGCTCCTTATCTAAGATTTTTTCCTTAAGTTTCGTAATGCTTTTCTATGGGGAATTTTAAGTTAAGGGATTCCTTAAATTTAAGGAATGTTCATGAAACTGGGCCCTGAACAGTTAAAAATGAAAAAAATGTAAAGGTTGTGGTTGTCTCAGTGGACGCATTTAAAACGTTTTTGAGAAAAAAACACGTTTATTACAGTGGATTTGTGTAGCGTTCTCGACAAGATGAGACGCTGTTGGAAGGCGTCTCATATCGTCTCACAGCTGAGTAAATATCACAATGTGAAGTATAAGTTCTATAATCGAAACACAAAAAAGTATGATAAAATGATATAAATGAATCCTACATTGAAAGATATATATATGTATTTCTGATCCTGACAAACGTGGAATATGGCCCAATGTTACTTCTATCTCTCTCGTTTTTGTTGGTTGGTTTGGTACTTCCCCCATACATAAAACAAATGAAATTTAGATAGCGTTTAGTATAAAATACCAATTGATGGGAATGATAAACTTAGGCATTCAAAAAGAGCAGAAGAGATATTTTAAAATGTATTGTAACGAGATGTTGTTTGCCAGAAGATCTTAAATGATCCTGGCTGTTAATAGGACGTAAAACTAAACAAACCGAATCAAAATCGTTTGGGGGAAATACGAGAAAAGACGTTTAAATAATCTTTATCACGGAAGGTTCCATAAGGTTCCATAAGGTTCCATATACATGTATTTCATTCTTAATCAAACACGTTCTGTTCTGGCTTCTAAGCTTTATGGTGGCCAAAGCCCCGAAAAAACTAATGCATTAACAACTTTTAAGCATGTTATACACTCTGTTACTTTAAATGAATGTAATTTAATTTGATTATCAACATTTCATTACTCATTATCTGGTTTCTAGACATAATACTTGTACCTCGTTACTTGAGTGATTATGCAGAGGATTGAATATCTGTCAAAAGATTAATGATATTTTGGCGTTCTTCAAAACGATGCTTAAGCTCCATGGACAGTTCATTCGCAACCTTTGCATTCAAAAGGGCTCCTTCAACGTCCCCATTTAGCTGTCGCATCCTCGCTTGGGCTACATGGAACATCATCTTCCACCGTCTTTCAAGTTTTTCGAATTCACCACTGATCTGCTCGAGAACCCACTTTGCATGTTTTAAATCGTCATCAGACACAACAGCTGATATGATTTTTCCCTTGTATGTCATGCCAAGGTATGCAAGTGCCTTTACTAACATACTATTTCGTCCGAATGCAGACAAGTACTGCTTAGTTTGGTCCCCATCACCGGAACTGCTATACTGGTCAATCATTTTATCCAGACGCTTTATCATTTTGTCCTTGGCTTTTTGCTTACCTGTAAGTTCGTACGATCTGCTGTGGACTAGAGTATCCGTAACAATAAGAGTCGATATATCGAAAACGTCCAAATCCTTGGACACGGCATCTTTGGTCCTGTTATATTCGTTCATGCCGATGATGTTATCTTTGTTTTGGATCGTCAGCAATTGTACTTGATAAGCCAAAACGATGCTCAAAATAGTGTTTGGATTTTTCGTGTAAACAGCCAAACGTGTAACATCCTTTATTTCCATAAGGACATCACACTCGTTTCCAGCATCCACCTTGAATTTAAGCCATGCTAACTGGGCATGTATTACGACTTCCGCTGCACAAGCCTTCTCCGCCGATGAGTTCTTAGTTTTGTACTCAGAATGCCACTTGGAATGTATGGCGTGCACACGCTGTTCAAACTTGTCATATTTACCATTATCCTGATACACTGCCAGTTCTACTCCGATGTTTCTGATGCTTACAATATCACCCAACAAAAGTATTTCTGGTTGAACATAAACGAGTTGGTCTGTTTTCAGTCGATGGTACGTTTCAAGCAGTTTCTCAGCCACAAATTCGTGTTCTCTTTTCTTCAGGCAATTGATAAGTTCATCAAAAGGACATGTGTCCACCATTTCCACAAAAAATACCATCGCTCTTTTATGCCTGACATTTTCACGAAGAATCTGTTTCATTACTTCTTGAGTCAACGCATCCTGTTCATACAGTTGTTCAATAATATACAGCGGATCGACATAGTTTACTAAGAAAGTAAATATTTTTTGCACAGCCTTTTTCTGTAACCCGTCCATAAGATATTCTGAAAAAAAGAAAAGATACATATAGAAATAGAAGCAGAAACATGTATCCAAACCACCTGCAAATCTTTTAATCATTGATTGATTTCATTGGGTGTGATCTCCCAAGATAGAATCCCAAAACGACTAACATGTACACGTTTTACCAGGACATATATCATTATCAACATAATAAGACGTGAATTGATCATGACGTCATGCTTTGATTCTTTCTCAAACATAATAAATAAGTAATATGTACACTGAATCTAATTTGATTATCATTCACATCCTAACAATTGACGATTTTAGCCTTACTTAGCATATGGGTACAGTAAGATAATCGGAATATATCTATCCAGGATCACATACATGTACTTACCTATCTTTTGTATGGAATATCAAAGGATGTATCCATATTCAGAATGTTTGGAGATAAATCCCACGATATGAATATATTGTACAAAGATATCTTTGTCCGTTTTTTAATCTTGAATTGAACGTTTCATTTGACGGTATTTCGGCCACCAAGCAGACAATCAGACTGCACACAAAGTTGTTTATGCATATATCTATAAATACACACAGATTCCGTCGTCGTCATTACAAAGCATATCACGTGTTATATCAGCCCGTATGAACGGTCTAGTGTTCTCTGAATACAAATGGTTTTTAACAATCGGTAGGTTTTATTGCAGTCAATGGAAAGTCAAATATGTATCGCTTTATGATGATATGTATATATTCATAAAAGTCTAAACCAACTTTTAAAAAAAATCCTGTGTCATCATCCATTGTGTACAACAGAGATAGTTTCAATATCCAATGGTGGCCAGTTGAATTATTATCGTTGAATAGTGAAATAGTTCCAGTTTAGTGATAACCATCATGCTTTTTAAGCATTGAAAGCAATAAAAGACAATGAAATAATGGTCCATTTTACTGTGGTAGACATGTACCTGGTAAGTAAAATATACAATACTTATAGAATGCATGTACATTGTACATGTATAGATATAATAAAAAACCAATTAAATCAAAAAGTATTAAATAAAATGATTCTTCGTGCACATTGAACTTACTACAAATCCGAAATGTTTTTGTTTGGAGTAGCAATTATTTTCAATATATGAAGTCACCTCCCTTTATAATCCAGTTTTAGAATCCTTAAACAATTTCCGTTGTGTCTACATGACGCCTCACCTCTACATTGTCATTGCAAAGGTGGCGAATTATATCCGACTTCAGAGTTATCTTGAGCAACTCTTCTTGAAAGGTGTCTTTCGCTGCCTGTCATGGATTGGCTTCCAAAAAGACTTGCTCCATTAGAATCTATAATTCCCTCATCATAAATATCACTGATGTTATTGATGTTAAAATGTCCATTTTGTATCCACAAGTCTTAGATTAAAATTCAAGGAAACTTTGTGGGATAGCTGTGTGTAACTAATGATTGATTATCACAATAAACTGCATGTTAAATCCATTCTGGATCATGTAACTGTGATATGGCAGAATGCACGTGTACCTATATATAAACCTTTCCTGCATGTGTTCATTAGACCATAAAATACGCCTGATTTACCTGTGTAACCAAATAAATTCTATTCAGTTATCAGTGTACATGTATTTTATATAATAGTTTCCTTCCCCATTCATCAATGGATGGCCAATAAAGTACTAAATAAGTATCTGTATGTTGAAGGAAACAAAAATTCACTAAATATTTGCAAATTAGATTAACCAATAAAAATAAGTTGAAAATAACATGATTTATGCTTTTATAAATAGTTTCATTTTCGTTGTCTATGTATAAATTTTGTATTAAAGTAATTCATTTGAAATTAGATTATTATTATTGTCTTTTTCGTTAGTGTGTTTATGTTCAATAATGTTAATGTTGGTACAGTAACTTGTATCACCATGTTGTTTTGTAGGGAGAAGAGCAATATAGACAATGCCTGCTGTCAATTCTCATAAGCATTTATCAATAAAATTGTTTGAAATTGAAAAAAAAACAAGTCAAATTTGCTTTATAACCAAGGATTCATATAAATAGTTCTAAGACTTTTCCATTCTGTTTCATTAAACGTTATCATTTTACAGATAATTTAAATCGTTCACAAGATCAGATATTATGTTTAATGTAATAAATTGTCACCATTTGTTTATTTGTTTATAAGTATATCATACACAAGGGTCACGAAACAAAAAATAGACTGTCGGAAGAATTCAGATAGGATTGCTAAACCTGTAGATTTTTGTCTAAATTATTAACTACATATTTGGGGATATATGGACTTTCAAATATATCACGAACTACCGGTAGTGCAAGAGCATTTGAACCTGGTTGCAATTGATCATGCATTCTGCGGGGCCAGGTTATCAGCCGCATGTATTTTTAGGTAATTAACAAGAGTGTCAAATGGACAAGTATCCATGACTTCGAGAAAAAATGTCAAAGAACGACAATGTCCACAACATGTATTATTTATCCGTCGGATAAGTTCCTGGGACATTTCTTTTAGGCTGAACAATTTCGTCATATGAAGGGGTCCCATCTCGGCTGCCAATAAGGAATTTTATTTATGTATAACAGCCCGCTTTGTGCTGCACATGAGTAATGCAACATAATTACCAATGTTCCTCTTTCAATCAATATAAATACACATAGAACTTGCTTACCTAATATAGACCTGTTTGACAAGTATACAGTCGTGTGAAGGCAATGGCACATTTAGAAGTAAAGAACAATAATTACGACAATTACCCACATCGATTTAAAGATCGGTATGTCACAGGATCAATTCCTACGCATAAAAAATAATGTCTTGTCTCGAAGCCGGCTCGAAGGTACACGGATTATTACAGAAGCGTATTAGGCTCACATAAGAAAATATTTTTCTTGAGAACGAACATGTTTTATTTTGCGGCCGCCAGATAATTTTCTGCCGGCCGCCACTTAATTTAAGATATTATATGGCGGCTGCATATTCCTATGTGATCCTTATACACCTCCGTAGAACTACTGCTGAATTCGGGGGTCATCTCAAAATGCAAATACAGATGTTTTTTTATTATTTAAATTTTAGTTTTACGATATCATACAATACGCGTCAGCAAGTACTATTATGACGCACCAATATATACATTTTTATGTACAGTTTATACAAAAAAATTCTTACAGATGAAAAACAGTTGCCCTGAATTACCGAAAGATCGTATTCCTGATCACATTTATAAACTTCTAGTATTTGTATTTTTAAACAAACGTGTAAGTGTAAATAAAAGTCCTAAATTTAACAACATCTGCCACTTGATTTCTAGCTTTCCCCAGTCTTTGAAGACCTGCTCGAGAATCATATTCGCAGACGTTAAGTCGTTTCCTGAGACGCTGTTGTATTTATGCACGATATCCTCCATATCATAGCCGTTTGGAAACATTAACATTTGCGCCTGAGCAGCCATAACCATGATCATCGACGTCAGTGGATGTTCTGTATGAACAATCAAACTCCCTACATCATGGATTTGTTGAAGGACATCACATGGTTTGTCTGCTTCCAACAAGAACCGCAACCAGGTCAATTTAGCGTCCATAACGACCCGCGCTACTCCTAGACAAGCCTTTTCGAAATACAAAACCTGTAATCATCAGCTTTGTTCAATCAGTCATATTGTCCACATACACCCTCCACATTTTCCCAGTTCGTTGTAGATTACTTACACTTACATTAAATTTGGACATTTATATATATAAATATGAATATAATATTATTTAACATGAATACAGTGGTTTTAAATAGGCTATATAAACTTGTATGTACCAAGATGCTAATTGCCTTTATTTTATATTATGATTTATTTCTATTAATTGTGTAGTGAAATATGCTTCAGTGAATACCTAAACATAAGGACCACATGCTTAAAACATGACCACTTAGTTTTCATTTCCGCTGGTTTTTATTAACAGTTTTAACTGTAATACAATTTTTCATTTCCGCTGGTTTTTATAAACAGTTTTAACTGTAATACCAGTTTTCTTTTCCACTGGTTTTTATTAACAGCTTTAACTGTAATACAAGTTTTCACTTCCACTGGTTTTTATAAACAGCTTTAACTGTGTTATATTGTAAATGCATTATGTTTAATAAAAGCTTATATGAGAAGAACACTATAAGAGCCTCTATTCATTGACTATAAAAATAACTACGTTTTCTTACTTCGTCAAGAAACCTCAAACTGTATTTGGAATCGCATGATAATTACACTAAATGACGCAATACTGTTGTTGCATATAAATGTATAGAAAAAAGGCGGTTAAGCAATATAATGTGAAT
Source organism: Argopecten irradians irradians (assembly GCA_004382745.1). Taxonomy (NCBI): domain Eukaryota; kingdom Metazoa; phylum Mollusca; class Bivalvia; order Pectinida; family Pectinidae; genus Argopecten; species Argopecten irradians. The sequence goes on from SAYR01044043.1 coordinate 46,829, forward strand.
GGTCATTGAATAACGTGTATTACTTTAATGGAGAATACACACAAGAGTATGCATTGTTATTGTTGTATATTTGTTTCCCCACTGATAACAACACCCATTGTAATCATGCCACGGTGTCTTGTTTTTGATATAAATTCTAATAAATTGAAAACGCTGCCATCATTAGATGATAATAGTTATACATTTGGTTTTTTCGTTTCATCTCTCTTGTCAGCTGATATACATTATAATGTACTGTATGTTGACAGACGACGCTAATGCATTGTCATCGTATTTTCATCGTTTTTATAAATGAGTATAAACATTCATTAAAATCCTACTTAAAATCTTCAAATCCTTTAAAAACTATTATCACAGTGGTCATATGAAAACAGTAAGGGAGTTAACCACGGAGAGTCAATTACTTAGAAATAAGCAAGTATAAAGCGAACAATCAGTTGCAATCCGCGCCGGTATCTGTATGTTTGGATCGTCTTACGGTTTTATTTTGAGACGACAAGGTAACTGTATTTCATAGATTTCCATAAATTACAGATGTTAATAGTTTGAACAAGGTGCATACATGCGTCTATAGATATCATTGTTTATTTCGGCATTATTGTAGCGAAATCAGTGGATACTCATTCCATGCCGATAAACATGGGGTGTCGTCATATTTGTTGAAATTACATTTGAAAACTACATTTAAAGGGAAATCTGAAGCGACAATTTTCAAGTATGATAAACATTCCGCTTTCACGGTGCCATGTACATATCCATGCAGACGACGTTACACGTTAAATCTTGCCCAGAATTATGATGCATTATTGTAGAAATGTTACGTGTTTTGATCCATACTTTGAAATGGAGAGCTACGGTTTGGATTTTTTTAACGTTTGGATGAATATTCTTGTATTTATTAGGCTTATTCTATCGATATTTTAAATGTTTTGAGAACCAATTGACCTTTTAGCAGATTTCTATTTGATTGCCGAGATAATACCGTTGGGTAGCAGCAGCAGTACCTCCCAAATGTCTTCATATTTCATGACACAGTACCAGTGTGCTCATTAGTATACTTTTTATTGGGTTATTGAACGTGCCATTCATAGACAGCTTGTGTTCTTTCTGTAGTATGTTTTATCTGTAGCAGGACTAGACAATCTAAATCATCCGTAACTTGTAGAGCATCCAGTAATTATTGATGTCTTCCAGGATCGAACCCCAGAATGACAACTACATGTATCGTTTGTACTTACATTTAAGGTATCATAGTATTCCCTGAACGTTTGTGGTACCTGCATGCTGAGTAAACAAAAAGGCGAGGTAAATATGTTTAGAACCTATCTGATTTTTTTCTTTAAACATACTTTTGTTAGGCTTATTATTTAACAGTGTAAATGTCCTGATACATTTTATACACTGTCATACACTTTCTCGACGCAACTCATTATTTTTCTGGTTGTCGTTTCGCATGCAATGCATTTATTACATTTGATTTTAACAAATTGGCAATGCATGCGATGGATGCTGGTTAACAAAAACATTCTTTCAGGTAGTCGTTAACAGAACGCAGTTATTCTGTCCTAGCACTGCAATTCACCGGTCTTTCAGCATATCGTCAAAGTTTACACTATAGATACGGGCACTAAAGAAAGAGATTGAGTACTCTGAAGACCAGATCCCAAACAAAATCCGCTAAACTTTAATTTTCTCAGGTTCAGTTTAACTCGCGAAAATTTTGATACCAGTAAATGACCAGCTATAAGGTAAAGAACAAATATGCAAATTATAAATAGGTGATTACAGAGATAAGTGCAAGAAGTTATGAAACTCCCTACTTGTCAGAAAGTACACAAGGGATCTGTCTCAAATTTCATTTGCATGTTCCCCTAGGGGTCTGGTTGCATATTGCATTTTCGGACCGATCAGTGAACAAGATGGCCGCCAGGCCACCATCTTGAATTTTGATAATTGCTCAATAAATACAACCCAAAATATGGGCCATGTTTTCATATTCGTCTTTCAAGATTTTAAAAACTGAAAGTGAGACATTTCTTGAAAATATATGAAACACACATACATAAAATGTAGATACATTGTGTATATTATCGTAAACTAAATTGCGTATTCAGTACTTTAAAGAACTCAACGCATTGTTTTGTTATACAGTCCTGTTGTTATCCAGACTATTTGATAAAAGGGTGTTGATCAAGAATAAAGACTTATGTGATCACATTTGACCCAGCTGCACAGGACTAATTCATCTAGAATAATACCACACATCAATGTACAGTCTACATGTGCAGTAATCGTTTTGGTTTCTTTAAAATCGGTATACGCATATTTTAACCGACAATCAATTATGCAATCAACTGTTCACGATCCTGTTAATTGTTATCATTAAAATTCAAACTCTAAAGAGAATTACTAAACCGTGCCATATATGTACAGGCGAAAACGTGATGAAAATCTTGAAGAGGCTGAACAGTTAAAAATGAAAAAATGTAAAGGTTGTGGTTGTCTCAGTGGACGCATTTAAAACGTTTTAGAGAAAAAAAAACGTTTATTACAGTGGATTTGTGTAGCGTTCTCGACAAGATGAGACGCTGTTGGAAGGCGTCTCATATCGTCTCACAGCTGAGTAAATATCACAATGTGAAGTATAAGTTCTATAGTCGAAACACAAAAAAGTATGATAAAATGATATAAATAAATCCTACATTGAAAGATATATATATGTATTTCTGATCCTGACAAACGTGGAATATGGCCCAATGTTACTTCTATCTCTCTCGTTTTTGTTGGTTGGTTTGGTACTTCCCCCATACATAAAACAAATGAAATTTAGATAGCGTTTAGTATAAAATACCAATTGATGGGAATGATAAACTTAGGCATTCAAAAAGAGCAGAAGAGATATTTTAAAATGTATTGTAACGAGATGTTGTTTGCCAGAAGATCTTAAATGACCCTGGCTGTTAATAGGACGTAAAACTAAACAAACCGAATCAAAATCGTTTGGGGGAAATACGAGAAAAGACGTTTAAATAATCTTTATCACGGAAGGTTCCATAAGGTTCCATAAGGTTCCATATACATGTATTTCATTCTTAATCAAACACGTTCTGTTCTGGCTTCTAAGCTTTATGGTGGCCAAAGCCCCGAAAAAAACTAATGCATTAACAACTTTTAAGCATGTTATACACTCTGTTACTTTAAATGAATGTAATTTAATTTGATCATCAACATTTCATTACTCATTATCTGGTTTCTAGACATAATACTTGTACCTCGTTACTTGAGTGATTATGCAGAGGATTGAATATCTGTCAAAAGATTAATGATATTTTGGCGTTCTTCAAAACGATGCTTAAGCTCCATGGACAGTTCATTCGCAACCTTTGCATGCCAAAGGGCTCCTTCAAAGTCCCCATTTAGCTGTCGCATCCTCGCTTGGGCTACATGGAACATCATCTTCCACCGTCTTTCAAGTTTTTCGAATTCACCACTGATCTGCTCGAGAACCCACTTTGCATGTTTTAAATCGTCATCAGACACAACAGCTGATATGATTTTTCCCTTGTATGTCATGCCAAGGTATGCAAGTGCCTTTACTAACATACTATTTCGTCCGAATGCAGACAAGTACTGCTTAGTTTGGTCCCCATCACCGGAACTGCTATACTGGTCAATCATTTTATCCAGACACTTTATCATTTCGTCCTTGGCTTTTTGCTTACCTGTAAGTTCGTACGATCTGCTGTGGACTAGAGTATCCGTAACAATAAGAGTCGATATATCGAAAACGTCCAAATCCTTGAACACGGCATCTTTGGTCATATTATAATCGTTCATGCCGATGATGTTATCTTTGCTTTGGATAATCAGCAATTGTACTTGATAAGCAAAAACGATGCTCAAAATAGTGTTTGGATTTTTCGTGTAAACAGCCAAACGTGTAACATCCTTTATTTCCATAAGGACATCACACTTGTTTCCAGCATCCACCTTGAATTTAAGCCATGCTAACTGGGCATGTATTACGACTTCCGCTGCACAAGCCTTCTCCGCCGATGAGTTCTTAGTTTTGTACTCAGAATCCCACTTGAAACGTATGGCGTCCACACGCCGTTCAAACTTGTCATATTTACCATTATCCTGATACACTGCCAGTTCTACTCCGATGTTTCTGATGCTTACAATATCACCCAACAAAAGTATTTCTGGTTGAACATAAACGAGTTGGTCTATTGTCAGTCGATAGAACGTTTCAAGCAGTTTCTCAGCCACAAATTCGTGTCGTGTTTTCTTCAGGCAATTGACAAGTTCATCAAAAGGACATGTGTCCACAATTTCAACAAAAAATACCATCGCTCTTTTATGCCTGACATTTTCACGAAGAATCTGTTTCATTACTTCTTGAGTCAACGCATCCTGTTCATACAGTTGTCCAATAATATACTGCGGATCGACATGCTTTACTAAGAAAGTAAATATTTTTTGCACAGCCTTTTTCTGTAACCCGTCCATAAGATATTCTGAAGAAAAGAAAAGATACATATAAAAATAGAAGCAGAAACATGTATCCAAACCACCTGCAAATCTTTTAATCATTGATTTTGATCATTGGGTGTGTTCTCCCAAGATAGAAATCCCAAAACGACTAACATATACACGTTTTACCAGGACATATATCATTATCAACATAATAAGACGTGAATTGATCATGACGTCATGCTTTGATTCTTTCTCAAACATAATAAATAAGTAATATGTACACTGAATCTAATTTGATTATCATTCGGTTGTGTGAAGTTGGCTCGATATTGTAGCCATTAGGCTGATCATGGATGGGATACAGTAAGATAATCGGAATATATCTATCCAGGATCACATACATGTACTTACCTATCTTTTGTATGGAATATCAAAGGATATATCCATATTCAGAATGTTTGGTGATAAATCCCACGATATGAATATATTGTACAAAGATATCTTTTTCCGTTTTTTAATCTTGAATTGTACGTTTCATTTGACGGTATTTCGGCCACCAAGCAGACAATCAGACTGCACACAAAGTTGTTTATGCATATATCTATAAATACACACAGATTCCGTCGTCGTCATTACAAAGCATATCACGTGTTATATCGGCCCGTATGAACGGTCTAGTGTTCTCTGAATACAAATGGTTTTTAACAATCGGTAGGTTTTATTGCAGTCAATGGAAAGTCAATTATGTATCGCTTTATGATGATATGTATATATTCATAAAGTCTAAACCAACTTTTAAAAAAAATCCTGTGTCATCATCCATTGTGTACAACAGAGATAGTTTCAATATCCAATGGTGGCCAGTTGAATTATTATCGTTGAATAGTGAAATAGTTCCAGTTTAGTGATAAACATCATGCTTTTTAAGCATTGAGATCAATAAAAGACAATGAAATAATGGTCCATTTTACTGTGGTAGACATGTACCTGGTAAGTAAAATATACAATACTTATATAATGCATGTACATTGTACATGTATAGATATATATATATAAAAACCAATTAAATCAAAAGTATTAAATAAAATGATTCTTCGTGCACATTGAACTTACTACAAATCCGAAATATTTTTGTTTGGAGTAGCAATTATTTCAATATATGAAGTCACCTCCCCTTTATAATCCAGGTTTTAGAATCCTTAAACAATTTCCGTTGTGTCTACATGACGCCTCACCTCTACATTGTCATTGCAAAGGTGGCGAATTATATCCGACTTCAGAGTTATCTTTAGCAACTCTTCTTGAAAGGTGTCTTTCGCTGCCTGTCATGGATTGGATTCCAAAAAGACTTGCTCCATTAAAATCTATAATTCCCTCATAATAAATATCACTGATGTTATTGATGTTAAAATGTTCATTTGGTATCCACAAGTCTTAGATTAAAATTCAAGGAAACTTCTCGGGATAGCTGTGTGTAACTAATAATTGATTATCACAATAAACTGCATGTTAAATCCATTCTGGATCATGTAACTGTGATATGGCAGAATGCACGTGTACCTATGTATAAACCTTTCCTGCATGTGTTCATTAGACCATAAAATACGCCTGATTTACCTGTGTAACCAAATAAATTCTATTCAGTTATCAGTGTACATGTATTTTGTATAATAGTCTCCTTCCCCATTCATCAATGGATGGCCAATAAAGTACTAAATGTAAAATGGACAGCCTTTGGACCGTATCTGTATGTTGAAGGAAACAAAAATTCACTAAATATTTGCATATTAGATTAACCAATAAAAATAAGTTGAAAATAACATGATTTATGCTTTTATAAATAGTTTCATTTTCGTTGTCTATGTATAAATTTTGTATTAAAGTAATTCATTTGAAATTAGATTATTATTATTGTCTTTTCGTTAGTGTGTTTATGTTCAATAATGTTAATGTTGGTACAGTAACTTGTATCACCATGTTGTTTTGTAGGGAGAAGAGCAATATAGCCAATGCCTGCTGTCAAATCTCATACGCATTTATCAATAAAATTGTTTGAAATTGAAAAAAAACAAGTCAAATTTGCTTTATAACCAAGGATTCATATAAATAGCTCTAAGACTTTTCCATTCTGTTTTATTAAACGTTATCATTTTACAGAAAATTTAAATCGTTCACAAGATCAGATATTATGTTTGATGTAATAAATTGTCACCTTTTGTTTATTTGTTTATAAGTATGTCATACACAAGGGTCACGAAACAAAAATAGACTGTCGGAAGAATTCAGATAGGATTGCTAAACCTGTAGATTTTTGTCTAAATTATTAACTACATAATTGGGGATATATGGACTTTCAAATGTATCACGAGCTACCGGTAGTACAAGAGCATTTGAACCTGGTTGCAATTGATCATGCATTCTGCGGGGCAGGTTATCAGCCACATGTTTTTTTAGATAATTAATAAGATTGTCAAATGGACAAGTATCCATAACTTCGAGAAAAAATGTCAAAGAACGACAAAGTCCACAAGTTGTATTATTTATCCGTCGGGTTAGTTCCTGGGACATTTCTTTTAGGCTGAACAATTTCGTCATATGAAGGGGTCCCATCTCGGCTGCCAATAAGGAACTTTATTTGTGTATAACGGTCCGCTCTGTGCTGCACATGAGTAATACAACATAATTACTAATGTTCCTCTTTCAATCAATATAAATACACATAGAACTTGCTTACCTAATATAGACCTGTTTGACAAGTATACAGTCGTGTGAAGGCAATGGCACATTTAGAAGTAAAGAACAATAATTACGACAATTACCCACATCGATTTAAAGATCGGTATGTCACAGGATCAATTCCTACGCATAAAAAATAATGTCTTGTCTCGAAGCCGGCTCGAAGGTACACGGATTATTACAGAAGCGTATTAGGCTCACATAAGAAAATATTTTTCTTGAGAACGAACATGTTTTATTTTGCGGCCGCCAGATAATTTTCTGCCGGCCGCCACTTAATTTAAGATATTATATGGCGGCTGCATATTCCTATGTGATCCTTATACACCTCCGTAGACTACTGCTGAATTCGGGGGTCATCTCAAAATGCAAATACAGATGTTTTTTTTTTAATTATTTAAATTTTTAGTTTTACGATATCATACAATACGGTCAGCAAGTACTATTATGACGCACCAATATATACATTTTATGTACAGTTTATACAAAAAAATTCTTACAGATGAAAAACAGTTGCCCTGAATTACCGAAAGATCGTATCCTGATCACATTTATAAACTTCTAGTATTTGTATTTTTAAACAAACGTGTAAGTGTAAATAAAAGTCCTAAATTTAACAACATCTGCCACTTGATTTCTAGCTTTCCCCAGTCTTTGAAGACCTGCTCGAGAATCATATTCGCAGACGTTAAGTCGTTTCCTGAGACGCTGTTGTATTTATGCACGATATCCTCCATATCATAGCCGTTTGGAAACATTAACATTTGCGCCTGAGCAGCCATAACCATGATCATCGACGTCAGTGGATGTTCTGTATGAACAATCAAACTCCCTACATCATGGATTTGTTGAAGGACATCACATGGTTTGTCTGCTTCCAACAAGAACCGCAACCAGGTCAATTTAGCGTCCATAACGACCCGCGCTACTCCTAGACAAGCCTTTTCGAAATACAAAACCTGTAATCATCAGCTTTGTTCAATCAGTCATATTGTCCACATACACCCTCCACATTTTCCCAGTTCGTTGTAGATTACTTACACTTACATTAAATTTGGACATTTATATATATAAATATGAATATAATATTATTTGATATGAATACAGTGGTTTTAAATAGGCTATATAAACTTGTATGTACCAAGATGCTAATTGCCTTTATTTTATATTATGATTTATTTCTATTAATTGTGTAGTGAAATATGCTTCAGTGAATACCTAAACATAAGGACCACATGCTTAAAACATGACCACTTAATGATTAATATCCACATAACTTGGCAATTTGGCTATGAATACCAGTTTTCATTTCCACTGGTTTTTATAAACAGCTTTAACTATAACACAATTTTTCATTTCCACTGGTTTTTATAAACAACTTAAACTGTAAAACCAGTTTTTATTTCCACTGGTTTTTATAAACAACTGAAACTGTAATACCAGTTTTCATTTCCACTGGTTTTTATAAACAGTTTTAACTGTAATACCAGTTTTCATTTCCACTGGTTTTTATTAAGAGCTTTAACTGTAATACCAGTTTTCATTTCCACTGGTTTTTATTAACAGCTTTAACTGTATTATATTGTAAATGCATTATGTTTAATAAAAGCTTATATGAGAAGAACACTATAAGAGCCTCTATTCATTGACTATAAAAATAACTACGTTTTCTTACTTCGTCAAGAAATCTAAAACTGTAGTTGAAATCGCATGATAATTACACTAAATGACGCAATACTGTTGTTGCATATAAATGTCTAAAAAAGGCGGTTAAGCAATATAATGTGAATGGTCATTGAATAACGTGTATTACTTTAACGGAGAATATACACAAGAGTATGCATTGTTATTGTTGTATATTATTTCCCCCACTGGTAACAACACTCCTTGTAATCAAACCACGTTTTCTTGTTTTTGATATAGTTTCTAATAAATTCAAAACACTGCCATCATTACATGATAATAATTATACATTTGGTGTGTCTTTTCCACATATGAAATATAAAAAATAACTTTATCGTTATTTTCAAATAGCTCCACACGATTATTGCATCAGCAATACAGCCAAACAACTAAATATAACCATGCTTATTTTTCCGAGAAATCGATTATTTTGTCCTATATATAAAGTATTTCAAAGAACCTTAAATATAATTAAAGCATGTTATCAAACACAAGACAAAATCTGTTTTGTGTTTAAAGGTCTCTATTGAGGATTATGACCCGAGATGACCTACTATACAATGGTCGTCCGTCTTATAATACCTACAATGCTGAATACCTGTCGATATATTAAACTCGTAATGCATACATATCTATTTTTATCACTGTAATTGTTGACATAACATGTGCATAGTAACTGGATTATCGTTTGAAAATTTTACATTCTAAGCTAAATGCTAACACAAACCTAAAAGAGAACTGTAGTATATCTTTAGAATATTGCATCACCGTGGCCTTGACTAAAACCAATTTAATTTTTTTAGTTAGAGTATAATGTTTATCATATCAGAATGTAGTATGTATACCTTGGTACTTAGGTATGCCAAATATACGAGTTGCCCTTTTAGCTCAACAACAAGCTATGTTCAAGTCTGTGTTCTACTAATATATCCTATGAAGAACTTCGTGAAAGTCTTTAAATGCCAGTACAACGTTTTGTTCCAAATCGAATAAATGTACGAACATTTAGATGTACAGCTTTGTATGTGTTGACGTTAAGTATTTTGAATCCAGGGAAGGCGCAATGAACTCATGAAACATTGCGTTTTCTATCTTTGGATAATCTTTCAAGGTATGATGAACTAGCCAAGTTACATATGAAGAAAACCAACACGGAAAACAAATTCATCAATGTATATGCTGAGTATTTATTTAAGGATTTGTTCTTGTGGAATGGATGTTTTCCAAAAGTTCAGTAATATTTTGCCGTTCCTCAAAACGGTGCTCCAACTGATTAGACAGATCCTTCGCAAACTTCGCCTGCTGGAAGGCTCCTTCATAGTTTCCTTCTAACTGTCGCAACCTCGCTTGAGCTACATGGACCATCATTTTCCATCCTTTCTTTAAGTTTTCAAATTCTCCATCTCTACAGGTCTGTTCGAGATCCGACTTTGCAGACTTTAAATCCTCTTCAGAGACAGGTCCCGGGAGAAGTTTCCCCTTGTGTGTCATGCCAAGGTATAACAAAAGCTTCACCAATTGACATCTTCTGACGTAAACAGATAAGTGTTCCTTCACAGCTTCATTTCGATCAGCTAAACTATCCGCAAGGTCAGTCATTTTATCCAGCGAGGTTTTGATTCTGTCTTTAATTTCTCGCTTTCCTGTACGTTCATAAGACCTGTAGTCAATGAGGAAATCAGTAATATAGAAACGCGTAGCTTCAAAGGCATCCAAACGTTCTGACTCAGCTTTCGCTTTGATCCTTTTATATTCGTGTAAAGTGCCATCAATGTCACCTTTCTTTTGGATCATCATCATTTGTGCTTGATAAGCAATACCTTGCACAAAGATGTTACTGGATTATCAGTTTGAACTGTCATGTTCTTCACATCATCAATTTCTGCGAGGATATCGCACTTTTGTCCTGCTTCAACCAGGAACTTTATCCACGCTATTTTGGCATCCATGACGACGCGCGCCACGCGAGACTTCTCTATCGATGGCGTCATACTTTTGTACTCGACATTGCGAAACAATGCTGAAAACATTCCACTCAAATTTGTCAATTTCTCCATTCTCTAACAACAAAGCGAGCTCTTCGCTGATGTATCTGCCATGTGGAATATCAACCATATGGAGTATTCCGGGTTGACAAAACGCATTTGTGTTTGTTAAGTTGATCGTACTTGTCAAGTAATTTAGCTCAAATTCCATGTTGTGTTTTCTTCATGCAATCTATTAGTACATCAAAAGGACATGTGTTCACAATTTCCACAAAAAATATCATGGCTCTTTTATGCCTGACATTGTCATGAAGAATCTGTTTCATTACTTCTTGAGTCACCGCTTCCTGTTCATACAGTTGTGCAATAATATGTAGAGGATCGACATAGTTTACTAAGAAAGTAAATGTTTGTTGCACAGCCTTTTTCTGTAACCCGTCCATAAGATATTCTGAAGTAAATTAAAGATACATATAAAAATAAAGAATCAGAAAAATGTATCCAAACCTTGATTACATGCAAATCTTTTAATCATTTGTTTTGAACACAGGGTATGATCATTCTCCCCAGATAGAAATCCCAAAACGACTAACATGTACACGTTTTACCAGGACATATATCAACATAATAAGACGTGAATTGATCATGACGTCATGCTTTGATTCTCCCTCAAACATAATAAATAAGTAATATGTACACTGAATCTAATTTGATTATTATTAACATCCTAACAATTGACGATTTTAGCCTTACTTAGTATATGGGTACGTAAGTTATATCTAGGTACATATAGATATATATATCTATCCAGGTCTTACTCACTTACCGATTGATGGAATATCAAAGTAAATATTCATAACAGATGTTTGATGATAAATCCCACGATATGATATTGTAAGATATTTTTTTTCCGTTTTTTTCATCTTGAATTGTACGTTTCATTTGACGGTATTTCGGCCATCAAGCAGACAATCAGACTGCACACAAAGTTGTTTATACCTATATCTATAAATACACACAGATCCCGTCGTCGTCATTACAAAGCATACATATACGTGTTATATCAGCCGTATGAACGGTCTAGTGTTCTCTGAATACAGTATGTTTTAACAGTCGGTGGGTTTTGTTGTAGTCAATGGGAAGTCAATTATGTACCGATTTATGAATTTAATCTAATCTATTCCTGAAGACTAAACCAACTTTGTGACGTCAATCCATTGTGTACAACAGAGTATAGTTTCAATATCCAATGGTGGCCAGTTGGATTATTACCGTTGGATAGTGAAATAGTTCCAGTTTAGTGATAACCATCATGCTTTTTAAGCATTGAAAGCAATAAAAGACAATGAAATAATGGTCATTTTACTGTGGTAGACATGTATAGATAAGTAAAATATAGAATAATTGTGGAATGTATATATATTGTAAAAGAACTTAAAAAATAGTAAAAAAAATATATAAAAAAAATTAAATCAAATTAATAAGAAATTATTCTTCGTGCACATTGAACTCTATACAAATCCGAAATGTTTTTGTTTGGGGTATCAATTTTACAATATATGAAGTCACCTCTTTATAATCGGTTTTAGAATCCTTAAACAATTTCCGTTGTGTCTACATGACGCCTCACCTCTACATTATCATTGAAAAGGTGGCGAATTATATCCACTTTAGAGTTATTTTTGCAACTCTTCTTGAAAGGTGTTTCGTTGCCTGTCATAAATTGGATTTCAAAAACACTTTCCTCCATTAAAACTTATAATTCCCTCATCAGAAATATCACTGAATTGTATTTGATGTTAAAAATTCCATTTTGACATCCACAAGTCGATTAAAATTCAGGGAAACTTTTGGGATAGTTGTGTGTAACTAATGATTGATTATTAACAATAAACTGCATGTTAAATCCATTCTGGATACAATGCAACTGTGATATGGCAAAAGAAATGCAGCTTCAGATTTCTTTATTACTCTCTGACACACTTACGTGTGTAACAAGAGGTCAAATCAGTATATTACATTTTGACATGACGGAACACATAGCATTAGTATAATACAATCAACACAACATAAGTATAATACAGAATATAATGGACTTAATTGATCTAATTATTATAAATTAATTTCTCTAATTTCTCAATAAACCTGCTAAGTTGCGAAAGAATACGTACATTACACAGTGAGATTAGACCTTTCATTTTTGTTCGATTAGGGTTCGTAAAATAATATTTTGGTATATGCATTTGCCTAATTTGATGAACTGATAGGTGAGTACAATTAAATAAGTAATGAAATTCGTCACCAATACCGTTGGAACAAAGGGGACAAATTCTTTCATTGCGTGGTATATTAGCCCATCGTCCCGTTTCTATGGGCAAATGTAAATTAGAAGTACGAAATTTAACAATATTTTTTCTATCTTTTTCATTCAGTTTCAATAGATAATTCTCCATTTGAAAATCGTTTTTAAAAACTGTATACATTTTACCTTTTGATGACAAATTCATATCATTAAACCACCTTTGAATAAATTGATCCTTAAGTATTTGTTTAATGGTAAATTTTAAATATATTTTGTTCAATGTACAAGATTCCTGTATATTCCATACAAAATTTAAGCCCGTCTCATAAAAAATATTTCGCACAAAATCGATCCATTTAAAACTTATGTTTCCATTTACATGCAATTGGTACATTAGTTTATATATTTTGCTTGACAATTTATCAGTGGAAATTAAATTATACCAAAACATGGCCATTCTACATTTCACTTCAATACTCAACGGATATCTACACCATAGAGCATAAAGTTTGGTGTACTACATCTCAAACCTAAGATACGTTTACAGAATTGCAAGTGAATTTTTTCAATAATAGTAATATTCTCAAAACCCCATACTTCAACAGAATATAAAAGGATAGGTTGTACCAGAGTGTCAAAATTCTGCAGTTGTAAATCAACTGCCAGAGAAATATTTCTAATTTTTTGTAAACAGCAAATAAAGCTTTTTTCGCCTGTTCCGTTAATTTACTTTTTGTTTTAGCAAATGTACCATTATAGTTAAATAAAATGCATAAGTATGTAAAAGATTCCAATATTTCTAATTCTTCGTTGCAAAATAAAAAACGCAAACATATTCAATAAATTCTGTAGTCCTTCTGCTGATTAGGAAATAATAACAGTGTTATCATCATAAATGATAAGGAACATCTTCATAAACAATCCAACATCATCACTCAAGCTTTTCATAGTTGGGAGGCAACTGACGTCATTTTCATCCAAAAAGTCTTCTAAATCATTTAGATAAATTGCAAATAAAAAGGTGACAATTTTTCCCCTTGTTTTATACCAATATTACAATCAAATAATCCTGACAGTTCATTCCCTTTCTTGACACACGCTGTCGTGTTGGCATATAAGTTGATTATGACTTTAAAATATTCCCGGTGATGTTACTTTTTTTAACCTTTTTCCATAATCCTATTCTCCAAACAGAGTCGAAAGCTTTTTGAAATCTACGAAAGAGCAGTATAATTTTTTCTTGAGTGATATATATATAGATGTAAGGGTATGTAAAAAAAAATTATCAACAGTAGAATGTTGCTTTCTAAAGCCAGCTTGTGCAGTACTAATGATATGAAGTTCATCAGATAACTTATTAGGTCTGGTATTCAAAATAGATGTGAACACTTTTCCTAGACAAGATACCAGGCTAATCGCTCTATAATTATCTAAGTTCTTCGGATCTCGTTTGTTTTTTACAAAGGTTTTATTACACCTATTTTCCACGATTCTGGGATACATGTCGTATTTAAAACAATATTGAACAATTTATGATAGACATTTAAAAATAGGCCCAATGTGTTTTTTATGTATTCATTTAAAATACAGTCTATAACACATGCCTTATTAATACTAAGATTTTTAACTGCATGCTTTATTTCATCCACAGTAATTACATCATTCAATATATCATCAAACAAACCATTATTTACATCATCGAAGTCAAAATATTCGTCTGTATTATCTCCCTTGTTAAGATTTTTAAAATAATCATATAGTTCCTCAATCTTAATATCAACGTTTTGTTCGTTTGAATTACCTCCAATATCATTTAATAACCTCCAAAATGCTTTGGGGTTAGATTTCGCAGTATGTCTTATTTCATTCTGAATGCAATTGTACCTATATATAAACCTTACCTGCATGTGTTCATCAGACTATAAAATAAGCATGATTTACCTGTGTAACCAATTAAGTCCTATTTAAGTATCTAACAGTTGGATACTTGAATTGTTGCAATGCTTGATGGGGTTCAAAAGGGGATGTTTTTTTTAAATTGAATAAACTTCTCTTTGGCGTAGAATAGGCCAGAAAAACACCTTTCTCAGGCCTTAAGTCTATAACTACTGATTTTAGAAGTTTTTAATTACAATGGTTACCGCCTTATCAATACATAAATTGTATTTGTCAAGTGAGGGGTGGTTGTAATAATTTAAACTATGGCCTATATAATGATAACCTTGCAGCATGTGCTGTATGCTCTTGTGGTCAAGGTCATATACAACGTCACGTTTCTTCTTTAATTCTGTTCATTTCAATAATTGTCATACCACGTTAATAATACTGTTACAGTAAGTAATATCATGGATTAACATGTCTCACTAAATGTCTTGTTTAAACATTCTATCTGCTGTCTTAACCTTTATTTCAAGGTAGAAACTATTCATTCAATTATAAACAATCAAATTTAGGTACATAAAAGATAAAAATAGAAATCAAAAATGTATTTGAAATTTCCAAAGTGTGTTACTGTATATCGATATTTTCATTTTTTTATATCTCTCTAACATACTGTGAATTTTCTTATGCATATTATTATCAATGAGATCAAGTCAACTTATTATTTACATTTTGATGTTTTATAATTAAAACTCTAATATGAATTTTCGTTTAGCAGCCATACCTTTGAAATGTAAATATTAATAAATAAACCATAATTTCAATGCAAACAACACGTATTTTGTGTAACTGATAATGAGTCTCCTTCCTCATTCATCAGTGGATCGCCAATGATGTACTTAATGTAAAATGGACAGCCTTTGGCCAGCATCTGTATGTGGAAGGAAACAACAACAAATGAGATTTACCAAAACAAATAAATCCATTTTTATCGAAGCTTTTTATTCAAGATTTACATTTTTATAAAAATGTTTCATTTTCGTTGTCTATGTATCAATTTTGTATTAAAGTTTTAAGCATACTGGAGTTATCCCCCTTCATTTGAAATGAGATTGTTCTTATTGTTTTTTCGTTTGTGTGTTGCTCGTCATGAATGTTAATGTCGGTGAAGTAACTTGAATCACAAACACGAAACAAAACTAGACGTCGGAAGAATCCAGATAGGTCTGCTAAACCTGTAGATTTTTTGTCTAAAATAATAACTGTGTAATGGGGATATATGGACTATCAAATATAACAAGAACAACCGATAGTGCAAGGACACTTGAACCTGGTTTCAATTGATCATGCATTCTACGGGGGAGGTTATTAGCCAAATGTAGTTTTAGATAATTAACAATTAAGAGTGTCAAATGGACAGGTATCGATAATTTCGAGAAAAAATGTCAAAGAACGTCAGTGTCCATAGTTTGTATTATTTATCCGTCTGGGACATTTCTTTTAGGCTGAAAAAATTCGTCATGATATGAAGGGGTCCCATCTCAGCTGCTAATAAGGAACTTTACTTTTATATAACGGTCCGCTTTGTGCTGCACATGAGTAATGCAACATAATTTCCAATGTTCCTCTTTCAATCAATATAAATACACATAGAACTCGCTTAACTAATATAGACCTGTTTGACAACTATACCGTCGCCTGAAAAGCAATGGCACATTTAGAAGTAAGGAACGATAATTACGCCATTTACTCACTTCTATTTAAAGATTGGTATGTCACAGGATCTATTCCTACACATTCCTTAATTCTCTTGTCTCGAAGCCGGCGTTTATTTCGGGATGCATATTCATCAATTCACTGTTGATACCGATTCTGCGATTATTTAAAAACGATTCATACCTATTTTTATTAAACTGTCATCTTTTAAATAGTTGTAACACAAAGCAAATGCTTTGCTGGTGGATTTCCAGTTTATTCACAAGCCAATGAACCCAATCAATTATGTTAAAAATAGTTTATGTTTTTTTACGATTTTTGTTTAGATGGGCCCGTTGATGAGAGAACTCTAAATATTTATTGATTTTCTGTAGTCACTCGGCGTTTGAGTTCTTGTGATTGTTAATGTTCTCCTTATAAACGTTGACAGTAGTTTTGTGTTTCATGCAGTAGAGTTCAGGTAAACCGGTCGCGGTAGTAAACTATAAATAGCAGGTAAGGATTATTACGGAGCTAACTAGAGAAGTATTTTTCAGGAGAACGAAATGGTTTTAATTCGGCTGGCAAACTAAGTGGCGGCGCCAATATTTTTTGGCGCCGACACTAAATTAAAGTTTGTATGGTCTACACTTTCGCTCTTTTTGTCATAGTAAAACTGTATAGGTGTATACAATTTTTCTCCGTCTGTGCGAGGTGTTAAATTTTTAATTTTTACAACTTTTTATAAGTTGCAGCACTGGAAGTATTTTAATTTTAAAAGTGAAAAAATCTTTTTAACGTGTACACGTAAAAAATAGGCTCGAAAGATACCGCATCATTCCGAACTCTTCCGAACATCGTCGCGACAATCTGGAAGTAACACGAGAGTTGTGAAACCAAGTGAAAAGATATTAATGCTCGCACATTACAATTTTTGATACACGCAATATTGAATTACGGCAAAGTGTGAATTCGATGTTTAAAATACTCGCTCTGTGGACATAAACCAGCACGATTTGCTCATATTAGCCAGAAGGAAAACGCAAACAAACACGTGCGCTTACGCTGGTTACCTGATTCACCACGTGCAGGACGTCAGTACCACCTGATAGCTTCGGAATTCGACAAAACCCGAAGATACTGAATATGGCGGAGGACTGACTGGCGTTTTATTCAAACCATGGAATATATGATCACATATTTCGGCTTTTTAATACTGGCACTATGGTTTTGGGGAGCTAAATCATTCAAGTTAACATGTTCCATATTCAAATAAAATGTTAAAACGACATATCGTTAACAGTTGAAATTACAAAGAATACAAACTTTAAGATAATATACAAAATGTAAATACATCATGTGATGGTGTTTAAGTAAATTTATGTTAATTCGTCTTTGATACTGTTTACGTGTTTGTAGATCTTATCGTATCATTAAGTAGCTGTGTTGATAGACTTTATACATTTTCTGTTTTAAAAACACATACAATGCAAACCATGTTTGAGAGTGCGCCAGATTCACATTCTAGTCTGCGTGCAAATGATGTTGAATATCTGTTTTAAGGCGGACTTACGTAAATTTGTGGCAATCTGAGGGTTTAAATATGTTCAAAAAGACCAGATACAACTTATATTCTTTTAAAATCAATTATGGAACAAAGTCTAATGACCATATTTTCACTGTTTTTATTTAGAAATAAAGATTCATGACTATAAAATGGTATTCGTTGATATTGAAAGGCTTCGCAAGAGACGTTATGAAGAAAAACATAGATTAGAAAAACTAATATTCTAAATTTAGTCGCCTTTTTAGCGATTCATGCAATTAAGTCGTGCAAGTACTATTTATGGACGACACCCATATATAATATTCTTTGTACAGTTATACAATAAATTCTGACAGTGTTAAACAGTCGCCTGAATTATCCTTTACGTCAGCACACAAAGATTCCGTATCTTATCAACATCCAATATGGTGGAAAGGCTGTAATACCTTAATGAGTTAACATTAATAAAATCTAGTATTTGAATTTTCAGACAACGTGTGAGTGTAAATACATGTCATAAAAGTTCCCTACGAAATGATATCACAAGAATGACCGCAATAATTTAACTCGAAATATATGTAGATCCAATAGCTTTATGTCCTCAAAGTGGAGGTGGCAAGGCGCCGTTTGTTTCAATCACTTTCTTTAATTGGGAAATTTTGAAATTGTCAATCGACGTCGATTTTCCCGACTGAGCAGCAGGTCAACGGCTTATGTTACAATCATAGATTTCGTACACTAGTATGGAGGACAAATCAGCGAAAAAGTCAAAATCCTGAAAATTAAGATGGGTGTGATATCGCTGTTCCTATCGGCTACGATGTCAGTTGAAGGATGAAGTATCTTTCGCGTGGGGAGGGGTGCAATATCAGTTTTCAAGGGTGATGGGATATACCGGTCTGCTGTTATATTATAACATTTTAGGGGATTAAAAAAGGTATCAGTCAATTATATATAAGTGTAGGCTTTATTATTCTTTATTACTAAATGTTAAAAGTAAGTTTGTTGTTTGTTGATGTTTAGAAACTGGCATTGTTGGTAGTGTCGTTGACATAATGATGATGAAGGCTTTGTGATGACTCTCTTTTGCAATGGTTTTAATTTGATTCGATATGCATAATTTAGATAGTGTGCTAAGAGAATCGGGTATAAGCCCTACATTATCATCCTGACGGGGATTACAAATAACAATTCTTCGTCTATAAATACATCTCTCTAAAAAATATTTCCATGCCTGTGGTGTGCCTGTAGTGTGGTGTCGCTGTGGAGTGTGTGAAGTAAGAGTGTATTTAAAGAATATCCGAGTAATATTATATTTAGAATACCAGGAAACAGGAATGGTGTATAAGATTACGATTGCAAGGTGGGGGTAGGCAATGAATTGAATAAACAACTCCTAGATATAGGGAAATTACGTCATGATAACTGGACTTCTAGGAGCGATGTTCCTTGATAACTTGCCTGAAGATATATTTGAAGAATTATAGGGTGGTATGCATTGGTGCAATGATCATATGGATTAAAACCTAAATTAAATTTCATAAGAATTTTTCTATGGCTGGTTAAGATCCTAGCATAAAATTTACACATCGTTTTATCTGCGTATGAATTTACGAAGTACGTGGAACCGAATACCTCACAAGTCGGAGGAAATCTTAAGAGTGACTTTTTCATTAACTCGTGCTTTGGTACTGATTTTCTGTATAGATAGCTTCTTGCCGTTTATGTCACAGGTTTAGGATTATTATTTGACAATACTACTTTCAGCTAGGTTGCACTGTGCATCTTCAATAGTTCCACTTCAATGAATGGTATTATTCGGGGTTTAAAATAGTTAGTTTAAAACATTAATTTTCAAATTTCGTTTCTGCTTGAACAAATTTTTACGAAACAATCAAAGCATAGCTCAATGATGATTACCTTGGATTACTAAGCCTGAACCCGCGATTAATGTGCCGCCTAACATTTTGTTAACAAAGTTCACTGGATATTCCGACTCTCTTCCGAATATGGAGCTCATTGGACACTGCTGGGCTAGCTTCTGGCCTGTTTTAGGGCGTCTTCATTCTCCTTCTTGCAGTCCGCAACTCGCTTTGGCTACATAACAACATCTGCCACTTGATTTCTAGCTTTCCCCATCTTTGAAGTCTGCTGGAGAACCATGCTCGAGACGTTAAGTCGTTTCTGACACGGAGCCAGTAACAAGGCTTTGCTCTGTGAGTCCAAATACAGGTAAAAGGAACACTTTCCCACAAGACATCTTTCTAATGGACGCTGATCGATACTGCTCATTACTTTGTTTACATGGGCAAATTGCGTCAACTGTGTTGATCATTCTCTCAAGTAAGGTTTTTCATTCTTCCTGATCTCTTGCTTGCCCGTTTCGTTCATATGAACATGCAGTCGAATGCAGAAATCTGCCACGTAGAAAATTCACTAGGATGCATAGCATCCAATTTAGAGAACGTTTGCACCAATCTGATGCCTGTTGTATTTATGCACGATATCCTCATATTCATAGCCTTTGGAAACATTCACATTTGCGCTGAGCAGCATAACCATGATCGTCGACGTTCATGGGATGTTCTGTATGACAAAATCAAACTCCCTAAATCAATGGATTTGTTGAAGGACATACATGGCTTTATCCTGCTTCCAACAAGAACGCAACCAGCCAATTCAGCGTCCATAACGACGCGCATTACTTCAATGCCTTTTCCACCGATGTGCTCGAGTTTTTGTAGTCGTGGTATTCATTTCCAACAATCTGCTACTCTCGCGTTCAAGTGTGTCAATGGCACATTGTTCTATACAGCTTCACTCTTCGTACACATATTTTCCTCATCTGAATGTCAAGACACTGGTTTCATTGCTGATTGACGGGCCATACTTGTATTGTCCTCCTTTTTCATTCTCTGTACGTGTCAACCAATCTCACAGCCACAAATGTGTGTTTGTATTAGACAGTTTACAAGCACGTGAAATGGACATGTATCCCACGATCTCCAGGAAAATGTTAAGGAAGCGTTATAATGATGCAGTTGTCCACTGGGGGTTATTTCTTTGCATCAGTTGCCGGGAGACATCCCCCTTCGCCTGAACAGTCGCCAGTGATATAACCGAGGGTCACATTCGGTCTACGAGAAATGAAAACAACTGTCTGTCGAACTTTCTGTGTATTGTTGTCCATGAGAAAAGTCTGCAAAACAACAAAAAAAGATTAAGACCCTATTATTTGTTTCGATAGTGTGAATTAATCTAGTGATTGTAGATAGCAGGTAAGATTTTAATTATTTTACCTATTGACGGGAGAATTGGTTCCTGTTTAACGTCTGGAATGAACGCCGAATTTGCCCTGGAGTTTTATTCTGCGTTTTAACTACCATGTTTTAATAAAAATCAAATAAAATGACAAGAGATGCCATTATAAGGAGCTATAAAAATTTACACTACAGCCCTAAAACACACTCAGAAAAAGTAACACCATCTATGCATCGGACTAATTATCTATTATGGCCTGGTAGAGGGTACTATTGCCTCTAGTATTTCGAGGGATGAATTTAGTACTACGAGCCGAAGGCGGCACTATCTATCACGAGACAATACTTTGCAGGCAATAGTGCCCCTCTAAACAGGCGATAATGGGTTTAGTACATCACCCTCATCTGAGACCCGTTTTCATGTCATCGTAACAGAAGCACGTCAAACGACACCTCGCAACGGTATCTCCATTTCCACACCACGCTGTTACATTAAAAGTACAACATATAAATTGTTGCAGAAAGATGTGTTTCTTTAAAACGGGATTCAGCTTCATGAAGATTAAAAGTAGATTAATATTGAACATAAGTGAACTGTATTCTGTAGAAAAGCAATATTTGCTTCCATCTCCGCACACAACAGCCTGTCCGCCATTTTGACGTCTTGGTCGAAGCGCAACGTTATAATGACGTCATGTAATGGTGACGTCACAATACATTCACGTTCAATGTCGCGCCACTTCAATAGTGCCCGCTTGCCCGGGCACTATTGCAAATAGTATCCATGTGTGTAGCCAATCAGAATTATGTATTCTGTCACGTGATGTACTAACCTTTTATATTGACTCGTAGATTGTTGTGCTATTTGTATATTTTATCAAACTATGAAAAAAATGTATCTTTTTGTTAAGTAAATTCACAGAGCTCGGTACATATTTCTGTCACCAAATAGCCGTGCTTACAGGTGTCTATAGCAGGATTTCATTTAACAATAAACATACAGATCGAGTGTTTTTGATATTGTCATGCAAATGACTGTCGCAGATTTTATTATGCAGATAATATACCTGTTCTGACGTATCATATGTCCATATAGTGAAATACAATCTTGATTTATTGAATTAGTCCAAATTCCCATTATTACAGAGAAATTCAGAAAAGTAA
>SAYR01044045.1:18597-43025 GCA_004382745.1 Argopecten irradians irradians
CACAAAACTGATATAATTACTGGTTCTTGGATATATCCAACAAAACTAATACAATTACTGGTTCTTGGATATATCCCACAGATATAATTACTGGTCCTTGGATATATAACACAAAACTGATATAATTACTGGCTCTCGGATATATCTCACAAAACTGATATAATTACTGGTTCTTGGACATATTACACAAAACTGATATAATTACTGGTCCTTGTATATATCCCACAAAACTGATATAATTACTGGTCCTTAGATATATCCAACAAAACTGATATAATTACTGGTTCTTGGATATATCCCACAAAACTGATATAATTACAGGTCCTTGGATATGTCCCACAAAACTGATATAATTACTGGTCCTTGGATATATACCACAAAACTGATATAATTACTAGTCCTTGGATATATCCCACAGATATAATTACTGGTCCTTGGATATATAACACAAAACTGATATAATTACTGGCTCTCGGATATATCTTACAAAACTGATATAATTACTGGTCCTTAGATATATCCCACAAAACTGATATAATTACTGGTTCTTTGATATATTACACAAAACTGATATAATTACTGGTCCTTGGATATATCCCACAAAACTGATATAATTACAGGTCCTTGGATATGTCCCACAAAACTGATATAATTACAGGTCCTTGGATATATCCCACAAAACTGATATAATTACTGGTCCTTAGATATATCCAACAAAACTGATATAATTACTGGTTCTCGGATATATCTCACAAAACTGATATAATTACTGGTCCTTATATATATCCCACAAAACTGATGTAATTACTGGTTCTTGGATATATCCCACAAAACTGATATAATTACTGGTCCTTGGATATATCCCACAAAACTGATATAATTACTGGTTCTTGGATATATCCCACAAAACTGATATAATAACTAGTCCTTGGATATATCTCACAAAACTGATATAATAACTAGTCCTTGGATATATCTCACAAAACTGATATAATTACTGGTCCTTGGATATATCCCACAAAACTGATATAATTACAGGTCCTTGGATATATCCCACAAAACTGATAAAATAACTAGTGCTTGGATAAATATCACAAAACTGATATAATAACTAGGCCTTGGATATATCCCACAAAAGTGATATAATTACTGGTCCTTGGATATATCTCACAAAACTGATATAATTACAGGTCCTTGGATATATCCCACAAAACTGATATAATTACAGGTCCTTGGATATATCCCACAAAACTGATATAATAACTAATCCTTGGAGATATCCCACAGATATAATTACTGGTCCTTAGATATATCCCACAAAACTGATATAATTACTGGTCCTTGGATATATTCCACAAAACTGATATAATTACAGGTCCTTGGATATATCACACAAAACTGATATAATTACTGGTTCTTATATACATTGTTGTGTACATGGGGATTCAGTACCACTGACATCACCAGACCTACAGTCACATTTCAGAAAGATTCAGTACAACTGACATCACCAGGTCGACAGTGACACTACATGGGGATTCAGTACCACTGACATCACCAGGCCTACAGTCATACTACAAGGGGATTCAGTATCACTGACATCACCAAACCTACAGTCAAATTTCACAAAGATTCAGTACAACTGACATCACCAGGTCTACACTGACACTACATGGGGATTCAGTACCACTGACATCACCAGGCCTACAGTCATACTACACGGGGATTCAGTACCACTGACATCACCAGGCCCACAGTCATACTACACGGGGAATCAGTACCACCGACATCACCAGGCCTACAGTCACACTACACGGGGATTCAGTACCACTGACATCACCAGGCCTACAGTCACACTACACGGGGATTCAGTACCACTGACATCACCAGGCCTACAGTCATACTACACGGGGATTCACTACCACTGACATCACCAGGTCTACAGTGACACTACATGGGGATTCAGTACCACTGACATCACCAGGCCTACAGTCATACTACACGGGGATTCAGTATCACTGACATCACCAGGCCCACAGTCATACTACACGGGGATTCAGTACCACTGACATCACCAGGCCCACAGTCACACTACACAAGGATTCAGTACCACTGACATCACCAGGCCTACAGTCACACTTCACAAAGATTCAGTACCACTGACATCACCAGGTCTACAGTGACACTACATGGGGATTTTTCAGTACCACTGAAATCACCAGGCCTACAGTCATACTACACGGGGATTCAGTACGACTGACATCACCAGGCCTACAGTCACACTTCACAAAGATTCAGTACCACTGACATCACCAGATCTACATTGACACTACACGGGGATTCACTACCACTGACATCACCAGGCCTACAGTCATACTACATGGGGATTCACTACCACTGACATCACCAGGTCTACAGTGACTCTACATTGGGATTCAGTACCACTGACATCACCAGGCCTACAGTCATACTACACGGGGATTCAGTATCACTGACATCACCAGGCCCACAGTCATACTACACGGGGATTCAGTACCAGTGACATCAAGAGGCCCACAGTCACACTACACAAGGATTCAGTACCACTGACATCACCAGGTCTACAGTGACACTACATGGGGATTTTTCAGTACCACTGACATCACCAGGCCAACAGTCATACTACACGGGAATTCAGTACCACTGACATCACCAGGCCCACAGTCATACTACACAAGGATTCAGTACCACTGTCATCACAAGGCCTACAGTCACACTTCACAAAGATTCAGTACCACTGACATCACCAGGTCTACAGTCACACTACACGGGGATTCAGTACCACTGACATCACCAGCCCTACAGTCATACTACACGGGGATTCAGAACCACTGACATCACCAGTCCTACAGTCATACTACACGGGGATTCAGTATCACTGACATCACAGGCCCACAGTCATACTACACGGGAATTCAGTATCACTGACATCACCAGGCCCACAGTCATACTACACGAGGATTCAGTACCACTGACATCACCAGTCCTACAGTCACACTACACGAAGATTCAGTACCACTGACATCACCAAGCCTACAGTCAGACTACACGGGGATTCAGTACCACTGACATCACCAAGCCTACAGTCAGACTACACGGGGATTCATTACCACTGACATCACCATGCCTACAGTCATACTACACGTGGATTCAGTACCATTGACATCAGCAGGCCCACAGACATACTACACGGGGATTCAGTACCACCGTCATCACCAGGCCTACAGTCACGCTACACGGGGATTCAGTACCACTGACATCACCAGACCTACTGTCACATTTCACAAAGATTCAGTACCACTGACATCACCAGGTCTACAGTGACACTACATGGGGATTCAGTACCACTGACATCACCAGACCTACAGTCACATTTCACAAAGATTCAGTACAACTGACATCACCAGGTCTACAGTGACACTACATGGGGATTCAGTACCACTGACATCACCAGGCCTACAGTCATACTACACGGGGATTCAGTATCACTGACATCACCAGGCCCACAGTCACACTACACGAGGATTCAGTACCACTGACATCACCAGTCCTACAGTCACACTACACGAGGATTCAGTACCACTGACATCACCAGTCCTACAGTCATACTACACGGGGATTCACTATCACTGACATCACCAGGCCCACAGTCACACTACACGAGTATTCAGTACCACTGACATCACCAGGCCTACAGTCATACTACACGGGGATTCAGTACCACTGACATCACCAGTCCTACAGTCACACTACACGAGGATTCAGTACCACTGACATCACCAGTCCTACAGTCACACTACACGAGGATTCAGTACCACTGACATCACCAGTCCTACAGTCATGCTACACGGGGATTCAGTATCACTGACATCACCAGGCCCACAGTCATACTACACGGGGATTCAGTATCACTGATACACCAGGCCTACAGTCATACTACACGGAAATTCATTAAAACTGACATCACCAAGCCTACAGTCATACTACACGTGGATTCAGTACCATTGACATCACCAGGCCCACAGTCATACTACACGGGGATTCAGTAACACTGACATCACCAGGCCTACAGTCACGCTACACGGGGATTCAGTACCACTGACATCACCAGACCTACAGTCACATTTCACAAAGATTCAGTACCACTGACAACAACAGGTCTACAGTGACACTACATGGGGATTCAGTACCACTGACATCACCAGACCTACAGTCACATTTCACAAAGATTCAGTACAACTGACATCACCAGGTCTACAGTGACACTACATGGGGATTCAGTACAACTGACATCACCAGGTCTACACTGACACTACATGGGGATTCAGTACCACTGAGATCACCAGGCCTATAGTCATACTACACGGGGATTCAGTATCACTGACATCACCAGGCCTACAGTCATACTACACGGGGATTCAGTACCATTGACATCACCAGGCCCACAGTCATACTACACGGGGATTCAGTACCACCGACATCACCAGGCCTACAGTCACACTACACGGGGATTCAGTACCACTGACATCACCAGGCCTACAGTCACACTACACGGGGATTCAGTACCACTGACATCACCAGGCCTACAGTCACACTACACGGGGATTCAGTACCACTGACATCACCAGGCCTACAGTCACACTACACGGGGATTCAGTACCACTGACATCACCAGGCCCACAGTCACACTACACGGGGATTCAGTACCACTGACATCACCAGGCCTACAGTCACACTACACGGGGATTCAGTACCACTGACATCACCAGGCCTACAGTCATACTACACGGGGATTCAGTACCACTGACATCACCAGGCCTACAGTCACACTTCACAAAGATCCAGTACCACTGACATCACCAGTCCTACAGTCACACTACACGAGGATTCAGTACCACTGACATCACCAGTCCTACAGTCATTCTACACGGGGATTCAGTATCACTGACATCACCAGGCCCACAGTCACACTACACGATGATCCAGTACCACTGACATCACCAGTCCTACAGTCACACTACACGAGGATTCAGTATCACTGACATCACCAGTCCTACAGTCATACTACACGGGGATTCAGTATCACTGACATCACCAGGCCCACAGTCACACTACACTGGGATTCAGTACCACTGACATCATCAGGCCTACAGTCATACTACACGGGGATTCAGTACCACTGACATCACCAGGCCAACAGTCACACTACACGGGGATTCAGTACCACTGACATCACCAGGCCTACAGTCACACTACACGGGGATTCAGTACCACTGACATCACCAGGCCTACAGTCACACTACACGGGGATTCAGTACCACTGACATCACCAGGCCTACAGTCACACTACACGGGGATTCAGTACCACTGACATCACCAGGCCTACAGTCACACTACACGGGGATTCAGTACCACTGACATCACCAGGCCTACAGTCACACTACACGGGGATTCAGTACCACTGACATCACCAGGCCTACAGTCACACTACACGGGGATTCAGTACCACTGACATCACCAGGCCTACAGTCACACTACACGGGGATTCAGTACCACTGACATCACCAGGCCTACAGTCACACTACACGGGGATTCAGTACCACTGACATCACCAGGCCTACAGTCACACTACACGGGGATTCAGTACCACTGACATCACCAGGCCTACAGTCACACTACACGGGGATTCAGTACCACTGACATCACCAGGCCTACAGTCACACTACACGGGGATTCAGTACCACTGACATCACCAGGCCTACAGTCACACTACACGGGGATTCAGTACCACTGACATCACCAGGCCTACAGTCACACTACACGGGGATTCAGTACCACTGACATCACCAGGCCTACAGTCACACTACACGGGGATTCAGTACCACTGACATCACCAGGCCTACAGTCACACTACACGGGGATTCAGTACCACTGACATCACCAGGCCTACAGTCACACTACACGGGGATTCAGTACCACTGACATCACCAGGCCTACAGTCACACTACACGGGGATTCAGTACCACTGACATCACCAGGCCTACAGTCACACTACACGGGGATTCAGTACCACTGACATCACCAGGCCTACAGTCACACTACACGGGGATTCAGTACCACTGACATCACCAGTGCTACAGTCATACTACACGGGGATTCAGTACCATTGACATCACCATTCCCACAGTCATACTACACGGGGATTCAGTACCACCGACATCACCAGGCCTACAGTCACACTACACAGGGATTCAGTACCACAGACATCACCAGACCTACAGTCACATTTCACAAAGATTCAGTACCACTGACATCACCAGGTCTACAGTGACACTACACGGGGATTCGGTACCACTGACATCACCAGGCCTACAGTGACACTACATGGGGATTCAGTACCACTGACATCACCAGGCCTACAGTCATACTACACGGGGATTCAGTACCACTGACATCACCAGGCCCACAGTCATACTACACGCAGAATCAGTACCACCGACATCACAAGGCCTACAGTCACACTACACGGGGATTCAGTACCACTGACATCACCAGGCCTACAGTCACACTACACAGGGATTCAGTACCACTGACATCACAAGTACTACAGGCATACAACACGCGGATTCAGTAGCACCGACATCACCAGGCCTACAGTCACACTACACGGGGATTCAGTACCACTGACATCACCAGTGCTACAGTCATACTACACGGGGATTCAGTACCACTGACATCACCAGTCCTACAGTCATACTACACGGGGATTCAGTATCACTGACATCACCAGGCCCACAGTCATACTACACAGGGATTCAGTACCACCGACATCACCAGGCCTACAGTCACACTACACGGGGATTCAGTACCACTGACATCACCAGACCTACAGTCACATTTCACAAAGATTCAGTACCACTGAAATCACCAGGTCTACCGTGACACTACATGGGGATTCAGTACCACTGACATCACCAGGCCTACAGTCATACTACACGGGGATTCAGTACAACTGACATCACCAGGCCCACCGTCATACTACACGCGGAATCAGTACCACCGACATCACCAGGCCTACAGTCACACTACACGGGGATTCAGTACCACTGACATCACCAGGCCTACAGTCACACTTCACAAAGATTCAGTACCACTAACTTCACCAGGTCTACAGTGACACTAAATGGGGATTCAGTACCACTGACATCACCAGGCCTACAGTCATACTACACGAGGATTCAGTACCACTGACATCACCAGTCCTAGAGTCACACTACACGAGGATTCAGTACCACTGACATCACCAGTCCTACAGTCATACTACACGGGGATTCAGTACCACTGACATCACCAGGCCCACAGTCACACTACGCGGGGATTCAGTACCACCGACATCACCAGGCCTACAGTCACACTACACGGGGATCCAGTACCACTGACATCACCAGTCCTACAGTCACACTACAAAGGGATTCAGTACCACTGACATCACCAGTCCTACAGTCACACTACACAGGGATTCAGTACCATTGACATCACCAGGCCTACAGTCACACTATACAGGAATTCAGTACCACTGACATCACCAGTCCTACAGTCACACTACACGGGGATTCAGTACCACTGACATCACCAGCCTACAGTCACACTACACGGGGATTCAGTATCACTGACATCACCAGGCCTACAGTCATACTACACAGGGATTCAGTACCACTGACATCACCAGCCTACAGTCACACTACACGGGGATTCAGCACCACTGACATCACCAGCCTACAGTTACACTACACGGGGATTCAGTACCACTGACATCACCAGCCTACAGTCACACTACACGGGGATTCAGTACCACTGACATCACCAGGCCTATAGTCACACTACACAGGGATTCAGTACCACTGACATCACCAGCCTACAGTCACACTACACGGGGATTCAGTACCACTTACATCTCCAGCCTACAGGCTACACAATTATTACATTATAAACACACCTCTAACATATCACAAACGCATACACAATATCGTTCAAGGAGGACAACTCGATCATGCAGCTAAATAACATTGAAACATAAATAGAAGGTTGACGATAGATTATCAGAATATTGACCACATTATGTATTGTATACACCCGATAAGTTCAGATGGTGTCATAGAGACACTTACCACTGTCATCAGTCATAATCCGTACTGAGGTCATGTGAGGTGTCTGATGTCATGTTGGATGTCTGGACAAGTCTCCGTCGCCATTTCTGATGTTACACGATTACATGTGATATAATAACGGTCTAGCTAGTCTCACAATGGTATAAAGTGGCCATTAGGAGAGATAATCGTCCTGACCAATCAGATTAGTTGTAAATTCTGATACTGTTAGTGCTAGACATCATGTGCAATATCACCTCAATACACAAACTTTGTCTTCATGAACTTTGATACACAACTTTGCCATCATGAACTTTGATACACAACTTTGTCTTCATGAACTTGTATACACAACTTGTCATTCATGATCTTTGATGAACAACTTTGCCTTCATGAACTTTGATGCACAACTTTGCCATTATGAACTTTGATGCACAACATTGCCTTCATGAACTTTGATACACAACTTTGCCATTATGAACTTTGATACACAACTTTGCCATCATAGACTTTGATACACAACTTTGCCATTATGAACTTTGATGCACAACTTTGCCTTCATGAACTTTGATACACAACTTTGCCTTCATGAACTTTAATACACAACTTTGCCTTCATGAACTTTGATACACAACTGTGCCTTCATGAACTTTGATACACAACTTTGTCTTCATGAACTTTGATACACAACTGTGCCTTCATGAACTTTGATACACAACTTTGCCATCATGAACTTTGATACACAACTTTGTCTTCATGAACTTTGATACACAACTGTGCCTTCATGAACTTTGATACACAACTTTGCCATCATGAACTTTGATACACAACTTTGTCTTCTTGAACTTTGATGAACAACTTTGCCTTCATAAACTTTGATGCACAACTTTGCCTTCATGGACTTTGATACACAACTTTGCCATTATGAACTTTGATGCACAACTTTGCCTTCATGAACTTTGATACACAACTTTGTCTTCATGAACTTTGATACACAACTTTGCCATCATGAACTTTGATACACAACTTTGTCTTCATGAACTTTGATGCACAACTTTGCCTTCATGAACTTTAATACACAACTTTGTCTTCATGAACTTTGATACACAACTTTGCCATCATGAACTTTGATACACAACTTTGCCTTCATGAACTTTGATACACAACTTTGCCATTATGAACTTTGATGCACAACTTTGTGTTCATGAACTTTGATACACAACTTTGTGTTCATGAACTTTGATGCACAACTTTGTGTTCATGAACTTTGATACACAACTTTGCCATTATGAACTTTGATGCACAACTTTGTGTTCATGAACTTTGATACACAACTTTGCTATCATGAACTTTGATACACAACTTTGCCATTATGAAACTTGATGCACAACTTTGCCATCATGAACTTTGATGCACAACTTTGCCTTCATGAACTTTGATACACAACTTTGCCTTCATGAACTTTGATGCACAACTTTGTGTTCATGAACTTTGATGCACAACTTTGCCTTCATTAACTTTGATACACAACTTTGCCTTCATGAACTTTGATACACAACTTTGCCATCATGAACTTTGATGGACAGCCTGGCCATTATGAACTTTGATACACAACTTTGCCTTCATGAACTTTGATTCACAACTTTGCTTTCATGTATTTTGATACACAACTTTGCCATCATGAACTATGGTGCACATTTTTGCCTTCATGAACTTTGATGCATAACTTTGCCATCATAGACCAAACATATGCTTCAACGCATCAAATACCATCGATCAATATAGAGTGTTAAAAGTTACAATAAACACTGCATTGATAAGGATTACTAGGATTACACCGGATTAACGTATTAATACAAGAGAATTAAGGCATAAACTTTAAAATCAAGAATAACAATTTTTGGTATTGATCACATTTTTGGTATATATCACATTTTAAGTATTTCACAATTTTTGTATTTATCATATTTTTATAGATATCACATTTTTGGTATTTATCACATTTTTATATTTATCACACTTTAGATATTTCACATTTTTGGTATTTATCCCATTTTTTATATTTATCACACTTTGGGTATTTCACATTTTTGGTATTGATCACATTTTACGAGTGAAAGTTATATAAGTAAAGCACGGTACATCAAAGCAGAGCCGACAAGTGGATATCGTTACTGATATAGCAATGAAAGTTCGAGTCCCTGATAAACGTATGCTCTGTAGCCCTTAGTTTATGCTATACCGTCGTGGGAAATAAAAACGATAACTAATGAGAACATACGATATTAAATTTTCATGATATTGCGAATGGAAACGAGTGAAGAACTGTAATAAAAAAAACTCAATGTCTGTGTGGTCCTTCAAACCGAACACCTATATGATATCAACATGCTTCAGTAATTCTATGAAAACGTTCTACTTTCTTAATGCTTTTACGCGTGCCCCGAAACGATATATATAGCGTGACGACACGTAAAACTCTTCACTTCTTTATGCTTTTGTCACAGGTTGAATGACAACGAGGAGACGACACCGAAATAATGTTGCTGGATATTTTATTCACTATAATTAACACTGTCTTTCCCGGTCTATTATCAAGGAATTATCCACGATACATAAGTCCAAGAATATACATTACACACAAACGTCCTCAAGTACAGTAAAGGTAAAATTAATCATCCAATATGGTAACGATACGTCGTCCAAATTCACTACAGTATTTTACATGAGACGGTCACCACTGTGATCCGAAATCTGACATAATTTTCTAAAACATTCTGATTTATACAAGATTAACGTAATTGACAACATACAGCATAAAACTATTTCCATTGGTCAAATAAGTAATTAAGTTGGAGTGGTTAACCCTGTACTGTTTACCCCTAGAGCTGGACAAGCTTTATTGACAAGTCTAACACTTAATCCGCTGGCAGGTTTTAACTCGGTATCCATACTTCCAACCTCTCACAATGGAAAAGTGTGGCCAATAACAAGCATAATAGGTCAGACGGTAAATCAAACAGAAGCAATAATGGGAGAGTGGGGGATATAGGGATGGAAAGGTGTGTATTTTTTCAATCAGCCTGTCTTTTTGTTCGATAATTGGCATGATTTCTTGTCACCGTTTGGGACTTATTACCCCTCGCTCGCTTCGCATGGGGAGTGAGTATAATCCCTTATTACTCAAGCCAATGCAATAACCTTTACTTATCCCTAAGCAACTCTAACACTAGAGTATACACAATAGCTAATTACTGGCGAATATGCTAACATTCCATCTGCCAGCGTTAGTCTCTATAGCCTAGTTCTCAAAAAATACCGAATAGATTTACCTTGCTGAAATATAATTAAATTGTTTATCATATAAATCATTATTTATATAATACCTCACAAATCAAATGAAACCTAAATGTGACCTTGTCACATTTTGCCCATCGTTAAAATCTCGTTTGTTTCTGTAAACTTTTCTGAATCGAGTTCACAGATTTGGACATATGTTGTCAACACTGTGGGCAAAATCCAATGAGAACTTTATGACTAGTAGCGTTTTTGAAGACTTATCAAAATTTTCCATATTGCACCCGCCGCCATCTGGCCTTAGGGAGGTCAGAGTCACATCTTAATAAAATCTGTTTCTCTTCCCACTTAACCCTTAGGTCTGCTGCAATGGTTTGATAAGTAATGGCTCTCAGTGCTGCATTTAAATTTTGTAAAATCCAGGGAAATGTATAACTTAATTATAAATGATTATATCTGAAAGTATTTGCATTATTGAATATAAAGTTATAATGATGAAATTGTTGTTATTGCCTGTATTTAAATATTAGATGTTGTTTATTCTGCAAATATACTTCCGTTAAGCATACGGTAACATACGGTGAGCTAAAGGTAAAAATAATAGGTTGTATCAAATTAAATAACAAGAAAAACTCCAATTAATTATGAAATGAAACCAATTTAATAGAGTAACCTTAGTATTAAGAAGCATATGACTTCATTTGGTTATAAGTCTTTGAAAAAATCCAGGTAAAAAACTTCTAAAAACTAATTAATATTCACAAAAAAAATCTTGATTAATTGTTCATGAAGAAAGAAGCAGTTTCCTGTTATAAGTTTCTGGTCTATCATCACATAGTGTATGCATTGCATTATGCACCACATATTATCTCTATCTTAGACCAAGTTACCATTAAAAAGTATTGTTATGGCTCAGGTGGAGTCAGGTAAGTCATTTTCAAGTTCAGGTGAAAGTTAATTAGACAATATACCTAGAAAACGATCCTAAACAATTTCCTGAAATTTCAAAATGCAAACATGAACTTGACCAACAGTGGTGTAAATCACTTAATCTGGATAAACCCATAGCCGTTATCAACGTAAAAGAAACACGTGCATCTCATAAAAGTAATCCAAGTGTCATTTTTTCGTTGCATGTTTTCTTTCAACATGCGGGTATTGAGGTAACTGTGTAGTTAAATAACTAAATGTACATGTTTTCTATATTGATCATCCAAAAATGCTCTTTAAAAGCAACTAGTTTACATTTATTTGTGTTTGTGCATTAATTCAAGTTCAACTCGCGTGTGAAAGTCAATCTTGTCGTCTGTCAACACGGCAGCCGCGCGTGGGGCTGCCTCATGTTGTGTTGGCATGGGGCACACACTTATTTATAAGGAGAAATTAAATTTGAATTTTGCCTTCTATTGGATCCCAATCTAAAGTATCTGACCCTTCAAATTTACTTTCAACTTCTGACACATCGCTAGCAAAGAACTGTTGTACACGTTCTTCATCACTTCGATCTATCGGAGCGGCCATTTTGACGAGTCAGTATACCATTCGAATTCCTCCACACCTGTGCTTATTTTTAGGGTATAATCCCGAGATTATCGAATGTAATTACACTAGAACCAATCGGAAGCATTCTACTTTCATTTTCAGTCATAATTTTAGCAACAGGAGGGAGATTTGACGATCGGACCGCCGGTTGAAAACTCGGAGTCAAAAAACGTCTTTTTACGCGTGTAGCACTGAGGGCCATTTAAACCAACGCGTATATAGTCGCGTGTAGCAGTCTAAGGGTTAATATGTTTCTGTCCAAATTTTGTTAAAATCCGTTGAGAACTTTTTGACTAGGAGCGATTTAAGAAAAGTTTACACGCGGCTGACGGCGCACGGTGCACGGCAGACGGCGCGCGACGACGGACGGTGCACGATGACAGTAGGTCATATTGACCCTTCGGCTCAGATGACCTCCAAAGTGTTAAAAAAATACTTTCAGGAAAATATCAGCATAAATAACCTTTTAAATAGCGATCACATGAAATGCCTTTCTTTAGACATTTACATTAAAAAATTATACAAACCCACAATTTCTCATTTCAAATTTACGTATCAATAAACAAGAGGGCCAAGGTCCTTAGCGGTCGTCTGACTACCTTGGCAAGAGTCGTATAGGAAATTAATCAGATATGGTTTCGTGGTGATCATCTTCGATTTGGGATCAACCCGACATGTAACACCACTTTCTCAAGACCATGTCAGGGTCATTTCAGGCAAGTCTCAGCCAAATCGCACAGGTAAACCTTGATAAGAAATTAAAAATGTGTTTGAATATGGCGGCTCTGGCGGCCATCTTGGATTTCATATTGACCTGAAAAATAACAACACTATGTCGGAACCATGTCAAAATCGTTTCAGGTAAGTTTCAGCTAAATTGCACTGGAGTGGTAGAACGGGAGAAGAAGTTCAAAATGGGTGAAGTTAACGCACGGCGCACGGCGGACGATGACGGACGAAACATGACAACAAATAATGTTTGTCGCTTTAATAGATTTTTGGAAAATAATACTTAATGTAATCACTAAATCACGTGACTGTCTGCACCATTATTTAAAGCGATGAATTGATTGTGGACACGAGTGATAGGTAGTGGTAGCTGACATCAACTGATAACATTATTTCTCCCATATAGAGACCAGACACATCTATTGACCCGGCAATAACACGGATAGTGTATTGACCGGAAGTGGTCAGTTCTGTAAGGCTTAGAAACGGATATTGTACAAGAAAAAAACATTGATTAGATCAACGTCTAAAAACATTTCGTCAGTTTAAGATAAAAGTTGTCAAATATATTAAAATCCAAATCTCCAAGAATGTAACGTTATAAGATATCTGTATCAAACTAATAATCAAATAATTTTATAAACGGACGTTTCTCCACAAATCCTAAGAAAATGATAGTTCTATTTAAGGTACAATTTTAGACTTCAAAACTAACAATACCTCTACCGTCTGGATGCATCCAAATCCCCGAAATAAATAATATTTTTTATGAGAGTTAGACCGGTTTCTATATATCGTCAGTCAGACAGTGTTCCTTTAGACGTAGTAATATACAAATGTACATTTTGAGTGTACTGTTCACTGTAGGGTTTGAAATTCAGATGAAATTCTAAACATTCGGGTTTTTTTTTATCTATTTTCAGATGATGAATATAAAAATAAATTCCTAATATACAATCCCTGTAATCTACTATTCAGTGAACTAATTGGAAAACGAAGGAATATCTATTATCATTTCCTTCTATTTATGAGTCCTCGGGGGCTCCCGTTATTTCCGCTCAAGGTATGCCTCTCTTTCAACATACTAACATTAAACATAGTGATGTGTGGGAGATTCAACATACTACCATTAAACATAGTGATAAGTGGGAGATTCAACATACTACCACTAAACATAGTGATGAATGGGAGATTCGACATACTACCATTAAACACAGTGATGAGTGGGAGATTCAGCATAACACCATTAAACACAGTGATGAGTGGGAGATTCAACATACTACCATTAAACATAGTGATAAGTGGAAGATTCGCGATACTACCATTAAACACAGTGATGGGTGGGAGATTCAACATACTACCATTAAACACAGTGATGGGTGGGGGATTCAACATACTACCATTAAACAGAGTGATGTGTGGAAGATTCAGGATACTACCATTAAACACAGTGATGTGTGGTATATTCAACATACTACCATTAAACACAGTGATGGGTGGTATATTCAACACACTACCATTAAACACAGTGATGAGTGGAAGATTCAGAATACTACCATTAAACACAGTGATGGGTGGTATATTCAACATACTACCATTAAACATAGTGATGAGTGGGAGATTCAACATACTACCATTAAACAAAGTGATGTGTGGGAGATTCAACATACTACCATTAAACATTGTGATCTGTGGGAGGTTCAACACACTACCATCAAAACAAAGTGATGAGTGGGAGGTTCAACATACTAACATTAAACAGAGTGATGGGTGGGAGATTCAACATACTACCATTAAATATAGTGATGTGTGGGAGATTCAACATACTACCATTAAACACAGTGATGGGTGGGGGATTCAACATACTACCATTAAACACAGTGATGGGTGGGAGATTCAACATACTACCATTAAACATAGTGATGGGTGGGAGATTCAACAAACTACCATTAAACATAGTGATGTGTGGGAGATTCAACATACTACCATTAAACATAGTGATAAGTGGGAGATTCAACAAACTACCATTAAACATAGTGATGTGTGGGAGATTCAACAAACTACCACTAAACATAGTGATGAGTGGGAGATTCAACATACTACCACTAAACATAGTGATGGGTGGTAGATTCAACATACTACCATTAAACATAGTGATAAGTGGAAGATTCAAGATACTACCACTAAACATAGTGATGTGTGGTAGATTCAACATACTACCATGAAACACATTGATGAATGGGAGATTCAACATTCTACCATTAAACATAGTGATGAGTTGGAGATTCAACATACTACCATTAAACATAGTGATGAGTGGGAGATTCAACATACTACCATTAAACATAGTGATGAGTGGGAGATTCAACATACGTCCATTAAACATAGTGATAAGTGGGATATTCAACATACTACCACTAAACATAGTGATGAGTGGGAGATTCAACATACTACCATTAAACATAATGATGAGTGGGAGATTCAACATACTACCATGAAACACATTGATGAATGGGAGATTCAACATTCTACCATTAAACATAGTGATGGGTGGTATATTCAACATACTACCATTAAGCATAGTGATGAGTGGGAGATTCAACATACTACCATTAAACAGAGTGATGAGTGGGAGATTCAACATACTACCATTAAACATAGTGATGTGTGGGAGATTAAACATACTACCATTAAACAGAGTGATTAGTGGGAGATTCAACATACTACCATTAAACATAGTGATGAGTGGGAGATTAAACATATTACCATTAAACAGAGTGATGTGTGGGAGATTCAGCATACTACCATGAAAGACATTGATGAATGGGAGATTCAACATACTACCATTAAATATAGTGATGTGTGGAAGATTCAACATACTACCATTAAACATAGTGATGAGTGGGAGATTCACCATAATACCATTAAACAGAGTGATGAGTGGGAGATTCAACATACTACCATTAAACATAGTGATGAGTGGGAGATTCAACATACTTCCATTAAACATATTGATGAGTGGGAGATTCAGCATAGTACCATTAAACAAAGTGATGAGTGGGTGATTCAACATACTACCATTAAACATAGTGATGAGTGGGAGATTCAACATACTACCATTAAACATAGTGATGAGTGGGAGATTCAACATACTACCATTAAACACATTGATGAGTGGGAGATTCAACATACTACCATTAAACACAGTGATATGTGGGAGATTCAACATACTACCATTATACAGAGTGATGAGTGGGAGATTCGACATACTACCATTAAACACAGTGATGAGTGGGAGATTCAGCATAGCATCATTAAACACAGTGATGTGCGGGAGATTCAGCATACTACCATTAAACATAGTGATGGGTGGGAGATTCAACATACTACCATTAAACATAGTGATGAGTGGGAGATTCGACATACTACCATTAAACACAGTGATGAGTGGGATATTCAGCATAACTCCATTAAACACAGTGATGTGTGGGAAATATAACATACTACCAGTAAACGTAGTGATGGATGGTAGATTCAACATGCTACCATTAAACATAGTGATGTGTGGGAGATTCAACATACTACCATTAAACATAGTGATGGGTGGTAGATTCAACATACTACCATTAAACATAGTGATGGGTCGGAGATTCAACATACTACCATTAAACACAGTGATGGATGGGAGATTCAACATACAACCAGTAAACGTAGTGATGGGTGGTAGATTCAACATACTACCATTAAACATAGTGATCAGTGGGAGATTCAACATACTACTATTAAACCTAGTGATGAGTGGGAGATTCAACATATTACCATTAAACATAGTGATTGGTGGGAGATTCAACATACTACCATTAAACATAGTGATGAGTGGGAGATTCAACATACTACCATTAAACACAGTGATGTGTGGAAGATTCAACATACTACCATTAAACATAGTGATGAGTGGGAGATTCAACATACTACCATTAAACAAAGTGATGAGTGGGATATTCAACATACTACCATTGAACACAGTGATGGGTGGGAGATTCAACATACTACCATTAAACACAGTGATGAGTGGGAGATTCAACATACTACCATTAAACATAGTGATGTGTGGGAGGTTCAACATACTACCATTAAACATAGTGATGTGTGGGAGGTTCCACATACTACCATTAAAAATAGTGATGTGTGGGAGGTTCAACACACTACCATTAAACATAGTGATGGGTGGGAGATTCAACATGCTACCATTAAACATAGTGATGTGTGGGAGATTCAACATACTACCATTAAACACAGTGATGAGTGGGAGATTCAACATACTACCATTAAACATAGTGATAAGAGGAAGATTCGCGATACTACCACTAAACATAGTGATGGGTGGTAGATTCAACATACTACCATAAAACACATTGATGAATGGGAGATTCAACATTCTACCATTAAACATAGTGATGTGTGGGAGATTCAACATACCACCATTAAACATAGTGATGAGTGGGAGATTCGACATACTACCATTAAACACAGTGATGAGTGGGAGATTCAGCATAACACCATTAAACACAGTGATGAGTGGGAGATTCAACATACTACCACTAAACATAGTGATGAGTGGGAGATTCAACATACTACCATTAAACATAGTGATGAGTGGGGGATTCAACATACTACCATGAAACACATTGATGAATGGGAGATTCAACATTCTACCATTAAACATAGTGATGGGTGGTATATTCAACATACTACCATTAAGCATAATGATGAGTGGGATATTCAACATACTACCATTAAACAGAGTGATGAGTGGGAGATTCAACATACTACCATTAAACATAGTGATGAGTGGGAGATTAAACATACTACCATTAAACAGAGTGATGAGTGGGGGATTCAACATACTACCATTAAACAGAGTGATGTGTGGGAGATTCAACATACTACCATTAAACACAGTGATGTGTGGAAGATTCGACATAGTACCATTAAACACAGTGATGAGTGGGAGATTCAGCATAGCACCATTAAACACAGTGATGTGTGGGAGATTCAACATACAACCAGTAAACGTAGTGATGGGTGGTAAATTCAACATACTACCATTAAACATAGTGATGAGTGGGAGATTCGACATACTACCATTAAACACAACGATGAGTGGGAGATTCAGCATAACACCATTAAACATAGTGATGTGTGGGAGATTCAACATACTACCATTAAACACAGTGATGAGTGGGAGATTCAACATACGACCATTAAACATAGTGATGAGTGGGAGATTCAGCATAACACCATTAAACATAGTGATGACTGGGAGATTCAACATACTACCATTAAACATAGTGATGAGTGGGAGATTCAACATACGACTATTAAACATAGTGATGAGTGGGAGATTCAACATACTACCATTAAACACAGTGATGAGTGGGAGATTCAACATACTACCATTAAACATAGTGATGAGTGGGAGATTCAACATACTACCATTAAACACAGTGATGAGTGGGAGATTCAACATACTACCATTAAACATAGTGATGAGTG
This sequence comes from Argopecten irradians irradians, assembly GCA_004382745.1. Classification (NCBI taxonomy): domain Eukaryota; kingdom Metazoa; phylum Mollusca; class Bivalvia; order Pectinida; family Pectinidae; genus Argopecten; species Argopecten irradians. Next base: position 37,908 of record SAYR01044045.1, read on the forward strand.
GGAGATTCAACATACTACCATTAAACATAGTGATGAGTGGGAGATTCAACATACTACCATTAAACATAGTGATGAGTGGGAGATTCAACATACTACCATTAAACATAGTGATGAGTGGGAGATTCAACATACTACCATTAAACATAGTGATGAGTGGGAGATTCAACATACTACCATTAAACATAGTGATGAGTGGGAGATTCAACATACTACCATTAAACATAGTGATGAGTGGGAGATTCAACATACTACCATTAAACATAGTGATGAGTGGGAGATTCAACATACTACCATTAAACATAGTGATGAGTGGGAGATTCAACATACTACCATTAAACATAGTGATGAGTGGGAGATTCAACATACTACCATTAAACATAGTGATGAGTGGGAGATTCAACATACTACCATTAAACATAGTGATGAGTGGGAGATTCAACATACTACCATTAAACATAGTGATGAGTGGGAGATTCAACATACTACCATTAAACATAGTGATGAGTGGGAGATTCAACATACTACCATTAAACATAGTGATGAGTGGGAGATTCAACATACTACCATTAAACATAGTGATGAGTGGGAGATTCAACATACTACCATTAAACATAGTGATGAGTGGGAGATTCAACATACTACCATTAAACATAGTGATGAGTGGGAGATTCAACATACTACCATTAAACATAGTGATGAGTGGGAGATTCAACATACTACCATTAAACATAGTGATGAGTGGGAGATTCAACATACTACCATTAAACATAGTGATGAGTGGGAGATTCAACATACTACCATTAAACATAGTGATGAGTGGGAGATTCAACATACTACCATTAAACATAGTGATGAGTGGGAGATTCAACATACTACCATTAAACATAGTGATGAGTGGGAGATTCAACATACTACCATTAAACACAGTGATTGTTGGGAAATTCAACAAACTACCATTAAACACAATGATTGGTGGGAGATTCAACATACTACCATTAAACATAGTGATTCGTTGGAGATTCAACATACTACCATTAAACATAGTGATGCGTGGGAGATTCAACATACTACCATTAAACATAGTGATTGGTGGGAGATTCAACATACTACCATTAAACATAGTGATGAGTGGGAGATTCAACATACTACCATAAAACATAGTGATAAGTGGGAGATTCAACATACTATCATTAAACATAGTGATGAGTGGGAGATTCAACATACTACCATTAAATGTAGTGATGAGTGGGAGATTCAACATACTACTAGTTAACATAGCGATGAGTGGGAGATTCAACATACTACCATTAAACATAGTGATGAGTGGGAGATTCAACATACTACCATTAAACATAGTGATGAGTGGGAGATTCAACATACTACCATTAAACATAGTGATGAGTGGGAGATTCAACATACTACCATTAAACATAGTGATGAGTGGGAGATTCAACATACTACCATTAAACATAGTGATGAGTGGGAGATTCAACATACTACCATTAAACATAGTGATGAGTGGGAGATTCAACATACTACCATTAAACATAGTGATGAGTGGGAGATTCAACATACTACCATTAAACATAGTGATGAGTGGGAGATTCAACATACTACCATTAAACATAGTGATGAGTGGGAGATTCAACATACTACCATTAAACATAGTGATGAGTGGGAGATTCAACATACTACCATTAAACATAGTGATGAGTGGGAGATTCAACATACTACCATTAAACATAGTGATGAGTGGGAGATTCAACATACTACCATTAAACATAGTGATGAGTGGGAGATTCAACATACTACCATTAAACATAGTGATGAGTGGGAGATTCAACATACTACCATTAAACATAGTGATGAGTGGGAGATTCAACATACTACCATTAAACATAGTGATGAGTGGGAGATTCAACATACTACCATTAAACATAGTGATGAGTGGGAGATTCAACATACTACCATTAAACATAGTGATGAGTGGGAGATTCAACATACTACCATTAAACATAGTGATGAGTGGGAGATTCAACATACTACCATTAAACATAGTGATGAGTGGGAGATTCAACATACTACCATTAAACATAGTGATGAGTGGGAGATTCAACATACTACCATTAAACATAGTGATGAGTGGGAGATTCAACATACTACCATTAAATATAGTGATGAGTGGGAGATTCAACATACTACCATTAAACACAGTGATGTGTGGGAAATTCAACATACTACCATTAAACATAGTGATGAGTGGGAGATTCATTAAACATAGTGATGAGTGGGAGATTCAACATACTACCATTAAACATAGTGATGAGTGGGAGATTCAACATACTACCATTAAACATACGGATAAGTGGGAGATTCAACATACTATAATTAAACATAGTGATGAGTGGGAGATTCAACATACTACCATTAAACGTAGTGATTAGTGGGAGATTCAACATACTACCATTAAACATAGTGATGAGTTGGAGATTCAACATACTACCATTAAACATAGTGATGAGTGGGAGATTCAACATACTACCATTAAACATAGTGATTGGTGGGAGATTCAACATACTACCATTAAACACAGTGATGAGTGGGAGATGCAACATACTACCATTAAACATAGTGATGAGTGGAAGATTCAACATACTACCATTAAACACAGTGATAGGTGGGAGAATCAACATACTACCATTAAACACAGTGATGAGTGGGAGATTCAACATACTACCATTAAACATAGTGATGAGTGGGAGATTCAACATACTACCATTAAACACAGTGATGAGTGGGAGATTCAACATACTACCATTAAACATAGTGATGAGTGGGAGATTCAACATACTACCATTAAACATAGTGATGAGTGGGAGATTCAACATACTACCATTAAACATAGTGATGAGTGGGAGATTCAACATACTACCATTAAACATAGTGATGAGTGGGAGATTCAACATACTACCATTAAACATAGTGATGAGTGGGAGATTCAACATACTACCATTAAACATAGTGATGAGTGGGAGATTCAACATACTACCATTAAACATAGTGATGAGTGGGAGATTCAACATACTACCATTAAACATAGTGATGAGTGGGAGATTCAACATACTACCATTAAACATAGTGATGAGTGGGAGATTCAACATACTACCATTAAACATAGTGATGAGTGGGAGATTCAACATACTACCATTAAACATAGTGATGAGTGGGAGATTCAACATACTACCATTAAACATAGTGATGAGTGGGAGATTCAACATACTACCATTAAACATAGTGATGAGTGGGAGATTCAACATACTACCATTAAACATAGTGATGAGTGGGAGATTCAACATACTACCATTAAACATAGTGATGAGTGGGAGATTCAACATACTACCATTAAACATAGTGATGAGTGGGAGATTCAACATACTACCATTAAACATAGTGATGAGTGGGAGATTCAACATACTACCATTAAACATAGTGATGAGTGGGAGATTCAACATACTACCATTAAACATAGTGATGAGTGGGAGATTCAACATACTACCATTAAACATAGTGATGAGTGGGAGATTCAACATACTACCATTAAACATAGTGATGGGTGGGAGATTCAACATACTACCATTAAACATAGTGATGTGTGGGAGATTCAACATACTACCATTAAACATAGTGATGGGTGGTAGATTCAACATACTACCATTAAACATAGTGATGGGTCGGAGATTCAACATACTACCATTAAACATAGTGATGGGTGGTAGATTCAACATACTACCATTAAACATAGTGATGAGTGGGAGATTCAACATACTACCATTAAACACAGTGATGAGTGGGAGATTCAACATACTACCATTTAACAGAGTGATGAGTGGGAGATTCAACATACTACTATTAAACATAGTGATGGGTGGTAGATTCAACATACTACCATTAAACATACTGATGAGTGGGAGATTCAACATACTACCATTAAACACAGTGATGGTTGGGAGATTCAACATACAACCAGTAAACGTAGTGATGGGTGGTAAATTCAACATACTACCATTAAACATAGTGATGAGTGGGAGATTCAACATACTACTATTAAACATAGTGATGAGTGGGAGATTCAACATATTACCATTAAACATAGTGATTGGTGGGATATTCAGCATACTACCATTAAACATAGTGATGAGTGGGAGATTCAACATACTACAATTAAACACAGTGATGTGTGGGAGATTCGACATACTACCATTAAACACAGTGATGAGTGGGAGATTCAGCATAACACCATTAAACACAGTGATGTGTGGGAGATTCAGCATACTACCATTAAACATAGTGATGTGTGGGAGATTCAACATACTACCATTAAACACAGTGATGAGTGGGAGATGCAACATTCTACCATTAAACATAGTGATGAGTGGGGGATTCGACATACTACCATTAAACACAGTGATGAGTGGGAGATTCAGCATAACACCATTAAACACAGTGATGTGTGGGAGATTCAGCATACTACCATTAAACATAGTGATGTGTGGGAGATTCAACATACTACCATTAAACACAGTGATGAGTGGGAGATTCAACATACTACCATTAAACATAGTGATGACTGGGAGATTCAACATACTACCATTAAACACAGTGATGAGTGGGAGATTCAACAAACGACCATTAAACATAGTGATGAGTGGGAGATTCAACATACTACCATTAAACACAGTGATGAGTGGGAGATTCAGCATAACACCATTAAACACAGTGATGTGTGGGAGATTCAGCATACTACCATTAAACATAGTGATGTGTGGGAGATTCAACATACTACCATTAAACACAGTGATGAGTGGGAGATTCAACATACTACCATTAAACATAGTGATGACTGGGAGATTCAACATACTACCATTAAACACAGTGATGAGTCGGAGATTCAACATACGACCATTAAACATAGTGATGAGTGGGAGATTCAACATACTACCATTAAACACAGTGATGTGTGGGAGATTCAACATATTACCATAAAACACAGTGATGTGTGGGAGATATAACATACTACCAGTAAACGTAGTGATGGGTGGTAGATTAAACATACTACCA
>SAYR01044045.1:47436-62943 GCA_004382745.1 Argopecten irradians irradians
TAACAATAGCTACAACTAAACAATACTATAACAATAACTACAATAAAACAATACTATAACAATAGCTACAACTAAACAATACTATAACAATAGGTACAACTAAACAATACTATAACAATAGCTATAATAAAACAATACTATAACAATAGCTACAACTAAACAATACTATAACAATAGCTACAATAAAACAATACTATAACAATAGCTACAATAAAACAATACTATAACAATAGCTACAATAAAACAATACTATAACAATAGCTACAATAAAACAATACTATAACAATAGCTACAATAAAACAATACTATAACAATAGCTACAATAAAACAATACTATAACAATAGCTACAATAAAACAATACTATAACAATAGCTACAATAAAACAATACTATAACAATAGCTACAATAAAACAATACTATAACAATAGCTACAATAAAACAATACTATAACAATAGCTACAATAAAACAATACTATAACAATAGCTACAATAAAACAATACTATAACAATAGCTACAATAAAACAATACTATAACAATAGCTACAATAAAACAATACTATAACAATAGCTACAATAAAACAATACTATAACAATAGCTACAATAAAACAATACTATAACAATAGCTACAATAAAACAATACTATAACAATAGCTACAATAAAACAATACTATAACAATAGCTACAATAAAACAATACTATAACAATAGCTACAATAAAACAATACTATAACAATAGCTACAATAAAACAATACTATAACAATAGCTACAATAAAACAATACTATAACAATAGCTACAATAAAACAATACTATAACAATAGCTACAATAAAACAATACTATAACAATAGCTACAATAAAACAATACTATAACAATAACTACAATAAAACAATACTATAACAATAGCTACAATAAAACAATACTATAACAATAACTACAATAAAACAATACTATAACAATAACTACAATAAAACAATACTATAAGAATAACTACAATAAAACAATACTATAACAATAGCTACAATAAAACAATACTATAACAATAGCTACAACTAAACAATACTATAACAATAGCTACTAACAATAAAACAATACTATAACAATAGCTACCAACAATAAAACAATACTATAACAATAGCTACAATAAAACAATACTATATCAATAGCTACAATAAACAATACTATAACAATAGCTATAATAAAACAATACTGTAACAATACCTACAATATAACAATACTATAACAATAACTACAATAAAACAATACTATAAAAATAGCTACAATAAAACAATACTATAACAATAGCTACTATCAATAAAACAATACTATAACAATAGCTACAATAAAACAATACTATATCAATAGCTACAATTAAACAATACTATAACAATAGCTACAATAAAACAATACTATTACAATAGCTTCAATAAAACAATACTATAACAATAGCTACAATAACACAATACTATAACAATAGCTACAATAAAACAATACTATAACAATAGCTACAATAAAACAATACTATAACAATAGCTACAATAAAACAATACTATAACAATAGCTACCAACAATTAAACAATACTATAACAATAGCTACAATAAAACAATACTATAACAATAGCTACAATAAAACAATACTATAACAATAGCTACAATAAAACAATACTATAACAATAACTACAATAAAACAATACTGTAACAATAGCTACAATAAAACAATAATATAACAATAACTACAATAAAACAATACTATAACAATAGCTACAATAAAACAATACTATAACAATAGCTACAATAAAACAATACTATAACAATAGCTACAATAAAACAATACTATAAGAATAACTACAATCAAACAATACTATAACAATAGCTACAGTTACAGACAGAAGCATGACACATCAATATGCAGAGTCGCCATGTCGGCCTACGATCTGTTTGATTAAATGACTTCATTTGGTAGAGAATTGAAAACCAAAGAAACACTACAAGTAATCCTTATGACAAAAGGAAGTAAATGTCGGTCTTTAATTAAATTAAACCTACAACTCTTTCCGAGGATGAGACGCGACTCAGGTTCTGGAGCTATCACATGGCATTTGTGAGACCATCAATTCGCAGCGCCCCATGATAAGCTCGCCTTTCCTCATTGGTGTCAATTAAATTTGCACGAGCGCGCCACCATCCTATCGGTGCCGATGGCATTAGTTTCTGGCACAAAGCAGCTGACGGCTAGGGCCATCACAGTTTGTACCGATTGAACACATTGTTTGTTTAAGAGTAAGATATATTCACACCCACAATGTATTTTATTCTCACTAAAATATACTGTGTTCGCCAAACATAGAACGCTAATAAACTCTCAAACAACTTCATCAAATGAAATCCAGCTGCAAATGGCCAAGGCTACCATCGAAAACACTGATCACGTTTAACACTAGGTTTCATTGTCAATCTTTGGCTGTTTTATGGATGGTAGTCTTTCAATTGTGTTATCCCTTACTGAGTCAGTTTCTTTGTCTGGCTTTTCTTACCGAATAATAAGAATATCAATGTAATAATGTATTTGTGAGAGAGTGAATCAGACATCACAAACAAATCAATGTAATAACGTATGTGGTAATAATGTATGTGTGAGAGAGTGAATCAGACATCACAAACAAAGCTGATTAGGATTACACAAATGGAAGCAAAGTTTAGTTTTGTACAACAAATAGTATTAGATAACGTATAAAGATGAAGAGGGGCTCATCACCCGCCAGACACCTGTCGCCCCAATAAGTTTCTATCTGAGTCAAAATATAAAATAAAAATCTTAATTCCTTGGTCTTTACCTTCAACCATCAGCCATCAAGTCATGGTTCGGAGAACTCACCTAGGTTTTTACCTTCAACCATCAACCATCTAGTCATGGTTCGGAGACCACACCTTGGTTTTTACCTTCAACCATCAACCATCTAGTCATGGTTCGGAGAACACACCTTGGTTTTTACCCTCAACCATCAACCATCTAGTCATGGTTCGGAGACCACACCTTGGTTTTTACCTTCAACCATCAACCATCAAGTCATGGTTCGGAGACCACACCTTGGTTTTTACCTTCAATCATCTAGTCATGGTTCGGAGACCACAACTTGGTTTTTACCTTCAACCATCAACCATCAAGTCATCGTTCGGAGAACTCACCTTGGTTTTTATCCTCAACAGCCATCAAATTAAACCCCTAATCTAAAATTTTAATTACTATTTTACGTTCAAAACTGTATGATGTCTTCTACAGAGAATTAACAAAATTCTTAAGGCAACAGCAGACGTTTTGATCTCAAATGTTGAATGTCAATCATCTTCTATTAATCATAATTGTAGAATTTGTTTAATTACAACGAGGAGCGTTAATCACTATGAGGAGCCTATATTGGTAAAACACATTACTTCCAGTCTTGTACATTGGTGTGTGTGATTTGAGGTTTTTTGTTGTTTTTTTTTTTTTTTTGAGGGGTGGGGGGGGGTAAAAGTGAAAAAGAAATATAACGAATAGAAAAGCAAATACAAACAATGTACATATTTATAAAGAAATTCCTTTGAAGTAATATGCACTTGTTGTTAATCCATTAGATGCGTATTTTGACATCACCATCAGACTATGGCCACTTTCACACCACATGGTACTTCAGTTACATGAACAGCCAAAAGATTTTTCCGTAAAACTTTAACTACTTCTTTGATAGAAATGTAAAATGACATATAATTTAAGGAGAACTTTTGGATGCCTAGACCGAATCTTATGACACGCTTGCAAATTGAAAATTACATAGAAATAAGAAATATAATAGACCTGGAATTAGGATGTGGATCAGTTATACGCCAAGAAAATAGGATATAGAGGAGCGAAAAGGAAATCTAATTTCATATGACCGTCCTTATTACAAGATTGGAGTATCGCGCTTGGTTCTCCTAACGTCAGCACCCAGTAACTAGGTCTGAAGCGGAGGCGACAGGATACCAACAACAGCCTCGGCACAAATCAATTTTAGTAGAATCAAATTTACATTTTACCGTTTCAGTTATTTTTGAATTCGTGTAACTTTCACTTAAATTGCTTTTGGTGTTTTTAACCAAAAATGGTTAGTAATGACTTTAAATTGAAAATTTCACATAAAATTGTGAGTTGGGAAATCGACATACCAGAACGTCAGCTCTGGGTAATGTGTCCATTCCTAACTCTTACCTCTAGAATGACAATGTTATTGTATGTCATATAGTATGAGTATAAGTTATCTATATAATTTATTCTGATCGTTATGTACAGGTTTATGTTATAGATCAGTTGTATTGGAGCATTCCTTGCCGGTCTACTGATATTTCAGTTTGTTCGGCATTAAATCACATCCTCTTTCCCGTGTACTAGAGTCACTGGTGAATTCAGTATCTACAAACGGTAACACAGTCTAAGTTAGTCATGGGGATGTGACACGATGGAAGAGTGTAATGCATTTGGGCGTAATGAGCGTGCGTATTCCGGCTAACCGGTATTTAATGGGTCGCTTTCCGGTTAACACTCTCATTCCACTTCAAATGCAGTTGTAGCAATATCAAATCTTTGTCCTGCATAGATCTCTTGTTTTTAATGAAAGCCGTCGTAAAAAAAAACAGCCGCAGCCAAACAACAAGTAGAAATCGATACTGAAATGGTTGACGCTTTCATTTCACAAGCAGTACATATTATCGTGTGATATCGACTGAATGTGTCAGGTTGTACGTTAATCACCGATACAGGTGAAGTACATCCCAAAAGGAAGTGCTGGCAGCACTTGTGGCCAACAAAGAATTATTGTGTTGATTCATTTCGATAGTTGTTTCAAAATGCTCAAATTTTAGGATATCCCGGAAATTGTTTACAATTACAACTGTAATATTGTCATACCTTCGGTAGGATTACCTGTTTAATTCTACTAGAATGATGAAAGATGCCCGCTTTGAAGACATTCATTTATGTATGACTAATACATTAAAAATCAGATTCTACATTGTATTATACACGTAAGAGGTGGAAAGCTCTCCGACACAAAACTTCTACCACACCTAGTTTTAGCGGTAACAATCACATGTATACAGTTGTGGACAATAAGGTGACTAAAAGGCGACGGACAATAAGGAGACTAAAAGTCGACGGAAAACAAGGACACAAAAAGTTGGCGGACAATAAGGAGGCTAAAAGTCGACGGATAATAAGGAGACTAAAAGTCGACGGAAAAAAAGGACACAAAAAGTCGGCGGACAATAAGGAGACTAAAAGTCGACGGAAAACAAGGACACAAAAAGTCGGCGGACAATAAGGAGATTTAAAGGCGACGGAAAACAAGGACACAAAAAGTCGGCGGACAATAAGAAGACTAAAAGTCGACGGAAAACAAGGACACAAAAAGTCGGCGGACAATAAGGAGACAAAAAGTCGACGGACAATAAGGAGACTAAAAGTAGACGGACAATAAGGAGACTAAAAGTCGACGGACAATAAGGAGACTAAAAGTCGACGGAAAACAAGGACACAAACAGTCGGCGGACAATAAGGAGACTAAAAGTCGACGGACAATAAGGCGACTAAAAGTCGACGGACAATAAGAAGAATAAAAGTCGACGGACAATAAGGAGACTAAGAGTCGACGAAAAATAAGGAGACTGAAAGTCGACGGAAAATAAGGAGACTAAAAGTCGACGGAAAATAAGGAGACTAAAAGTCGACGGAAAATAAGGAGACTAAAAGTCGGTCCTGTTGGTTTCAATCAAATTGCCTTTTTTTCTATTTCTGTCGACAGAAGCCGCATTTCCGTGGCAATGATGTAGAGAATTGACCATAATTATTCCAGCGGGATAAACAAAACCTTAACATTCCATGGAAAATTAATTACTTTTTTGCGTTCATTGTATATCCTACAGCTATAACTGAAGACTAGTCAAGGAGAAAAGCACTAATTGATTTGACTTTTGATGATGAATTCACTTCAGAAATAGACAAATTCCTCAGAGAAAACTCCAAAGAATTTGCCAATTAACTTTGTCTTCCATGGTGGTAAAAGCCTTCACGCCATTACAAGTACCCATGTCGATAAGCTCGCTAGAATATATTTTCATTAAGTCATTTTAAAAGAGAAGTCGTGATTTACGTTCTTGCGAGAATAAAAGCTTTTCAGTTTACGATGAAGAACTTTGTCTCGGATTTCTTAGATGTAACATATGTTGGATCTTGACGACTGCTGCTTAAAAGTTATTTCAGTAATGGTTAGATGCGATACTTCGAATTTGTATAGAAATTTTACTCTTATATTCTGTGATAAATGACTAAATGTATCGGTAATTTAGAAATAGGCCCATTCGTCTTGTGTGACAAATGCTTCACACCACGTTTTGCCATTGGAAAACAAACTGTGTTACGTGAGTCATTGTGTCACAATGGCGCAATGATATTCCCAGTTACCTCAGCATTGTCATCATCATTGATCACCCTACCGCTCTAGGTCAACACTTTTCTGCTACAGATTGCTGAATTCGTGCGATTCATGTGTTTTCACGACAAACAAAACAAGCTTACTACAGAGACAGCACCAGGCGCTATGTGAACTATCGCTTGCTCCTTCCCTGTCAAAGTATACAGTATGTAGCGCCAACCCGTAGAAAACAATCTGTTGTGTTGCAAAATAAATATCACGATAGAAAGAATTCCAGGAATACTCCACTGTTTCCGAAAGCAACAGTTAAAACACCATGCGTTTTATTTGTGATAATCACATTGAGAATCTATAGCGCTCAATACAGTCCGCATAGATTTAAATTACGATAAGACACAAGGATGTCTGAGATACCGGTGTGTATTGGATGTCTGAGATACCGGTGTGTATTGGATGTCTGAGATACTGGTGTGTATTGGATGTCTGAGATACCGGTGCGTACTGCATGGCTGAGATACCGGTGCGTACTGGATGTCTGAGATACCGGTGTGTATTGGATGTCTGAGATACCGGTGTGTATTGGATGTCTGAGATACCGGTGTGTATTGGATGTCTGAGATACCGGTGTGTACTGGATGTCTGAGATACCGGTGTGTATTGGATGTCTGAGATACCGGTGTGTATTTGATGTCTGAGATACCGGTGTGTATTGTATGTCTGAGATACCGGTGTGTATTGGATGTCTGAGATACCGGTGTGTACTGGATGTCTGAGATACCGGTGCGTACTGGATGGCTGAGATACCGGTGCGTATTGGATGTCTGAGATACCGGTGTGTATTGGATGTCTGAGATACCGGTGTGTACTGGATGTCTGAGATACCGGTGTGTATTGGATGTCTGAGATACCGGTGTGTATTTGATATCTTAGATACCGGTGTGTATTGGATGTCTGAGATACCGGTGTGTATTGGATGTCTGAGATACCAGTGTGAATTGGATGTCTGAGATACCGGTGTGTATTGGATGTCTGAGATACCGGTGGGTACTGGATGTCTGAGATACCGGTGTGTATTTGATGTCTGAGATACCAGTGTGTATTGGATGTCTGAAATACCAGTGTGTATTGGATGTCTGGGATACCCGGTGTGTATTGGATGTCTGAGATACCGGTGTGTATTTGATATCTGAGATACCAGTGTGTACTGGATGTCTGAGATACCGGTGTGTATTGGATGTCTGAGATACCGGTGTGTATTGGATGTCTGAGATACTGGTGTGTATTTGATGACTGAGATACTGGTGTGTATTGGATGTCTGAGATACCGGTGTGTATTTGATGTCTGAGATACTTGTGTGTATTTGATGTCTGAGATACCGGTGTGTATTGGATGTCTGAGATACCGGTGTGTATTGGATGTCTGATTTGCTGGTGTGTATTGGATGTCTGAGATACCGGTGTGTATTGGATGTCTGAGATACCGGTGTGTATTGGATGTCTGAGATACCGGTGTGTATTGGATGTCTGAGATACCGGTGTGTACTGGATGTCTGAGATACCGGTGTGTACTGGATGTCTGAGATACCGGTGTGTATTGGATGTCTGAGATACTGGTGTGTACTGGATGTCTGAGATACAGGTGTGTACTGGATGTCTGAGATACCGGTGTGTATTGGATGTCTGAGATACTGGTGTGTATTGGATGTCTGAGATACCGGTGTGTATTGGATGTCTGAGATACCGGTGTGTATTGGATGTCTGAGATACTGGTGTGTATTGGATGTCTGAGATACCAGTGTGTACTGGATGTCTGAGATACCGGTGTGTACTGGATGTCTGAGATACCGGTATGTACTGGATGTCTGAGATACCGGTGTGTACTGGATGTCTGAGATACCGGTGTGTATTGGATGTCTGAGATACCGGTGTATACTGGATGTCTGGGATACCGGTGTGTATTTGATGTCTGAGATACCGGTGTGTACTGGATGTCTGAGATACCGATGTGTATTGGATGTCTGAGATACTGGTGTGTATTGGATGTCTTAGATACCGGTGTGTACTGGATGTCTGAGATACCAGTGTGTACTGGATGTTTGAGATACCGGTGTGTACTGGATGTCTGAGATACTGGTATGTATTGGATGTCTGAGATACCGATGTGTACTGGATGTCTGAGATACCGGTGTGTATTGGATGTCTGAGATACCAGTGTGTACTGGATGTCTGAGATACCGGTGTGTACTGGATGTCTGAGATACCGGTGTGTACTGAATGTCTGAGATACCGTTGTGTATTGGATGTCTGAGATACTGGTGTGTACTGGATGTCTGAGATACCAGTGTGTACTGGATGTCTGAGATACCGGTGTGTATTGGATGTCTGAGATACCGGTGTGTATTGGATGTCTGAGATACCAGTTTGTACTGGATGTCTGAGATACCGGTGTGTATTGGATGTCTAAGATACCGGTGTGTATCGGATGTCTGAGATACTGGTGTGTACTGGATGTCTGAGATACCGGTGTGTATTGGATGTCTGAGATACCGGTGTGTATTTGATGTCTGATATACCGGTGTGTATTTGATGTCTGAGATACCGGTGTGTATTTGATGTCTGAGATACCGGTGTGTATTGGATGTCTGAGATACCGGTGTGTATTTGATGTCTGAGATACCAATGTGTATTGGATGTCTAAGATACCAGTGTGTACTGGATGTCTGAGATACCGGTGTGTATTGGATGTCTGAGATACCGGGTGTATTGGATGTCTGAGATACCGGTGTGTATTTGATGTCTGAGATACCGGTATGTATTGGATGTCTGAGATACCGGTGTGTATTGGATGTCTGAGATACCGGTGTGTATTGGATGTCTGAGATACCCGGTGTGTATTTGATGTCTGAGATACCGGTGTGTACTGGATGTCTGAGATACCGGTGTGTATTTGATGTCTGAGATACCAATGTGTATTGGATGTCTGAGATACCAGTGTGTACTGGATGTCTGAGATACCGGTATGTATTTGATGTCTGAGATACCGGTGTGTATTGGATGTCTGAGATACCGGTGTGTATTGGATGTCTGAGATACCGGTGTGTATTGGACGCTGAGATACCGGTGTGTATTGGATGTCTGAATACCGGTGTGTATTTGATGTCTGAGATACCGGTGTGTATTGGATGTCTGAGATACCGATGTGTATTGGATGTCTGAGATACTGATGTGATATAGGCCAATTACATATGTACACTCATAGTAATATATTTAAATCGAAAGGATAGTTAGAAGATCTATACGTTTCTTCGTACCAACATATAATCATATAGAATTAGTTTACTCACTGCCAAGTCAATGCCGTTCGATAAACAGTAGTTCGAAAAGAATATTTTTATCATATTACTATTTTGAACGGTTGTGGGTTTTTTTATTGGTATTGATACATTTCTCATTAAACGATTTGAATCCTTTATGGCATACAGGGTTGTCGTGTTGCCTTATATAGAATTAGCCGTCCCAGCTCCGCAACAGGCTTTCAAAGTTAATCTAATTTGGAGAAACATTGAAGAATTCAGCCGGGAGTTTTCACGCCATATTGATGGAAATAGTTTCTATTTTCATACGACACAAAATGACGCCACACCTATGTCGAAAATTAGAAAGAAGCCAGCTGAATCGAAAATATCCAATATCTAAGGGCAATGATTATCGCTAAAAACCGCAAGGAAGAATATTTATTTGCGAACATACTGTTGGCAGTGATCTCCATGTTGATCGTTAGGTGGACCTCTATCACATAACAGTTTAGTTGATGACCTGATAATGCTTTGTGATAATTTCTCCTTTTCATCGTCTTTCTTCAGGATTTTATTGTAACCCCATTGACGGAAGAACGTGTGTATTTGCATTTTGTTCTTAAGCGAACATCAAAATACTATCTCAATTTTTTCTTAAAACACATTCAATGTAGTACATTAGAGGTTTGTGTAAGATCTCTTTAGTCCTTGATGCGAGTGTCGATACCGTTATGTTTAATGATATGTCTATTGGGTTAAGGTAGTAAGCAAAGTAAGCAAAAAAGACATTTTAATGAAAAATAAGATAATATGCATTAACTCTTTTCGTTATGTTTTTAGTCAAATCTATATTTAGAATATCTTTTTCATTTTCAATATGAAATCAAGCAAAACACGGGATCCAGATGGTTGGGTTAAACGTTTAAAACCATGTTTTAGAAACACCATCTTAATCGGACTTTGTAGTAAGGTCTGTACAGCTGGCTGTCAGGTCAACCTCGATATTTCAGAAGTTTCTATCACTGACGTCATATCCACCCCTGGACTATCTGATAGTAAAACTAAAGGCAGTTCAAGAGAAAAAATCTTACCAATCACAGACCTGCAGAGACTTCCTTTGAAGATTACAGAGAGAGCGACGCCGTATTTCAAAGCAACACAGTCAACCACAGTGTAACGTTATTTGATTCTTTTGATTTACATCAAAGGACTAAATTACCTCTTCTTTTCTATTGCCAGCAGTTTTTCTATGAGATAATCTAGGGGTGGATATAACGTCAGTGATAGAAACCCCTGAAGTATCGAGGATGTGGATAGGTTTACAACAGGAGGTTCACAAGCAATATGAAATATAAAATCTAAAGCAACATCAGATTATGCGAGAAAACTATATCTTTCTCCATAAAATACCCCCGATAGACATCACAGATCATAAAGGATTTATCCATATCCACTAGGATTGCCATTATATCAACTATTTATCAATAAATCAACTTACCTGATAATAAATAAACCTCCTGCTTTCGATATATCCGTATAAGGTAATGCACGAGTGTCCGAATGCTGTAGTATCGCTGTCACCTGTATGTTTGATACAGTCGCTGTGTAGTGAAGCCCATGTTCCTGTGGTCTTAATAGTCAGCCAGGCTCTGTAGCCGATACATAAAACTCGGCACAGGGAAAGGCCGCGCCGCCATTGGACGGCTAGGCGCGCGCGCTCTCCACGTGCTGCAAGGTTGAGGGATTGGTCTTCCCGCATTATCGGAACTGCGATTTCCCGCCCTATAGATGTGTATCGTAGCCTGAACACATATAGCACATCCACTATTACCACTGTAACGTGTGAGGACATTGTCGAGGACACGATAACACATATAGCACATCCACTATTACCACTGTAACGTGTGAGGACATTGTCAAGGACACGATAACACATATAGCACATCCACTATTACCACTGTAACGTGTGAGGACATTGTCGAGGACACGATAACACATATAGCACATCCACTATTACCACTGTAACGTGTGAGGACATTGTCGAGGACACGATAACACATATAGCACATCCACTATTACCACTGTAACGTGTGAGGACATTGTCGAGGACACGATAACACATATAGCACATCCACTATTACCACTGTAACGTGTGAGGACATTGTCGAGGACACGATAACACATATAGCACATCCACTATTACCACTGTAACGTGTGAGGACATTGTCGAGGACACGATAACACATATAGCACATCCACTATTACCACTGTAACGTGTGAGGACATTGTCGAGGACACGATAACACATATAGCACATCCACTATTACCACTGTAACGTGTGAGGACATTGTCGAGGACACGATAACACATATAGCACATCCACTATTACCACTGTAACGTGTGAGGACATTGTCGAGGACACGATAACACATATAGCACATCCACTATTACCACTGTAACGTGTGAGGACATTGTCGAGGACACGATAACACATATAGCACATCCACTATTACCACTGTAACGTGTGAGGACATTGTCGAGGACACGATAACACATATAGCACATCCACTATTACCACTGTAACGTGTGAGGACATTGTCGAGGACACGATAACACATATAGCACATCCACTATTACCACTGTAACGTGTGAGGACATTGTCGAGGACACGATAACACATATAGCACATCCACTATTACCACTGTAACGTGTGAGGACATTGTCGAGGACACGATAACACATATAGCACATCCACTATTACCACTGTAACGTGTGAGGACATTGTCGAGGACACGATAACACATATAGCACATCCACTATTACCACTGTAACGTGTGAGGACATTGTCGAGGACACGATAACACATATAGCACATCCACTATTACCACTGTAACGTGTGAGGACATTGTCGAGGACACGATAACACATATAGCACATCCACTATTACCACTGTAACGTGTGAGGACATTGTCGAGGTCACGATCACACATATAGCACATCCACTATTACCACTGTAACGTGTGAGGACATTGTTGAGGACACGATAACACATATAGCACATTAACTATTATTATACCTCACTTTCATTTAGAATGTTCTGATTGGATTTAACTTGATCACATGACACTGAATAAGTTAGATGTTTCCCCCGGAATTGGAAGGCGAGGGAAATAACCCCAGGGAAATAACCCCCGAGGAAAATAACCCCAGGGAAATAACCCCCGAGGGAAATAACCCCAGGGAAATAACCCGTTGGAAGCTCCGCACGTGACCGGAAGTTGACGTCATCTGCAACGTCAACCAACAATGGCAACGGTGTTGTTTATTTTTTTGTAGCCCAACAAATTTAATAACGTTGTTGTTGGGAAATATCTTCATGGGTTCTTTTAACAGAGATTTCTTTTAATTTTGCTCGGTATAATAAAATAATTATGTCCCTATGTGTCGGGATACATCTAGAATTGTCTCCCTGAAAAGAGTTATTTTCTCTCGGGCTTCGCCCTCGAAAAAATAACTCTTTCCAGGGAGACAATTCTAGATGTATCCCTCCACAGAGGGCCATAATTGTATATTACCACTGTAACGTATGAGGACATTGTCGAGGACACGATAACACATATAGCACATCCACTGTTACCACTGTAACGTGTGAGGACATTGTCGAGGACACGATAACACATATAGCACATCCACTATTACCACTGTAACGTGTGAGGACGTTGTCGAGGACACGATAACATCGATACAAACTGATAATCATAACAAATGTCAACATATCCTACCAACTATCACATCATGTCTAGTTATATGGTGTTACATTTAACATACTCCAATTCACCTGGAAATCAATGCATATAGTTCATTTACGTCATCATTTGCATGTCTGTGCTAACAAATTATTCATTTTAAGGGTTGTGTATTCTTGATATTTATCGTCTACTTAACAAACTTGAGGAGCCCAAACCAGGTGTGTGATACTGTAATCACCATGAATACAAGCTCCATCAAAATTAACGCTTAACATTATCAAGTTAATATCCAATGTTTTAATGATTTGTACGTAGAATTTGGGTGGGATGTAACGTAAATGATTTGTACGTAGAATTTTGGTGGGATGTAACGTAAATGATTAAGCACTAAATTTCCATTTTGTTTCAGAACGCTACGCAGCACCAGCTGTATAAGGTGAGCACAAAGGACACTATGCCTCATCCTTGTCACATATTAACAATTTTGTCAATAAAATATTTTTGATGTTGGATTTTTTTAGTTCCTATTATGGAACTAAGCGTTTACAAGGTCTACATTCCGTATTGCCCTTTGCAACTTTTAATGTACACCAATGATATGACGTAACAAGCACGTGCATTTTCACTGTTCGAGTATGTTAATCACGTTTGAAATGTGTATCTAAACGTTCAATAAAGCCCAATAACGTGACAGGAACAAATCAGTAGTTGTACCGTCCTAACGGAAACGCTAGCCTTTTATATGGCAACAACAACTGGCACGCGATCCATTACCTTTTTACAAAGGTATGAACGTGGAATGGGTATACTCAAAAGAGGACACCTTTTTGTTGTGTAGTGTGTATTACTTGACGAAGACGAGTAATCAACTAAGCTAAATGACAACACCTCCAAATGTATATCTACCACACTGTCAACCCACATCCCACACGGCCACCAACAAACACTGCTTCGGATGTTAAAACATAGCGTGTGTAAAGCAAAATCGAAAAGGTTTATTTGCTGAGCTAAAACATTATAGCTAACGTGTAGTACACAAATCAACGTTTATTGTCAACAACACAAAATGAGTGAGAAAGAATCGATCGAATAAATGATACGTTTTCCAATCAATTAAAGTACTGGATGCATCACATTAGTGGGAGTGTTGGCTCTGTGTATGTGTAGTAAGGAAAGCATCACCATAATCCCTACCCACGGTGTTACAAACAATCCCTACCCACGGGGTAACAAACAATCCCTACCCACGGGGTAACAAACAATCCCTACCCACGGCTTTACAAACAATTTCTACCCACTGCGTAACAAACAATCCCTACCCGCGGCGTTACAAAAAATCCCTACCCACGGCTTTACAAACAATCCCTACCCACGGCGAAACAAACAATCTCTACCCACGGCGTAACAAACAATCCCTACCCACGGCTTTAAAAACAATCGCTACCCACAGCGTAGCAAACAATCCCTACCCACGGCGTTACAAACAATCTATATCCTAGGCGTAACAAACAATCCCTACCCACGGCTTCACAAACAATCCCTACCCACGGCTTCACAAACAATCCCTACCCACGGTGTTAGAAACAATCCCTACCCACGGCGTAACAAACAATCCCTACTCATGGCTTTGCAAACCATCCCTTCCCAAGGCTTTACAAACAATCCCCACCCACGGCTTTGCTAACAACCCCTACCCACGGCGTAACAACCAATCCCTAACCACGGCGTAACAACCAATCCCTACCCACGGCGTAGCAAACAATCCCTATCCACGGCGTGGCAAACAATCCCTACCCACGGCGTAACAAACAATCCCTACCCACGGCGAAACAAACAATCCCTACCCAAGGCGTTACAAACAATCCCTACCCACGGCGAAACAAACAATCCCTACCCAAGGCGTTACAAACAATCCCTACCCTCGGCGTAACAAATAATCTTTACCTTCAGCGTAGCAATCAATCCCTACCCACGGCTTTACAAACAATCCCTACCCACGGCGTAACAAACAATCCCT
>SAYR01044045.1:69254-124601 GCA_004382745.1 Argopecten irradians irradians
AATCTCTACCCACGGCGTAACAAACAATCTCTACCCACGGCGTAAAAAACAATTCCTACCCACGGGGTAACAAACAATCCCTACCCACGGCTTTACAAACAATCCCTACCCACGGCGTAACAAACAATCTCTACCCACGGTGTAACAAACAATCCTCACCTTCGGCGTAGCAAACAATCCTTACCCACGGATTTACAAACAATCCCTACCCTTGGCGTAACAAACAATCCATACCCACGGCGTAACAAACAATCGCTACCCACGGCGTAACAAACAATTTTCACCTTCGGCGTAGCAAACAATCTCTACCCACGGCGTAACAAACAATCCCTACCCACGGCGTAACAAACAATCCTTACACATGGCGTTACAAACAATCCCTACCCATGGCGTAACAAACAATCCCTTAACACGGCGTAGCAAACAATCTCTACCCACGGCGTAACAAACAATCTTCACCTTTGGCGTAACAAACAATCCCTACCCACGGCGTAATAAATAATCTCTACCCACGGCGTAACAAACAATCTCTACCCACGGCGTAACAAACAATTCCTACCCACGGGGTAACAAACAATTCCTACCCACGGGGTAACAAACAATCCCTACCCATGGCGTAACAAACAATCTCTACCCACGGCGTAACAAACAATTCGTACCCACGGGGTAACAAACAATCCCTACCCACGGCGTAACAAACAATCCCTACCCATGGCGTAACAAACAATCCCTACCCATGGCGTAAAAAACAATCTTTACCTTCGGCGTTCACATGTCAAAACCAATTGCCAGTTCCTTTTAGGCCACACCAAATAAATCAGTTGTTTTTCAGGAACTGGGGAAAAAAGGGGGAGCAAGCAAGCGATTGTTGTTTTTTTTTATTTTTAATGAAATATCGGTTTTCAAATTTTCAGATCCAATTACCTAGCAAGCGCTAATATATAGCATTTTTTTAACATTTCAGAATATTAACATTGAATTGATTATAAGTATATTAATTTCGCATCCTGTCACTGACAAAAATAACTAAAAATCAATATTATCTAAAAAAAATCATAGTTTAATGATTCAGCTGAGACCCTTCTTGATCTGATCAAGTTTTGATACAAACGAAAAAATACAAGGCTAGCTCTCCAGGATTAAAAACTTTTATTCCGAACTGAAAACTTAAAAAAGAAAATACTATCGATAGGCTTTTTTGAATCAGTTTAACATGTTTCACAATTATGGATAATGAAGCAATGTAATGTACTTAATTTTCATTACAACTTAAGTACTGATTTTAGAAAATAGTTTCAGACCTGTTACAGTAATAATCAAAATGTAACTAGAATCTATTCTGAGAGAGGTAAAAAAAAAGGTAGAATTTCTTTGAAATTTGATTAATTTAAATTTATTTACTATCATTAGTTTTATTATTTTCTCAATTTTTTGTCTGATATCTGCACAAAATTTCTGGAAAAATAATCCCCTTTCCAAAAAAAAAAAAAAAAAAAAAAAAACCCATGATGATTATTAGTGAAATCCTAAAAAACATCAACCTAAAATGGCGGCCTTATGATTGCTAAGTTTGTAACTACACTATCATCGCCTATTAAACATTCAAAACGTGAGTTAATCATTAACAGTTGTAAGCAGTGTTTGTTTTTGAAGTAATCCTCACTATCAATGATGCACGGAATTCCTTGAAAAGGCCAGATGATTGTTTCCTATTCTACGTTATCAAAAACTTTGCAAAGTCTGCAATGAAATTGAAGATGAAAGTCACTTTTTCTTCAGTTGTCAAATCACTCGAAACAACAGACTCAAATATGGCACCCATGTTTCCAATTTTCTTTATGGAGATCTATCGGACGTGGATAAGTTAGCTATCGTACTAATGAACGATAGTTTTAAGTTTATACAACAGTCTTGTCTGTTCATAAAACAGTCCCTTGAACTGAGGAGAGTGGGACTGCACCCAGTATAAACCTTATGTTTATTCATGCTGTTGTTTCTTTTCTGTTGTTTATATTGCCGTTGAATTACTATGTGATTGTAAAAGAGCAATAAAGATTTGAATTATTCTCAGACGATTTAATCGGCTGATTTAATCGGCTGATCGACCTCAGCTGTAATACACAGAAACACGTGAATGTGACAACACCAAGCCAAACAGGCTGCTATAATTAGGGCCGCTGGGGTGGTGGTCAGGAAAGTGGCTATCAAGCAGTGCCCCACTGCCTGCCTGGTAGTATGTAGTCATGCCTAGAATCGACGAATTTAACCGTATGGAAACGTGTAAAACAATCCGGATTTGCCGATATTTTTTAAGTTGCGCTGCATTTTTTTTTACATTTTTTTCTTGACTTAAATATTTTCAGAGCGGGATTCCCGACGAACAATTGATTTATTTGATGTGGCCTTATCATGACCTGAGATATTGTCAACATGGAAGCTCAGATATGACAACCGAGGAGTACAATCTCGTTTTCAATTAACTGTATTCTTATTGGATATCAAGACGGGGATATGTGTTCTCTGTGTCTCCATTCTTAACACAGGAGAACGGAAAACAAACCTTGGGGGTTGTATGACGGGTGTCATTGTGACATTGGGTTGTATGACGGGTGGAACTGTGACCTTGAGTTGTATGACGGATGACACTGTGACCTTGAGTTGTATGACGGGTGTCACTGTGACCTTGGGTTGTATGACGGGTGACACTGTGACCTTGAGTTGTATGACGGGTGACACTGTGACCATGAGTTGTATGACGGGTGTCATTGTGACCTTGGGTTGTATGACGGGTGGAACTGTGACCTTGGGTTGTATGACGAGTGACACTGTGACCTTGAGTCGTATGACGGGTGACACTGTGACCTTGGGTTGTATGACGGGTGTCACTGTGATCTTTGGTTGTATGACGGGTGACACTGTGACTTTGAGTTGTATGACGGGTGTCACTGTGACCTTGAGTTGTATGAAGGGTGTCACTGTGACCTTGGGTTGTATGACAAGTGACACTGTGACCTTGGGTTGTATGACAGGTGTTACTGTGACCTTGGGTTGTATCACGGGTGACACTGTGACCTTGAGTCGTATGACGGGTGACACTGTGACCTTGAGTTGTATGACGGGTGTCACTGTGATCTTGGGTTGTATAACGAGTGACATTGTGACCTTGAGTTGTATGACGGGTGTCACTGTGACCTTGAAATGTATGACGGGTGTCACTGTGACCTTGGGTTGTATGACGAGTGACACTGTGACCTTGAGTTGTATGACGGGTGACACTGTGACCTTGAGTTGTATGACGGGTGTCACTGTCACCTTGGGTTGTATGACAGGTGATACTGTGACCTTGGGTTGTATGACTGTTGACACTGTGACCTTGAGTTGTATGACGGGTGACACTGTGACCTTGAGTTGTATGACAGGTGACACAGTGACCTTGAGTTGTATGACGGGTGTCACTGTGACCTTGGGTTGTATGACAGGTGATATTGTGACCTTGGGTTGTATGACGGGTGTCACTGTGACCTTGAGTTGTATGACGGGTGACACTGTGACCTTGAGTTGTATGGCGGGTGACACTGTGACCTTGAGTTGTATGACGGGTGTCACTGTGATCTTGGGTTGTATGACGGGTGACACTGTGACCTTGAGTTGTATGACGAGTGTCACTGTGACCTTGGGTTGTATGACGAGTGATACTGTGACCTTGGGTTGTATGACGGGTGATACTGTGACCTTGGGTTGTATGACGGGTGACACTGTGACCTCGGGTTGTATGACGGGTGTCACTGTGATCTTGAGTTGTATGACGGGTGACACTGTGACCTTGAGTTGTATGACGGGTGTCACTGTGACCTTGAGTTGTATGACGGGTGACACTGTGACCTTGGGTTGTATGACGGGTGATACTGTGTTCTTGAGTCGTATGACGGGTCGCACTGTGACCTTGGGTTGTATGACAGGTGATACTGTGACCTTGGGTTGTATGACTGGTGACACTGTGACCTTGAGTTGTATGACGGGTGTCACTGTGACCTTGGGTTGTATGACGAGTGACACTGTGACCTTGAGTTGTATGACGGGTGACACTGTGAACTTAAGTCGTATGACGGGTGACACTGTGACCTTGGGTTGTATGACGGGTGTCACTGTGATCTTGGGTTGTATGACGGGTGACACTGTGACCTTGAGTTGTATGACGGGTGACACTGTGACTTTGAGTTGTATGACGGGTGTCACTGTGACCTTGGGTTGTATGACGAGTGACACTGTGACCTTGGGTTGTATGACAGGTGATACTGTGACCTTGGGTTTTATCACGGGTGACACTGTGACCTTGAGTTGTATGACAGGTGTCACTGTGACCTTGGGTTGTATGACGAGTGATACTGTGACTTTGGGTTGTATGACGGGTGATAATGTGTCCTTGGGTTGTATGACGGGTGTCGCTATATTTAATTGGTCGGTTCTGACATGTTGCAAGTGGGTGTTTTTTCAGGTACAGATCGTATGTCGCTGGATTTTCTCAAGGTACTCTGTCGTTCACCCATCTCCATAACCTGCAATGTTCTTAAGTGATTGTGACGTTTGAAAGGATATAAAACAAAAGACATTAAAATATCTTTGAAAATGTGATCAAATTATATAGAACTTGCGATAGGTTAGCCCGCGCCCACTCCGATGCCTTGCGTTAATACCTACTACATGTAATACGTTAGGCCGGTGACCGGCAGTGTTTCAGGAATACGTCGGAGAGTGGTGGGAGAGTTTTTGATTTCCCTACTGTCCACTAATAACATTAATATCATGCAGTGTACAAGGATATATGTGGGATACAAAGGAAGCCAAAGACCACCAGTCTGTCCTTACTGTAACATGGAGATTTACGCGAGTGCAAATTTCCGCTAATTCGCTTGATCGCGAAATGTTCCGCCGCGCGTAATATTTTGTGAATGTATGAACAATTTAGGTATGTAGCCACAAGTTTGAAGGTAGGGTCTAACACGAACATATCAACATCGCGAAAGTTTTATCTTTACAAATCACGAAATTAAATACTGGCGAAAATATTCACTTTTACAGTAAAAAGTTTTGACTACATGGCATAATTACGTTTAGCGTATATATAGAATTATTTCTGGCTAGGTTTTCTACATTAAATTCCCTATTTTTGAGATATCTTACACATCTAATTTAATTCAAGTAACATACAACACAACCTGCATGTATATGTATTACACAATCTGCATGTATGTACTAGGTAGTTTACAACCAAGTATCCCAATTTCTTTCAATTCACTATCGTAAAATTGGAATTTTGAATTTGGTGTTTTCTCATTAAAGTTTCTTCACGTGTCTCTCCACACCACCAGCACCCTCGGAGGAGATTCATGACTGTCTAACCCGAGGATTAATCTCTACCCTCGGAGGAGATTCACGACTGTCTAACCCGAGGATTAATCTCTACCCTCGGAGGAGATTCACGACTGCCTAAACCGAGGATTAATCTCTACCCTCGGAGGAGATTCACGACTGCCTAATCCGATGATTAATCTTTACCCTCGGAGGAGATTCACGACTGCCTAATCCGAGGATTAATCTCTACCCTCAGAGGAGATTCACGACTGTCTAACCCGAGGATTAATCTCTACACTCGGAGGAGATTTACGACTGCCTAACCCGAGGATTAATCTTTACCCTCGGAGGAGATTCACGACTGTCTAACCCGAGGATTAATCTCTACCCTCGGAGGAGATTCACGACTGCCTAACCCGAGGATTAATCTCTACCCTCGGCGGAGATTCACGACTGTCTAACCCGAGGATTAATCTTTACCCTCGGAGGAGATTCACGACTGCCTAACCCGAGGATTAATCTCTACCCTCGGAGGAGATTCACGACTGTCTAACCCGAGGAACAATCTCTACCCTCGGAGGAGATTCACGACTGTCTAACCCGAGGATTAATCTCTACACTCGGAGGAGATTCACGACTGCCTAATCCGAGGATTAATCTCTACCCTCGGAGGAGATTCATGACTGTCTAACCCGAGGCTTAATCTCTACCCTCGGAGGAGATTCATGATTGTCTAACCCGACGCTTGCCGAGGGCTAGACTGTCGTGAATCTCCTCCGAGGGTTAAGATTTCCCTGTCCTACTCTACAGGTAGGGAATGATCCTTTTTCTACCCCTGTATTTCCCCAAAAATGTTAATAACTACAAATAATGCGCGATTAAAAAAACGCTTACCTCCACCGGAAGTGCAGATAGCTCTGTCCGATGGGGTAGAAATAGCAGTCCACTTAACAGACCCATGTTTGAATATTGTTCTCGGCCATATTGAATTTGGGCCAGAAACGAATACCAACACAATTCTGTTATTTGTGAATCAAAGGTGGCTGGATAGGCTGCAGTATTGAAAAATTATTTTAAAAAATGTGTGTTCATATGAAAATTAAATATGGACCTTGAGTTGTATGACGGGTGTCACTGTGACCTTGGGTTGTATGACGATATATATGTATCTATGATGTTTACCTCCAGTATGTCAGAAAGACGTTTACATCTATGATGTTACCTCCAGAGTGGTAGTGAGACGTTTGTATCTATGATATTTACCTCAAGTGTGTCGGTAAGACGTTTGTATCCATGATGTTTACCTCCAGTATGTCGGTGAGACGTTTGTATCTATGATGTTTACCTCCAGTATGTCGGTTAGACATTTATATCTATGATATTTACCACCATTATGTCGGTAAGACGTTTGTATCTATGATGTTTACCTCCAGTATGTCGGTGAGACGTTTGTACTTATGATGTTTACCTCCAGTATGTCGGTAAGGCGTTTGTATCTATGATGTTTACCTCCAGTGTGTCGGTGAGACGTTTGTATATATGATGTTTACCTCCAGTGTGTCGGTGAGACGTTTGTATCTATAATATTTACCTACAGTATGTCAGTAAGACTTTTGTATCTATGATGTTTACCTACAGTATGTCTGTAAGACGTTTGTATCTATGATGTTTACCTACAGTGTGTCGGTGAGACGTTTGTATCTATAATGTTTACCATCAGTTTGTCGGTGAGACGTTTGTATCTATGATGTTTACCTCCAGTATGTCGGTGAGACGTTTGTATCTATGATGATTAACTCCAGTGTGTCGGTGAGACGTTTGTATCTATGATGTTTACCTCCAGTATGTCGGTGAGACGTTTGCATCTATGATGTTTACCTCCAGTGTGCCGGTTAGACGTTTGTATCTATGATGTTTACCTCCAGTGTGCCGGTAAGACATTTGTTTCTATGATGTTTACCTCCAGTATATTAGTGAGATGTTTGTATCTATGATGTTAACCTCCAGTATGTCAGTGAGACGTTTGTATCTATGATGTTTACCTCCAGTGTATTAGTGAGATGTTTGTATCTATGATGTTTACCTCCAGTATGTCGCTAAGATGTTTGTATCAATGATGTTTGCCTCCAGTATGTCGACGAGACGTTTGTATCTATGATGTTTACCTCCAGTATGTCGATGAGACGTTTGTATCTATGATGTTTACCTCCAGTGTGTCGGTGAGACGTTTGTATCTATGATGTTTACCTCCAGTGTGTCGGTGAGACGTTTGTATATATGGTGTTTACCTCCAGTTGTCGGTGAGACGTTTGTATATATGATGTTTACCTCCAGTATGTCAGTCAGACGTTTGTATCTATGATGTTAACCTCCAGTATGTCGGTGAGACGTTTGTATATATGGTGTTTACCTCCAGTATGTCGGTGAGACGTTTGTATCATTGATGTTTGCCTCCAGTGTGTCGGTGAGACATTTGTATATATATGATGATTACCTCCAGTATGTCAGTGAGACGTTTGTATCTATGATGTTTACCTCCAGTATGTCAGTGAGACGTTTGTATCTCTGATGTTTACCTCCAGTATGTCGGTGAGACATTTGTATCTATGATGTTTACCTCCAGTGAGTCGGTACGACCTTTGTATCTATGATGTTAACCTCCAGTATGTTGGTGAAACCTTTGTATCTATGATGTTTACCTCCAGGGTGTCGGTAAGACGTTTGTATCTATCATGTTTGCCTCCAGTATATCGGTAAGACGTTTGTATCTATTACTTTTACCTGCAGTGTGTCTGTGAGACGTTTGTATCTATGATGTTTACCTGCAGTGTGTCGGTGAGACGTTTGTATGTATGATGTTTACCTCGAGTATGTTGGTGAAACGTTTGTATCTATGATGTTTACCTCCAGTATGTCAGAAAGTCGTTTATATCTATGATGTTACCTCCAGAGTGGTAGTGAGACGTTTGTATTTATGATATTTACCTCAAGTGTGTCGGTAAGACATTTTTATCTATGATATTTACCTCCATTATGTCGGTAAGACGTTTGTATCTATGATGGTTACCTCCAGTATGTCGGTGAGACGTTTGTATCTATGATGTTTACCTCCAGTGTGTCGGTGAGACGTTTGCATATATGATGTTTACCTCCAGTGTGTCGGTGAGACGTTTGTATCTATAATATTTACCTACAGTGTGTCAGTAAGACGTTTGTATCTATGATGTTTACCTCCAGTATGTCGTGAGACGTTTGTATCTATGATGTTTAACTCCAGTGTTTCGGTGAGACGTTTGTATCTATGATGTTTACCTCCAGTATGTCGGTGAGACGTTTGCATCTATGATGTTTACATCCAGTATGTCGGTAAGGCGTTTGTATCTATGATGTTTACCTCCAGTGTGTCGGTGAGACGTTTGTATCTATAATATTTACCTACAGTATGTCAGTAAGACGTTTGTATATATGATGTTTACCTACAGTATGTCAGTAAGACTTTTGTATCTATGATGTTTACCTACAGTATGTCAGTAAGACGTTTGTATCTATGATGTTTAACTCCAGTGTGTCGGTGAGACGTTTGTATCTATGATGTTTACCTCCAATATGTCAGTGAGACGTTTGCATCTATGATGTTTACCTCCAGTGTGCCGGTTAGACGTTTGTATCTATGATGTTTACCTCCAGTGTGCCGGTAAGACGTTTGTATCTATGATGTTTACCTCCAGTATATTAGTGAGATGTTTGTATCTATGATATTAACCTCCAGTACATGTATGTCAGTGAGACGTTTGTATCTATGATGTTTACCTCCAGTATATAAGTGAGATGTTTGTATCTATGATGTTTACCTCCAGTATGTCGGTGAGACGTTTGTATCTATGATGTTTACCTCCAGTGTGTCGGTGAGACGTTTGTATCGATAATGTTTACCTCAAGTATGTCGGTGAGACGTTTGTATCTATGATGTTTACCTACAGTATGTCGGTGAGACGTTTGTATATATGGTGTTTACCTCCAGTATGTCGGTAAGACATTTGTATCTATGATGTTAACCTCCAGTATGTCGGTGAGACGTTTGCATATATGGTGTTTACCTCCAGTATGTCGTTGAGTCGTTTGTATCTATAATGTTTACCTCCAGTGTGTCGGTGAGACGTTTGCATCTATGATGTTTACCTCCAGTATGTCGGTGAGACGTTTGTATATATGGTGTTTACCTCCAGTATGTCGGTGAGACGTTTGTATGTATTGTGTTTACCTCCAGTATGTCGGTGAGACGTTGGTATCTATGATGTTTACCTCCAGTGTGCCGGTGAGATCTTTGTATCTATGATGTTTACCTCCAGTATGTCGGTGAGACGTTTGTATCTATGATGTTTACCTCCAGTATGTCGGTGAGACGTTTGTATCGGATGTTTACCTCCGACCAGTGTGTCGGTGAGACGTTGCCGTTATTGAACTATGTGTTGGCTGTGCGATGTCGCGTTAGGTTGAGCAGTGACACGCCGATCCAATAACCTCCCCAATATATTGATGCCAGGCCACTTGACAGCCACTTAAGGATAAACAAATGACGCATGTAAAAGCTATTAATCGTACCCCAGATTGGTTTTAGATCAATTATGGTCTAATTTGGTAAGTTGCTGGTATCATCGAAAGGGATGATATATATGGATGTCATTTCACGGGGCATTTTCTTCTTACACCCCGATACTCGGACAGAAAAAAAACTCGTTAGACCAGTGAGTGGGAAAACAAATCTCCATTAATAATCATTACAGTGTGTAACAGAGGAGAAAGGAGATGAACATCGCCAATATGTAATAAAGGTACAGTAATAGCGATTACATCGGGAAGTAACTAGGTCGATAGTTGTCGGGTATAGACTGGCTAAACAAGGCATTGATTTATAGGGCAAACATGTACGTAGTTCTCATTACAAAACACTATCTACAAAGTAATTTCTGTTTTATGAATCATGAAACGGATTAAAGATTGGGTTTCTTGTGACTGACTTACTTTCAAAAGATAACAGTAGCACCATCTTATACAGAATGACGTAATGGTGTTTTTACCACGTCTTGGTAATAAGGCCTAGAAACACCGTACATCTATACGGACATGTATGAATCTGAATGGCTTTTTAAATTTCTTTTTTTTAAAATGACCAGACTGACCATTAGCCAAATCGTAATATCTTGGATATTGGCATACTTCATTTGACTGTAAACTATATATAGTACTATATATGGTCATATCACCAGGGCACCGATAAAAGGTCGGTGCTGCCTTGACATATTAACACTACTCAAAGCGCCATGTCTGTCGGGACTTCATAAAAATGATACAAAATAGGCAAACTTAATATCACTTAAACCCACGCACATGTACATGTACACTGGTACAACCCCTCCCCCAACCCCCGGCAAAATAAGGTACTGAAGGTTGTATCACAGATTGGTAGTACTGAGGGTTGTATCACAGATTGACAGTATTGAGGGTTGTATCACAGATTTGTAGTACTGAGGGTTGTATCATAGATTGGCAGTACTGAGGGTTGTATCACAGATTGGTAGTACTGAGGGTTGTATCACAGATTGGTAGTACTGAGGGTTGTATCACAGATTGACAGTACTGAGGGTTGTATCACAGATTGGTAGTACTGAGGGTTATATCACAGATTGGTAGTACTGAGGTTTGTATCACAGATTGACAGTACTGATGGTTGTATCACAGATTGGTAGTACTGAGGGTTGTATCACGGATTTACAGTACTGAGGGTTGTATCGTAGATTGGTAGTACTGAGGGTTGTATCACAGATTGACAGTACTGAGGATTGTATCACAGATTGACAGTACTGAGGGTTGTATCATAGATTGGTAGTAATGAGGGTTGTATCACAGATTTGTAGTACTGAGGGTTGTATCACAGATTGACAGTACTGAGGGTTGTATCACAGATTGGTAGTACTGAGGGTTGTATCATAGATTGGTAGTACTGAGGGTTGTATCACAGATTGGTAGTACTGAGGGTTGTATCACAGATTTGTAGTACTGAGGGTTGTATCACAGATTGGTAGTACTGAGGGTTGTATCGCAGATTTGTAGTACTGAGGGTTGTATCATAGATTTGTAGTACTGAGGGTTGTATCACAGATTGGTAGTACTGAGGGTTGTATCACAGAGTCGTAGTACTGAGGGTTGTATCACAGATTGAGAGTACTGAGGGTTGTATCAGAGATCGGTAGTACTAAGGATTGCATCACAGATTTGTAGTACTGAGGGTTGTATCACAGATTGGTAGTTCTGAGGGTTGTATCTTAGATTGGTAGTACTGAGGGTTGTATCACAGATTTGTAGTACTGAGGGTTGTATCACAGATTGGTAGTACTGAGGTTTGTATCATAGATTGGTAGTACTGAGGGTTGTATCATAGATTGGTAGTACTGAGGGTTGTATCACAGATTTGTAGTACTAAGGGTTGTACCACAGATTGACAGTACTGAGGGTTGTATCATAAATTGGTAGTACTAAGGGTTGTATCACAGATTGACAGTACTGAGGGTTGTTTAACAGATTGGTAGTACTGAGGGTTGTATCACAGATTGGTAGTACTGAGGGTTGTATCACAGATTGGTAGTACTGAGGGTTGTATCACAGATTGACAGTACTGAGGGTTGTTTAACAGATTGGTAGTATTGAGGGTTGTATCACAGATTGACAGTACTGAGGGTTGTATCACAGATTGGTAGTACTGAGGGTTGTATCACAGATTGGTAGTACTAAGGGTTGTTTAACAGATTGGTAGTACTGAGGGTTGTATCACAGATTGGTAGTACTAAGGGTTGTTTAACAGATTGGTAGTACTGAGGGTTGTATCACAGATTGGTAGTACTGAGGGTTGTATCACAGATTGGTAGTACTGAGGGTTGTATCACAGATTGGTAGTACTGAGGGTTGTATCACAGATTGGTAGTACTGAGGGTTGTATCACAGATTGGTAGTACTGAGGGTTGTATCACAGATTGGTAGTACTGAGGGTTGTATCACAGATTGGTAGTACTGAGGGTTGTATCACAGATTGGTAGTACTGAGGGTTGTATCACAGATTGGTAGTACTGAGGGTTGTATCACAGATTGGTAGTACTGAGGGTTGTATCACAGATTGGTAGTACTGAGGGTTGTATCACAGATTGGTAGTACTGAGGGTTGTATCACAGATTGGTAGTACTGAGGGTTGTATCACAGATTGGTAGTACTGAGGGTTGTATCACAGATTGGTAGTACTGAGGGTTGTATCACAGATTGGTAGTACTGAGGGTTGTATCACAGATTGGTAGTACTGAGGGTTGTATCACAGATTGGTAGTACTGAGGGTTGTATCACAGATTGGTAGTACTGAGGGTTGTATCACAGATTGGTAGTACTGAGGGTTGTATCACAGATTGGTAGTACTGAGGGTTGTATCACAGATTGGTAGTACTGAGGATTGTATCACAGATTGGTAGTACTGAGGGTTGTATCACAAATTGGTAGTACTGAGGGTTGTATCACAGATTGGTAGTACTAAGGGTTTTATCACAAATTGGTAGTACTGAGGATTTTATAATAGATTGACAGTACAGAGGATCATATTACGATCGCGCAACCATTATATCTATCCATTCTAGAAGTGTCGTTATATCGAGGTAAATTAAGCAACATTCTTAGATTTATTTTGTCTTTTCTGTATCTCTCTTTCGTTATTTTGTACCAGGGTCCTAAAACTGTTTGCAATATAAACTGTAGGAGTGGTTACAAGCATTGGAATGTCAATATTTGTTTGAAAGTACATTCTAAAAAGGTCTTGCAATTTTTTTTATCTTCGGCTGCAAATTGACATTTGACAATTGACATTCATGCCCCGCAGAATCCATTTGTCGTCCACATTGCATATACCTCATATTTTATTGAACAGACTGCGTCCGTCTATGTTTTATCAGTATCCCCAATGCGTTGTTTGTGTGTGACATTTTCCTAGATAACCCATTTGTCACACTGAGCGATGTAAATGCAAGAATTTCTTTTCCCTATAGGTGGATGCTGAGAGTACTGAATTTACATTGAATCAAAGTTAGGTATAAGTTACGTTTATATGGTGTGTCCATCACCAATGTTATCAGCCAATTGTAAGCCTCAGTTGTGGTAGTGTAATCAGTTAATTGTAAGCCTCAGTGGTGGCGGAGTTATCAGTCAATTGTAAGCCTCTGTGGTGGTGAAGTTATCAGCCAATTGTAAGCCTCAGTGGTGGCGGAGTTATCAGCCAATTGTAAGCCTCAGTAGTGGCGGAGTTATCAGCCAATTGTAAGCGTCAATTGTGGTAGTGTAATCAGCCAATTGTAAGCATCAGTTGTGGTAGTGTAATCAGCTAATTGTAAGCCTCAGTGGTGGTGTTATCAGCCAATTATAAGCCTCCATTATGGTGGTATAAGCAGCCAATTTTAAGCCTCTGTGGTGGTGGAGTTATCAGCCAGTTGTAAGCCTCTGTGGTGGTGGATTTATCAGCCAATTGTAAGCCTCTGTGGTGGTGGAGTTATCAGCCAATTGTAAGCCTCAGTGGTGGTAGTGTAATCAGCCAATTGTAAGCCTCAGTTGTGGTGTAGCAGCCAATTGTAAGCTACAGCGGTGGTGGTGTTATCAGCCAATTATAAGCCTCCATTATGGTGGTATAAGCAGTCAATTGTAAGCCTCTGTGGTGGTGGAGTTATCAGCCAATTGTAAGCCTCAGTGGTGGTGGAGTTATCCGCTAATTGTAAGCCTCAGTCATTATACCATAGTGGGGTCTTCAGATAAACATCCTGATCATTCAAAACATCCAACCAAAACTTGCTGTTTTTTATGACATTTTAATTCATATTTTTATATAGCCTAAACCAGTGTGAATCAACAAATCTGTATTGACAATAGTTTTCAGAATAGCTTGCCAATTCAAAGTTGTATGGTCTATCACTTCAGCTCTTTTTGTCATAGTGAAAACGGTTTAAGTGTTGTAAACATATTTCTCCGTTTATCCGGGGTTTAAACTTTCTTATTTTACCACTTTTTATAAAGTTGCAGCACTGGAAGTATTTTTAATTATAAAAGTAAAAAATCTTTTTAACGTGTACACGTGAAAAATAGGCTCGAAATACGCCGAATCATTTCGAACTCTTCCGAACAGCGTTGCGAAAATCTCGAAGTAACATAGAGAAAATGTCAACAATTTTTCGTAAACAAAACGTGGTTGACCTCAACAGACTGAATCTACAAAGAACATAATGCTCGCACAATACAATATTTGATACACACAATATTGAATAACGTAATGTGTGAATTAGATGTTTCAAAAACTCGCTCTGTGGACATATACCAGCACGATTTGCTCATTTTAGCCAGAAGGAAAACGTAAACAAACACATGTGCGCTAACGCGTGTGGACGTCAGTCACGTGATACGATTCGGCGGTGATTGAAGGCGCTTTATTCAAAATCAGGAATATATTATCCCTAGATGTTCAAATATCAGATGGTTTAGCATGAAATATAACGCTAATGCACATTGGAACAATCTTCTTATCCAACCTAGTATAAGAGAATCTATAAAAGTTCTGATATCAATCATTCTTAACCTACCATTATTATAATCCCGAATAACTACTTCCCTTCTTACTTTATCTACTTTACTATTCCATAGAAAATCATACAATATAGAATTCAATTTCCCAATTTTTTTTTCAATTGGATTTGGTAATGATATAAACAGAGGACACTAAAATAGATTTAATTACATTTATTTAACCAATTGGTGTTAAACTATTTTTTTCCCATGATCTAATAAGTGATTTTAATTTTTTTTTTTTTTTTTTATTTTTTTTTTTATTTTTCAGAAGTTTTCAAAATGTAAAAATTACATTAGATATCAGCACACAAATCATTCATAGTCTTCATTCACTCATTCATCATCATCATCATCATAGAACATATACATTAATCACCATATCCCACAGTAGCAAATTATATTTGATTACCATTATCACACTCAGTAAACAGCATCACAATAGTTACAGCTTTGCACACTAACATCATCACTCAGTCCGCATCATCATTACCATGATCATCATCATTGTCAAAATATCCTTACTACATGTATTTTAATATCATTAATCAATAAATTTAAATCCTATATTTTGATATCATAATCAAAGTTATTACATGTCCTCTTATCCTCAAACATAACATTATATATTATATCATCCACAAAGACATCATTAATAGAGAACGATAATTGTAATTTTGTAAGTTTTTAGGTCATCTGACCGAAGGTCAGGATGACCTATTGTCATTGTGTTTCGTCCGTCGTCGTGCGCCGTGCGCCGTGCGCCGTCCGCCGTCCGCCGTCCGCCGTGCGTCGTGCGTAAAACTATTTATACAAAAGCCTACTACTCCTAAACCCTTGAGTGAATTACATCCATATTTGGTGTGAAACATCCTTGGGGAAGGACAATCATATTTTATATAAATGAGATAAGTCCAACCCCTAGGGGCTGAGGGGTGGGGCCCCAAAAGGGCAAATTTTCTTAATTTTAGCTTGCCCACTTCCTGTTTTCAGGTTTCGGTCTCCGATCTCAATGATTTAGGGATTTAATTGATGCCGAACAACATACAACATTTTCGTAAAGATTTTTGGTATTCCAAGATGGCCGCTGGCCCACTTCCTGTTTTAAGGTTTCAGTCTCCGATCTCAATGAAAATTGGTCTATAGGGGTTTTAATTGATTCAGAAGGGGGAACTTTAGGTGAGGACAATCATATTTTATAAAGGGCCGAGCTTAGACCCATGGGGATAGTACGGCGGATGTCCAAATTGGGAGCTTTGCTGAAATTTGGCTTTAAAATCTGACGACTCCTCATATTAATCCTTGAATTGGTTACAACCATATATGGATGAAGGGCTACCAAGTTTGTTCAACGAATGACATTTACCTATTTCAGAAACTTACATATTCAACTAAGGAGTTCCTTGTATTGTTTATATTAATCGTTAACCAATGCTTTATACTGTGACTTTGTTGTTTTGTGCTATGAGTCAGATGACCGTTAAGGCCCATGGGCCTCTTGTTTTTATCAAAGTTTAGCTGAGGAATCTTGTGCAAGTTAATACATGTAATACCAAGTTTTCCCTGCCTCACTGTAGTTCAAGTTCTGGAAAAATATATTTAGTGCTATAGTTCTTGCTGCCTATCCAAATAACTTGCGTTTTTGAAATCCTGATATATTCGCAAAAAATAAAGTTCTGTTACAGCTTGTTAAGTGAAGTATCATATGTATATTACGGAAGAAAAATATAGGACAGTTATCTTCTTTAATAACTTTAATTTTTTTTGTTATTTCATAGCATTATAGTTAGAATTATAGCAGTAAGTATATAGAGATACACGGAGCGAATGGGTCTCCTTGACCTCAACCCCTTTTAATTTCAAATAAGGATCGAGACAGATTTTTACCCTTATTAATACATGCACAAGCACTAGCTATAGCCTGACTATGAAATGTTTTGACCAGATGAATTATGCTGTATCACCAAAACCGAAAAACAATAATACTTTTTTTTTCAATAAATTTTCAAGACAAAAGGCCTTTTCAAAATCGATTATTATAATCATAACTGGGGTATTACTTTTCTCTGTATACTGCATTACATCGTAAACTAGTCTAGTATTTTCACCCAGTGGTGAAAGTTTGTAAGTGCCTTCCAAAATTTTATTTCGCTGCAATTGCAAGCGGCGCATTCGATAGATAAAAAGAAACCAAAGGGAAAAATACAATATTAATGTATCCAACAAGTTCAATAAAACATGCATGAATGATAAGATAATGAAAGTGTTTACATGTGTAGATTGATCTGCAATTCCAGGCTTCGGTACTTCATTTCTACAACAGTATTACTGATAAGTGAGTTCCGCAGGGGTTCAAAAGCTGCGGGTCGATGAAGACAACAGGAAAGTCTTTACTATCGAAACATGATATATCTACCTTAACAACTCCTTTCATATAATCGATCTAAGGTTAATTGCTGAATGGTATATTTTAATCAAGATTGTCTTGAAAAAAACCCAGCTTTTTTGCCCATACCGTGGCCAGATTTGGATTTTAGTGTTGTTACATAATATATGGAAAACCATTTTTGGAAGTACGCTCCAAAGAAATTTCGAAAATGCGAATCTACATGTCATAGTATACGTATCTGAATAAAATGCGCGCATGCATACTTTATATATCGATGCAAGCATACGCGATGGAAAATTATACACTTTTTAACCATTATTTCTTAGTATTCAAGAACAAACAAAAAACAGTATTTCCATAGTGTTCTGTTTATTTGATCGCTCCTTTCTTCGTGTGTTCAATTATGCGATTAATTTACATAACAGTTAAAATTCCATCACGGTAAAATATTTGTGTGCTATCACTATATTGATATGCATTTACCTATATAAACAGATATGAAAATACGAGATTCTGCCATACAGATGTAAAAAATCAACTATTTTGCTCATTTATTAACAAGCAAAATTCTTATGTCCCGATGACTTCAAGATGCCCCATTATAGCATCCTGTATTTTGCTTTTTTCTGATATACATACTATATGTAAATTGTACTTAATCAGAATGTTCTGGACAATTACATCATATCAATGTTTACTATTGCTTTCTAAGCTTACATATTTTTTCCAAAAACCATCAACTGTGTATTGGCCCTCTAATTACAATATAAAAATTATCAAACTGTTAGCTTTGGACATAGTCAATATATGGAGAAAAGGGTGGACGAATGGTCCTATCAAACTCGACAATGGACGAATGGTCCTATCCAAACTCAGCAATGGAGCAGTCAGAACTGGTGAGTTTGATAGTATGGCTTTCAATTTCTCAAAGGCAGACTCACATTCGTCTGACCAGACAAATTTAACATTTGATTTTAACAAAGCAGTAAGTGGAGCTGCTATAACAGAGAAATTTTGACAAAATTTTCTGTAGTATCCAGCCATACCAAGAAATCTCATCAGCTCTCTCTTGCTTCCAGGAGTTGGAAAATCTATGATTGCTTCTTCTTTGGCCTGAACAGGTTTTACCTGCCCCTGTCCTACAACATGGTCTAAATATTCAACAGTTGCATGACAAAATTAACATTTTAGCAAGTTTACACTCAATTTCATGGTAG
Source organism: Argopecten irradians irradians (assembly GCA_004382745.1). Taxonomy (NCBI): domain Eukaryota; kingdom Metazoa; phylum Mollusca; class Bivalvia; order Pectinida; family Pectinidae; genus Argopecten; species Argopecten irradians. Next base: position 87,849 of record SAYR01044045.1, read on the forward strand.
TGAGTCTCCCGAAGAATTCGCGAATCCCGCGTAGATTTCTTCCCACGTGTCGTGGTAGTTGATGACGTTATCAATGTATCCATCGCAGCCTTCCAGGTCTGATATCACGCTGTTAAGAAGACGTTGGAATGTTGCCGGGGCATTCTTCATACCAAACGGCATAACTTTGTACTGGTACAAACCTTGCGAGGTTACAAATGCCGACACTTCTTTAGCTCTTTCTGTTAATGGCACCTATCAATAACCTTTCAACAGGTCAAACTTGCTTACATACTTGACTTTGCCAACTTTGTAAATACACGAGTCAATCCTTGGAATTGGATAAGAGTCCGGTTTACTGACAGAGTTCACTTTTCGGAAGTCAGTACATAACCGGTATGTCTTGTCTGGCATTGGCACCAGAACACATGGAGAGCTCCATTCACTTTTGTTTGGTTCAATAATATAATTGTTCAACATGTATTGAATTTCTTTCTTTAAATGTTCTTCTTTCAAAGGATTCACACGATAAGGATGTTGCTTGACAGGTGGCTCATCGCCCACATCCACGTTGTGATAGATAGCATCTGTTTTGCCTGGTGTATCCGAAAACAAATGTTTATACTCAGGTATCAGATATTTCAATTCATTTCGTTCCTTTTCCGATAAATGACATAGTTTCTTGTCCAAGTTCACCAGCACATCTGAGCTCCATTACTTAACACCACAGTCTAAACCCACATCTTGTACACCACCATTTAAGTATAATTTACAAATATCAGCTGTACTTTTACTTTGTGATGGTACAGAGGCCAAAGTAGCAATAGGTTGAGAGGTCCTGCTCTCCTCTCTATCTACATTTTTCTTAAGCATATCAACATGACATAATTGAGCTTGCACAATTTAGTTAACATCACAAACCTTTTTCTCAACAATATAAGGTCCAAAATATCTAGCTTGCAAAGGCTGACCCGGTATTGGTAATAGAGCCAAAATTTTGTCTCCTGGATCAAAACTTCTTGCACGGGCATCTTTATCATACCATGTTTTCAGTTTGGTTTGAGTAACGGCCAAAGTTTCTTTTGCCAAATCACATGTCCTTGTCAACCTTTGCTTAAAGTTAGACACATACTCTAAGAGATTAACTGTAGAACCTTCGTCTAAAATTTTGTCTTTCAAAATTTTCAAAGGACCACGTACAGTGTGTCCAAACACAAGTTCAAAGGGACTGTATCCAAGACATTCTTGTACAGATTCTCTAACGCCAAACAACAACATGTGTATACCTTCTTCCAAATCTCTTTTGTTTTCAAAACAATAAGATCTCATCATATTCTTCAATTTCTGATGAAAACGTTCTAAAGCACCCTGAGACTCTGGATGATAAGCACTGGACTTATACTGCTTGATCTGGAGCTGATACATGACTTGTTGAAAAAAGATCCTGTTATAAGTCTTGGTCACACCTAAATGCCCTGCCATAGGTACGTCATGAGACAAACTCAGAATAGCTTGCCTATACATGTACCTCGGTGGGACAACTATTTGATTGACAACCTTCCAGTCTTCTTCGGGAGACACATCAGGGGGGGCGCCACTTACGCATCAACACACCTGACCTACGGAAGTAGCAAACTGGGACTTTTCTGCCTTTTCCTCACTCAAAGCCCGATTACACAATAAGAAGATTTCAGGATCTTTTTCCTGTTCTTCTATAAGCTCATCTCTAGACAAAGATGATTTACTCATCATGTCAGACAAAGAAGTACCCTTGTTAGGAACATCTCTATCAATATCAAACAGGTTTGCTCAAAAGATCACACTTGTCCTCTATATCATGAGCCAAGAAAGTGTCACCTAACCCTGGACTATAATGATCCTCAACTACTGCAACATCAGAAACCTTCTTACTCATTGAACGAGTTACAGCACAAGAAGGGAAAATGCCAGGAAATTTCTGTTGAATAGTCTCAACACCACCTGTTTTATCAGGGATACTGGACGCTAAAGGATCTACCCTAACTTTCTCTCCAGCCAAGTGATTGCCTAAAATGAGCGACACGCCCTCTATGGGAAGTTCCGGTCTAACACCAATCGTGACAGGCCCAGTTACCAAGTCTGACTTTAAATAAACACAATGGAGAGGCACACTAACAAAACCTAACTCTACACCTTGAAGCAAAACATTACTACCACATGTGGTCTCCTCAGACAAAGGCATTACGCCATCTAATATCAAAGAATGAGAAGCCCCAGTATCTCGCAAAAAAATCTTCACAGGTTTCAAGTTGGTGATATCACAAGTAAGTGAAACAAAACCTTCAGGAATGAAGGGAGAGTACTTCTCCAAGACACTATCAGACTCTGAGCTCTTAATCTCAACAGACACTTTAGTAGAATCTTCCACAATATTTCTAAGTTTCTGAATAGGCTTTGACATAGCTAACACAAAAGGAACTGACTGTTTACGTCTTTGCTCCTTACGCTGGAGAGAATAACCTTCAGTCATAACATGCCCTACTTTCTTGCAGTAATTACAAAAGTACCAGAAGGAGACCCCACACCTGCCCTATGATCTGTTTTAGAACCAGACTTTGTCTTATCACCTGATTTAGATTTGCCATTAGAATGGCCACTAAAGGTTGGGTTCCTAGGTTGACCAAATCTACTAGTACCTGTGGTACTGTTTTTGTCTTGAAAACTTTTTAACAAATGAGCCTAAGTTGTTGGTGAGAGCGTAATCATCAGCCATTGTAGCTTCTTCACTAAGTGTTCCAACTTTTCTCTCATCTAAGTGAGGTTTTATGTTTGTGTAGACACAACGTTTAAACTCCTCTATCAACAATAATTGCCTCAATTTACCGAAATCCTCATAAATTTCTTTAGAATCACACCACCAATTAAATCATCCTTCTTTTTCTCTGGCAAATTCTACATGAGTTTGTTTATCTCTCTTTTTCGAGTTTCGAAATTCTGGCGGTAAGCCTCAGGAACTAACTCATAAGCTTTCAAAATAGCTTTCTTGACTACTTGGTAATTTGAAATGTCGTCTACAGACAAAGAAGAAGAAATGTCTCTAGCTTTACCAATCAAGACACTCTGAAGAAGTATCTACATGCCATTTCATACTGTCAGCTATTTTCTCAAAATGCAGAAAATTCTTGTCAATTTTTTTTCTCTTGAAAAGGAGGAACTAGCCTAATGTTTCTACTAACATCAAAACCTCTGTTTCCTTGTAAACCCCTAAAAGTTGGATTACTTGAACCGTCTTGAGAAACTAGTTCTAATTCTTTAATTCTGAGTTCTGTTTCAGCTTGAATTTTCTGCTTCTCTTGTTCTGACATATGATCCCTCTCGATCTCTTTCTCTTTTAATTCTCATTTGTTTTATCTTTCATTTAACTCTCTTTCTTTGTCCTTTTCTTTTCTCTTAACTCCATCTCATTCTCATTTCATATTCAAGTTCCATTTGTCTAATTTGTATTTCTGAAGTGACTGTTTCCTCCATACTATCTAATGCACTAGAGTCAAATTTGACATTGTCAACAAAATACCTTATCATTACATTCCTAATTTCAACTTTACTCAAATCAGTTTTGATAGATAGGCCTAAATGTTTACCCAATAACAGTAAATCCTTCTTATTAACTTGCAAAAGAACTTCTAGGGATGGCGCTTTAACAAACTATTCTACCTGCATAGTAGTCATGTTAACTCAAAGTCTGTACACAAATTTTGAAAATGTCTTCATTAATTTTTCAAAGTTAGATTTCACAAATTAGATAACGATCTCGGACAAGAGCTTCCAATTTCTGTTACAAGAAAGAATAACAGAAATGAGAAACCAGCAGCTTAATTCAAAACACAATTTATTTATATACAATAATATACAGAGATGCTTTAGAATATCTTAAGTAATTGGTGGTGGTACAAGAGTAATACGAGAATTTAAAGTGTTACTTATCTGTATGCGAATGTCCTGGTATAATCCTTGACCCTTCCAGCTTCCGAATCAATAATGTTCACAAATCCACGAGGAAAATTAATGTCCACAGATAATTTGTAAAATTCCAGGCAATATGAATAAATCCACACTATGCGTTGTAACAATCCACAATTAAATTCACAATAGCTCTCCCAATAGAATCTAATGTGGCGCTGTACAATTCTTGATATGTCTAATTACAGGTCTCAATACAGTTCTGATTAGCCTTGGACAGCTGGAGTATATATAGCTAAACCCTAATTCAAGTATATGGAGAACCTGCTACTTCTAGAAATATCTAACTAAAAACAGTAGACATTCTAGATCCCTACTTATAATCAACATGTTTACAAACATGTATGTATATACATGATGATATTCTAGAAAGTTCTATAACCGAAATTGATGAAATGACCTTAGGATGTATTGATAATATAGCTATAGGAGTTATCTCCCTTATCTAATAACTACATGTATTTAGTGCCATACATAACAATGTCGTTGGTTAATTAAATCCCAAAGACAAATACGTTAGAGATAGAATGCCATATTTCACGAATCTACTGGAGATCAGATCATGAAAATAATCCAATCAAAACAGACGTAATATCAACATCATTTTAGAATATCTGATAGACATATACTGAAGGTAAGGCCTTAAAGGGCGCAGCCAGATGTTTCAGTAATCATAATTATGCAATGTTAAAAAGTGCAATTTATGGAAAGAACGAAGCTGAATTCATATATCCACACTATATCCTTGTCCCCAAACCCCTCTTTGAGAAGGAAATCCCCATTAGAGAATGAAGAAATTTTATTTTCGTATTATTTTGGTTGGCTGATTGTTTTGGAAGGTGGTCTAAATCACTTAAACGCTTACAAATAAAGAGCGAGAGCACTGAGATTCTGCCTGATGAATATTACGTTTGTCAGATCATAAGAGCGTTTGAACCGCTCGATTATAGAGAGCGCAGCGAATTCTTGTGATAGAGGTGTCTCATTAACGTTATTCTATGTAAATCATCCAATATATGTAGAGTTGGAAAACTTTCTCAAAAACCGGAAACAGGAAGTCAACACAAGATCCAGCATCGCGCAAGACAGTATCCAAAGTCACACTCTCGCGTGATTACAAAATCACACTCTCGCGTGATTACAAACAAGTAACGCTTGGAAAAATTCAAAATGAAAACATTAGTGAAAAGATAAACCTTCCAATTTATTCTTACCTGAATCTAATAATTACATTTTTTCCTGAGTCTTAACTTAAAATCCGTTTTACGTGAGCAGTTGCTTCGGAATTTTCCGCCTGGCAACGGAGAATGACGTTGAGATATAATTTGTAGCCGCAGTCACGTATTTTTGCAGAAAGTGAAAATAGAAGTAATCTATGTTCAATATTGTTTTTCTTGTTATAAACTCGATGCTAGTAATTCAACAAAGCTATTATTCCAATAATTAATAATTCTATAAATGGTTTCTAGCAGTACAGTTATTCAGCGCACCCAATAAGCTATAAAAACAAAACACATGTCAACATCGATAAGACTGATGGGTCAGGGGAGATTACTCTTTCGCCGTTGGAAATCCTTTATTTACATTTAAAAAAACGAAAGAATGAATTAACTGCTGCGCTCTCAGATAGGCTTTGCCTAAAATTATATTAGAGAGCGCAGCGAACGGGCCAAAATCCTGAATCTAATAATTACATTTTCCTGAGTGTTGACTTAAAAGTCGTTTTACATAAGCAGTTGCTTCGCAATTTTCCGCCTGGCAACGTAGACTGGTTCCCGCCTCAGTTACCCCCCTTGCGTACGCTTCACTCAGTGAAGCGTACGCAAGGGAGGTAACTGAGGCGGGAACCAGTCTACTACCGGTCCCTAGTGAGCGGAGCGCAGCATGGCGGAGAGTAGAGAACTAAGGGAAGGGAACCAGTCTACCTGGCAACGGAGAATGACGTTGAGATATAATTTGTAGCCGCAGTCACGTATTTTTGCAGAAAGTGAAAGTCTAAAAGTGAAAGTAGAAATAATCTAGGCCTATGTTCAATATTGTTTTTCTTGATCAACTCAATACCAGTAATTCAACAAAGCTATTATTCCAATAATTAATAATTCTATAAATGGTTTCTAGCAGTACAGTTATTCAGCGCACCCAATAAGCTATAAAAACAAAACACATGTCAATATCGATAAGACTGATGGGTCAGGGGAGATTACTCTTTCGCCGTTGGAAATCCTTTATTTAGATACCTGGCATATTTATATTTAGTTACACATTTAAAAAAACAACAACGATTTCGAAAGAATGGATTAACTGCTGCGCTCTCAGATAGGCTATACTTAAAATTATATTATTATGAGCTAACATCAAAGCATCATATCCATGGTGATAACCCATGATTCCCCTCCCCCATTGGTATAACAAAATTGCGGCCGCAAACTAAAGCTGTCAGTGTGTATGATTGGATTTTGAAGATTGGGTTTTTTCTTATATTTTCATGTACGTGTTACCTTAGAAGTGTTTTGGGCAGGAAGGGCTGCGCCCTTACTAACAATTATAATAAGCCTACATGATATAATAAATATGCATATGTATGTTAGTAAACTGTAATATTTGTATACATGTGTATTATATGACTGTACATATGTATGTTAGTAAACTGTAATATTTGTGTACATGTATATTATATGACAGTACATTTGTATGTAAGTAAACTGTAATATTTGTGTACATGTATAATATATGATTGTACATATGTATGTTAGTAAACTGTAATATTTGTGTTCATGTATATTATATGACTGTACATACATGTATGTAAGTAAGTAAACTATAATATTTGTGTACATGTGTATTATATGACTGTACATTTGTATGTAAGTAAACTGTAATATTTGTGTACATGTATAATATATGATTGTCCATATATATGTTAGTAAACTGTAATATTTGTGTTCATGTATATTATATGACTGTACATATGTATGTTAGTAAACTGTAATATTTGTGTACATGTATAATATATGATTGTACATACATGTATGTAAGTAAACTATGATATTTGTGTACATGTATATCACATGACTGTACATATGTATGTAAGTAACCAGTAATATTTGTGTACATGTATATTATATGAGTGTACATATGTATGTAAGTAAACTGTAATATTTGTATACATGTATATAATATGACTGTACATACATGTATGTAAGTAAACTGTAATATTTGTGTACATGTATATTATATGACTGTACATGTATGTATGTATGTAACTAAACTGTAATTTTTGTGTTCATGAATATTATATAACTGTATATATATATGTTAGTAAACTGTAATATTTGTGTATATGTATATCATATGACTGTACATTTTTGTATGTAAGTAAACTGTAATATTTGTGTACATGTATATTGTATGACTGTACATATGTATGTAAGTAAACTGTAATATGTGTGTACAAGAATATTATATGACTGTATATATGTATGTAAGTAAACTGTAATATTTGTGTACATGTATATTATATGACTGTACATACATGTATCTATGCATGTAAGTAAACTGTAATATTTGTATACATGTATATAATATGACTGTACCTACATGTATGTAAGTAAACTGTAATATTTGTGTACATGTATATTATATGACTGTACATGTATGTATGTATGTAACTAAACTGTAATTTTTGTGTTCATGAATATTATATAACTGTATATATATATGTTAGTAAACTGTAATATTTGTGTATATGTATATCATATGACTGTACATTTTTGTATGTAAGTAAACTGTAATATTTGTGTACATGTATATTGTATGACTGTACATATGTATGTAAGTAAACTGTAATATGTGTGTACAAGAATATTATATGACTGTACATATGTATGTAAGTAAACTGTAATATTTGTGTACATGTATATTATATAACTGTACATACATGTATGTATGTAACTAAACTGTAATTTTTGTGTACATGTATATTATATAACTGTACATATGTATTTAAGTAAACTGTAATATTTTTGTACATGTATATTATATAACTGTACATACATGTATGTATGTATGTAACTAAACTGTAATTTTTGTGTACTTGTATATTATATAACTGTACATATGTATTTAAATAAACTGTAATATTTGTGTACATGAATATTATATAACTGTACATACATGTATGTATGTAAGTAAACTGTAATTTTTGTGTACATGTATATTATATGACTGTACATACATGTATGTATGTAACTAAACTGTAATTTTTGTGTACATGTATATTATATAACTGTAAATATGTATGTAAGTAAACTGTAATATTTGTGTACATGTATATTATATGACTGTACATTTGTATGTACGTAAACTGTCATATGTGTGTACATGAATATTATATGACTGTACATATTTATGTAAGTAAAATGTAATATTTGTGTACATGTATATTATATGACTGTACATATGTATGTAAGTAAACTGTAATATTTGTGTACATGTATATTATATGATTGTGCATATGTATGTAAGTAAACTGTAATATTTGTGTACATGTATATTATATGACTGTACATATGTATGTAAGTAAACTGTAATATTTGTGTACATGTATATTATATGACTGTACATATGTATGTAAGTAAACTGTAATATTTGTGTACATGTATATTATATGACTGTACATATGTATGTAAGTAAACTGTAATATTTGTGTACATGTATATTATATGACTGTACATATGTATGTAAGTAAACTGTAATATTTGTGTACATGTATATTATATGACTGTACATATGTATGTAAGTAAACTGTAATATTTGTGTACATGAATATTATATGACTGTACATACATGTATGTATGTAAGTAAACTGTAATATTTGTGTACATGAATAATATATGACTGTACTTATGTATGTTAGTAAACTGTAATATTTATGTACATGTATATTATATGACTGTACATATGTATGTAAGTAAACTGTAATATTTGTGTACATGTATATTATATGCCTGTACATATGTATGTAAGTAAACTATAAAATTTGTGCACATGTATATTATATGACTGTACATATGTATGTAAGTAAACTGTAATATTTGTGTACATGTATATTATATGACTGTACATACATGTATGTAAGTGAACTGTAATATTTGTGTACATGAATATTATATGACTGTACATACATGTATGCATGTAAGTAAACTGTAATATTTGTGTACATTTATAATATATAACTGTACATATGTATGTATGTAATATTTTAGTACATGTATATTATATGACTGTACATATGTATGTACGTAAACTGTAATATTTGTGTACATGTATATTATATGACTGTACATAAGTATGTAAGTAAACTGTAATATTTGTGTACATGAATATTATATGACTGTACATACATGTATGTATGTAAGTAAACTGTAATATTTGTGTACATGTATATTATATGACTGTACATACATGTATGTATGTAAGTAAACTGTAATATTTGTGTACTTGAATATTATATGACTGTACATACATGTGTGTTTGTAAGTAAACTGTAATATTTGTGTACATGTATATTATATGACTGTACATATGTATGTAAGTAAACTGTAATATTTGTGTACATGTATATTATATAACTGTACATACATGTATGTATGTAACTAAACTGTAATTTTTGTGTACATGTATATTATATAACTGTACATATGTATGTAAGTAAACTGTAATATTTGTGTACATGTATATTATATAACTGTACATACATGTATGTATGTATGTAACTAAACTGTAATTTTTGTGTACTTGTATATTATATAACTGTACATATGTATTTAAATAAACTGTAATATTTGTGTACATGAATATTATATAACTGTACATACATGTATGTATGTAAGTAAACTGTAATTTTTGTGTACATGTATATTATATGACTGTACATACATGTATGTATGTAACTAAACTGTAATTTTTGTGTACATGTATATTATATAACTGTAAAAATGTATGTAAGTAAACTGTAATATTTGTGTACATGTATATTATATGACTGTACATTTGTATGTACTGTATGTACGTAAACTGTCATATGTGTGTACATGAATATTATATGACTGTACATATTTATGTAAGTAAAATGTAATATTTGTGTACATGTATATTATATAACTGTACATATGTATGTAAGTAAACTGTAATATTTATGTACATGAATATTATATGACCGTATATTTGTTTGTACGTAAACTGTAACATTTGTGTACATATATATGATATGACTGTACATATGTATGTAAGTAAACTGTAATATTTGTGTATATGTATATCATATGACTGTACATATGTATGTAAGTAAACTGTAATATTTGTGTACATGTATATTATATGACTGTACATTTGTATGTTACAATAACAGCAATGCTGCTCACGTACATCTACATTACGGAATGGAATCAAACTATAATATGAGTATTGGTGTTTGGATGTGTGCCTGACATTTCACCGTTGTATTATAAAGAGCTATGGGAGACATTAACAGTCGGACTATCATCAGTATAGTGTCTAACCTTATGTCGTACGTCGTGTCTTACCAGCACAGGGACACATTTTTACAGAATTACTGATGTGACTGCGGGTTATATAACTCCCACCGTGCCTGTATTTTAGTACATCGTAAAGGTTTGATGACTGTTAGAAACATTACAAGTTTATCTTTAATATACCACGAAATGTTATAAAAAAGGAAATCCCGGAGGATTATCTCTCCTTTCCTTGTACGAAAATGTATTTTCATGAAAAATATCTGAGTTACTCATGAAAAAAGACACGAATAGAGACAACTTGGAACATGCTACTAATCCCTCGTGATTGATTTTAGGTCATCTGACCCGAAGGGTCAAAAACACCTTTAGCCATCATGCTTCGTCCGTCGTCGTCCGCCGTCGTCCGCTGTGCACCGTGCTTCGTTCGTAAGCTTTTAATTCAAACGACGTCTTCTCAATAACCGGAAGGCTCCGGGTACTGATATTTGACTTGTAGCATGCTGGGATAAAGGACTACCAAGTTTGCTCAAATGAATGACCTTGACCTTCATTCAAGGTTACAGGGGCTAGAGACCCGACATTGGGCCTGTGACATGCTGGGATGAAGGGCTAACAAGTTTGTTCAAATGAAGGCCTTGAGTTAACTTAAATAGGTTTAAATATGCTTAAATCTGAAAATGACTTCTTGTGAATAACTAAGAGGCTCAGGCACCTGATATTGGACTTGTAGCATGTTGAGATGAAGACCTCTTCTTATTGATGTCACTTATAATTAGTGATGTTATATCCGTCTAGAACCCGTCAGTGATATTACACCTGTCTGGAACTCGTCATTGGTGTAACATCCGTCTGAAACCCGTCAGTGATGTTACACCCGTCTGGAACTCATCATTGATGTTACACCAATCTGGAACTCGTCAGTGATGTTACACCCGTCTGGAATCCATCAGTGATGTTACACTCGTCTGGAACTCGTCAGTGATGTTATTTCGGTCTAGAACTAAGTGATGTTACGTCCGTCTAGAACTCGTCAGTGTTGTTATGTCGGTATAGAACTAAGTGATGTTACGTCCGTTTTAGAACTCGTCAGTGATTTTACGTCTGTCTAGGACTAGTCATTGATGTTACGTCCGTCTAGAACTCGTCAGTGATGTTACATCCGTCTAGAACTAGTCAATGATGTTACGTCGGTCTAGAATTTGTCAGTGATGTTACGTCCGTCTAGAACTCGTCAGTGATGTTACGTCCGTTTAGAAATCGTCAGTGATGTTAAGTCCGTCCAGAACTCGTGCGTGATGTTACGTCCGTTTAGAAATCGTCAGTGATGTTACGTCCGTCTAGAACTAGTCAGTGATGTTACGTCCATCTAGAACTAGTCAGTGATGTTACGTCCGTTTTAGAACTCGTCAGTGATTTTACGTCTTTCTAGGACTAGTCATTGATGTTACGTCCGTCTAGAACTCGTCGTTGATGTTACGTCCGTCTAGAACTCGTCAGTGATGTTAACTCCGTATAGAACTCGTTAGTGAAGTTACGTCCGTCTAGAACTAGTCAGTGATGTTACGTCGGTCTAGAATTCGTCAGTGATGTTACGTCCGTCTACAACTCGTCAGTGATGTTAAGCCCGTCTAGAACTCGTTCGTGATGTTACGTCCGTTTAGAAATCGTCAGTGATGTTACGTCCGTCTAGAACTAGTCAGTGATGTTACGTCGGTCTAGAATTCGTCAGTGATGTTACATCCGTCTACAACTCGTCAGTGATGTTAAGTCCGTCTAGAACTCGTTCGTGATGTTACGTCCGTTTAGAAATCGTCAGTGATGTTAAGTCCGTCCAGAACTCGTTCGTGATGTTACGTCCATTTAGAAATCGTCAGTGATGTTACGTCCGTTTAGAAATCGTCAGTGGTGTTACGTCGGTGTAGAACTGAGTAATGATACGTCCGTCTAGAACTAGTCAGTGATTTTACGTCCGTCTAGAACTCGTCAGTGATGTTAATTCCGTTTAGAACACGTTCGTGATGTTACGTCCGTCTAGAACTCGTCAGTGATGTTACGTCCGTTTAGAACTAGTCAGTGATGTTACGTCGGTAAAGAAATCGTCAGTGGTGTTACGTCGGTGTAAAACTAAGTGATGTTACGTCCGTCTAGAACTAGTCAGTGATGTAACGTCCGTCTAGAACTCGTCAGTGATGTTACGTCCGTCTAGAACTCGTCAGTGATGTTACGTCCGTCTAGAACTAAGGGATTCTACGGTCGTTTATAACTCATCAGTGATGTTACGTCCGTCTAGAACTAAGTGATGCTACAGTTACGTCCGTCTAGAACTCATCAGTGATGTTATGTCGGTCTAGAACTAAGTGATGTTACCTCCGTTTTAGAAGTCGTCAGTGATGTTAAGTCCTTCTAGAACTCGTCAGTGATGTTACATCCGTCTGGAACTCGTCAGTGATGTTACATCCATCTGGAACTCGTAAGTGATGTTACACCCGTCCGGAACTCGTCTGTTATGTTATATCGGTCTAGAACTAAGTTATGTTACATCCGTTTTAGAAGTCGTCAGTGATGTTACGTTAGTCTAGAAGTAAATAATGCTACGTCCGTATAGAACTCGTCAGTGATGCTACGCCCGTCTCTTACTCGTCAGTGATGTTATTCCGGTCTAGAAGTAAGTGATGCTACGTCCGTCTAGAACTTGTCTGTGATGTTACGTCGGTCTAGAACTAAGTGATGTTACGTCCGTATAGAACTCGTCAGTGATGCTACGTCCCTCTAGAACTCGCCAGTGATGTTACCTCGGTCTAGAACTAAGTGATGCTACATCCGTCTAGAACTCTTCACTGATGTTACGTCGGTGTAGAACTCGTCAGTGATGATTCATCCATCTGGAACTTGTCAGTGATGTTACATCCGTCTGGAACTCGTCAGTGATGATTCATCCGTCTGGATCTCGTCAGTGATGTTACGTCGGTCTAGAACGAACTAAGTGATGTTACATTCATCTAGACGTCGTCAGTGATGTTACGTCCATCTAGAACTAGTCAGTGATGTTACGTCGGTCTAGAATTCGTCAGTGATGTTACATCCGTCTACAACTCGTCAATGATGTTAAGTCCGTCTAGAACTCGTTCGTGATGTTACGTCCGTTTAGAAATCGTCAGTGAGGTTAAGTCCGTCCAGAACTCGTTCGTGATGTTACGTCCGTTTAGAAATCGCCAGTGATGTTACGTCCGTCTAGAACTAGTCAGTGATGTTACGTCCGTTTAGAAATCGTCAATGGTGTTACGTCGGTGTAGAACTGAGTAATGATACGTCCGTCTAGAACAAGTCAGTGATTTTACGTCCGTCTAGAACTCGTCAGTGATGTTACGTCCGTCTAGAACTCGTCAGTGATGTTAAGTCCGTTTAGAACACGTTCGTGATGTTACGTCCGTCTAGAACTAGTCAGTGATGTTACGTCGGTAAAGAAATCGTCAGTGGTGTTACGTCGGTGTAGAACTAAGTGATGTTACGTCCGTCTAGAACTAGTCAGTGATGTTACGTCCGTCTAGAACTCGTCAGTGATGTTACGTCCGTCTAGAACTAAGGGATTCTACGGTCGTTTATAACTCATCAGTGATGTTACGTCCGTCTAGAACTAAGTGATGCTACAGTTACGTCCGTCTAGAACTCGTCAGTGATGTTATGTCGGTCTAGAACTAAGTGATGTTACGTCCGTTTTAGAAGTCGTCAGTGATGTTAAGTCCTTCTAGAACTCGTTAGTGATGTTACATCCGTCTGGAACTCGTCAGTGATGTTACATCCATCTGGAACTCGTAAGTGATGTTACACCCGTCCGGAACTCGTCTGTTATGTTATGTCGGTCTAGAACTAAGTGATGTTACATCCGTTTTAGAAGTCGTCAGTGATGTAACGTCAGTCTAGAAGTAAATAATGCTACGTCCGTATAGAACTCGTCAGTGATGCTACGCCCGTCTCTTACTCGTCAGTGATGTTATTCCGGTCTAGAAGTAAGTGATGCTACGTCCGTCTAGAACTTGTCAGTGATGTTACGTCGGTCTAGAACTAAGTGATGTTACGTCCGTATAGAACTCGTCAGTGATGCTACGTCCCTCTAGAACTCGCCAGTGATGTTACCTCGGTCTAGAACTAAGTGATGCTACATCCGTCTAGAACTCGTCAGTGATGTTACGTCGGTGTAGAACTCGTCAGTGATGATTCATCCGTCTGGAACTTGTCAGTGATGTTACATCCGTCTGGAACTCGTCAGTGATGATTCATCCGTCTGGATCTCGTCAGTGATGTTACACATGTCCGGCACTCGTCAGTGATGTTACGTCGGTCTAGAACTAAGTGATGTTACATTCATCTAGACGTCGTCAGTGATGTTACGTCCGTCTAGATTGAAGTGTATGTTACATTCGTCTGGAACTCGTCAGTGATGTTACATCCGTCTGGAACTCGTCAGTGATGTTTCATCCGTCTGGAACTCGTCATTGATGTTACACACGTCCGGAACACGTCAGTGATTTTACGTCGGTCTAGAACTCGTCAGTGATGTTACGTCCGTCTGGAACTCGTCGGTGATTTTACGTCGGTCTAGAACTGGTCAGTGATGTTATGTCGGTCTAGAACCAAGTGATGTTACGTCGGTCTTGAACTAAGTGATGTTACGTCCGTCAAGAACTCGTCAGTGATGTTACGTCGGTCTAGAACTAAATGATGTGTAATCCGCCTGGAACTCGTCAGTGATATAACTTCCGTCTGGAACTCGTCAGTGATGATTGATCCGTCTGGAACTTTGTAGTGATGTTACACCCGTCCGGAACTCGTCATTGATGATACGTCGGTCTAAAACTCGTCATTGATGTTACGTCCGTCTAGAACTCGTTAGTGATGTTACGTCCGTCTGGAACTCGACAGTGATGTTACGTCCGTCTAGAACTCGTCAGTTACGTTACTTCCGTCTAGAACTCGTTAGTGATGTTATTTCCGTCTAGAACTCGTAAGTGATGTTACGTCGGTCTAGAACTAAGTGATGTTACGTCTGTCTAGAACTCGTCAGTGATGTTACGTCCGTCTAGAACTCATCAGTGATGTTACGTCCGTCTAGAACTCGTAAGTGATGTTACGTCGGTCTAGAACTAAGTGATGTTACGTCCGTCTAGAACTCATCAGTGATGTTACGTCCGTCTAGAACTCGACAGTTATGTTAAGTCCGTCTAGAACAATTCAGTGATATTACGTCCGTTTAGAACTCGTCAGTGATGTTACGTCCCAAGGTTGTTGATCAGCAGCTTGGTGCTTTCATATGGACGTTATGATGCAGTTCAGATTCCCATGGATTTATGTCTAAAAGCCAGAAAGTACTTTGGCAGACATTGGCAGACATATTTTGACCGCAATTTTGAATGCCACCTCGAAAAACTGATACATCCGACGTTTCGACCGCGCATGTGATTGCATATAAAGAGTCTATCTGACAAAATGTCTTTTGGTTATAACTGTTGTTTAAACAGACTGGGGTTGATTTAGTGCACATAGCATGCTGGATCGAAATAACACGCTATAAACATCAAGCGGATCTAGATATTTCGTACCTGCGCACAATAGATCTAAGATGTAAACAAACATGTAGACGAACACGTTGTGTTAGTGTTATTTTGGACTGAAGAAGGTCCTATAGTGGCTGGATATATATTTCATAGAAATTATTTTTGATTTTACCTTGAATTTATTTTGGCCTTTTATTTCAGATTATTATTATACTAGCTTTATACCGTATTACCTCATTAGAAAGTACTTTGATTGTGTTAATCTGATTTCAGCATTAAATCTAAGTGTTTTTACAATTTTCTTGGACAATGTCACCGGTAATCAAAACATTCTTCTACCTGTTGCTGAGCTAATGGTTTTCAATTTTTAATTATGTCGCTGTCCTTTTTTACTCGTTTCCTGCAGTCATGTTACCATACAACCATAGAAAATTGATTTGATAGAATGCACAATAGGTTCCTGGTTGAGAGAGGAAGCGGTGCCAACGGCAGTGTCAAAACGTACTTCACGGAATCTTCAAGAAATTAAATAGGAAATACATGTTGAGACGGAACGACATCTGGAGGAGAATAGATACTTTATAGATGGATGCTCTAGAGGAATGATAATGTCAATCAATGATTTATAATGGTCCTTCCCCAGACAACTGTAACTACACAAGACACCTACTTCCGGGAGAACCTTAATGATGAATGTAATGTTTATCTTGTCAATCGAGCATTCGCAAATCCTGATTACACAAACCTTCCTTTTTATGTTTCAGTCAAATTACAGCATGGAGTGAATACCAAAGTGGTTACAATGGAAGAACATGTATTATAAACATGTAAACAGTTAGACAGGACAGTGGATTAAGCCCAAGTGAACTGATGTTCGGAAGACACGCACTTGTCTCCCATTATTAGATCGTCAAATGTATACAGTGCTTGAGAAGGGGAACAAGCCAACTTGAGAACACTAACACTACCGGCGTAATCGAATGCACATTCGACTTACTAAAGTCGAAGCCGCGACTCGAAACCAATCTCAAATTTGTGAAACCGAAAGACAAATGAATCTACGACAAAAAGACGAAAAACTGAACGCGAACAAGAATCCATGAAATGGGTCTGTGTATGAAACAAAATCGCGTTTAGATGAACATTCCGTTACGAAGGATATCCTTTCAAACCACCTAAATTTATCATAACTCACTAACATTCGATATTCAATTTGTCTGCAGTCCTGGGAGATTTATAGGCCCATAAACTGTCCAAGAAGGCATTTTATAATGCTTAAATCAAAACTAGATAATGTCCGTGTGTTTTATAGTTTTGAGGATGTGTGTCCCCATTCTAATTCGCATGTATTTTCTTGTGATCTAGTCTCCAGGCAAATGATATCTTTCTATTTCACCCTTATTAAGATCACTATTCTACCTTGAAATTATGTACATTCGTAATAACCGTCTTAATCATTAATTTATCTATCCCCAGCTCGGTACCTGACGTTTAATTATTTTATCTGGTTGGGAGAAAATGAAACATAAAACACAATATTACATGATTAAACCACTGCGGCATAATGCTGCATTTAAATGACTTTCACTTCATTTTTCAAAACCTATTAAATTTCAATTTTATTGGGCGCGCAGATATTTCCTGTGAGGCTTGTCTCCAGAGGGCAGCACACAATCTGACTATCAGGCACTAGCGCCATCTAACGACTACACAAAGTCGTAATGGTAGCGATGACGCTGGTCGTACAGTGGTGCTATATAATATAGTTATGTAGGCTGAAACTTGAAACATAGGCAATTAACACAAGGCGATGCAATGGAACAATGACAATGAAATCGGAAACAGTGATCTTTGGATGCTTTCATGTATTTTACTCTTTTATTTCACACGTAATTTCATTTATTTTTGATTGATTTCTTTCCTGTATCAAACTGTTTTATTTTTTTCTCATCATACCATTTATATATGGAAAGTAATAATTGTTGGAAGTACAGAGCATTAGATCTGATAATGATTAACTAGGACAGAAGATATAACAGGGTGTTTCAGATGTCACTAATCTAAATTGTCATAAAGTCAGGATCTCATAATAAAATGTTATGGGCGTCATTTGTGACATCATCGAAAACAATATGACATCTCTGTTTTTGACAAGGTAGATTTAATTCCAGAGATTTACTATATACATCATACATCACACCATTACTGACAGAATGAAACGGACATACCAATCGTATAATTGACTGATAGTCATATGACGTCATTTATAACAATGACGTCATTGCTGAACAACTATAAAATGAGAGACGTTTATCCCATAACTATGCATGTTTCACAATGGAAAAACCATGTGATAAATTCCATAGCAGTTAGTAATCATTTATGTTTACACACTCCAGTGTAAACACCTACGGCGCCTCTGATTGGTCAATTCCAAGATCTCTTGATTCCGACTGGCTCTCAACTTCGGGCTACTTTTCATAGCGCATTTTCTTTTAAATAGCATTGTATTTACTGTTTAACAGGTAGTTGCTTATTCAAAGTATCAAACAATAGAATTTTGGCTCTCAATTTAGGCACTATTATATAGTGTACAATATGATTTCTATAAACATTGGAGATCTTTTGATATACAATATACAATATGATGTTTATAAACATTGGTGACTTTTTGATATACAGTGTACAATATGATGTTTATAAACAATGGTGACCTTTTGATATACAGTGTACAATATGATGTTATAAACATTGGTGACCTTTTGATATACAATGTACAATATGATGCTTATAACATTGGTGACTTTTTGATATACAATGTACAATATGATGTTTATAAACATTGGTGACCTTTTGATATAGTGTACAATATGATGTTTATAAACTTTTGTGACCTTTTGATATACAGTGTATAATATGATGTTTATAAACAATGGAGATCTTTTGATATACAGTGTACAATATGATGTTTATAAACATTGGTGACCTTTTGATATACAGTGTACAATATAATGTTTATAAACAATGGAGATCTTTTGATATACAGTGTACAATATGATGTTTATAAACATTGAAGAACAGTTGATATGTAGTGTAAATAAAATGTTTATAAACATTTGATACCTTTTGATATGTAGTGTAAATAAAATGTTTATAAACATTTGATACCTTTTGATATGTAGTGTAAATAAAATGTTTATAAACAGTGGATATCTTTTGTTATTATACCTCACTTTCATTTAGAATGTTCTGATTGGATTAAACTTGATCACATGACACTGAATAAGTTAGATGTTTCCCCCGGAATTGGAAGGCTAGGGAAATAACCCCAGGGAAATAACCCCCGAGGGAAATAACCCCAGGGAAATAACCCCCGAGGGAAATAACCCCAGGGAAATAACCCTTTGGAAGCTCCGCACGTGACCGGAAGTTGACGTCATCTGCAACGTCAACCAACAATGGCAACGGTGTTGTTTATTTTTTTGTAGCCCAACGAATTTAACAACGTTGTTGTTGGGAAATATCTTCATGGGTTCTTTTAACAGAGATTTCTTTTAATTTTGTTCGGTATAATAAAATAATTATGTCCCTATGTGTCGGGATACATCTAGAATTGTCTCCCTAGAAAGAGTTATTTTCTCTCGGGCTTCTTCGCCCTCGAGAAAATAACTCTTTCCAGGGAGACAATTCTAGATGTATCCCTCCACAGAGGGTCATAATTGTATAATATACAGTATACAATATGATGTTTATAAACATTGGAGACCTTTTGATATACAGTGTACAATATGATGTTTATAAACTTTGGTGACCTTTTGATTTACAGTGTACAATATGATGTTTATAAACATTGGTGACCTTTTGATATACAGTGTACAATATGATGTTTATAAACATTGGTGACCTTTTGATATACAGTGTACAATATGATGTTTATAAACATTGGTGACCTTTTGATATACAGTGTACAATATGATGTTTATAAACATTGGTGACCTTTTGATATACAGTGTACAATATGATGTTTATAAACATTGGTGACCTTTTGATATACAGTGTACAATATGATGTTTATAAACATTGGTGACCTTTTGATATACAGTGTACAATATGATGTTTATAAACATTGGTGACCTTTTGATATACAGTGTACAATATGATGTTTATAAACATTGGTGACCTTTTGATATACAGTGTACAATATGATGTTTATAAACATTGGTGACCTTTTGATATACAGTGTACAATATGATGTTTATAAACATTGGTGACCTTTTGATATACAGTGTACAATATGATGTTTATAAACATTGGAGATCTTTTGATATACAATGTACAATATGATGTTTATAAACATTGGTGACCTTTTGATATACAATGTACAATATGATGTTTATAAACATTGGAGATCTTTTGATATACAATGTACAATATGATGTTTATAAACAATGGAGATCTTTTGATATACAGTGTACAATATGATGCTTATAACATTGGTGACTTTTTGATATACAATGTATAATATGATGTTTATAAACAATGGAGATCTTTTGATATACAATGTACAATATGATGTTTATAAACAATGGAGATCTTTTGATATACAGTGTACAATATGATGCTTATAACATTGGTGACTTTTTGATATACAATGTATAATATGATGTTTATAAACAATGGAGATCTTTTGATATACAATGTACAATATGATGTTTATAAACATTGGTGACCTTTTGATATACAGTGTACAATATGATGTTTATAAACATTGGTGACTTTTTGATAGAAAGTGTACAATATGATGCTTATAAACATTGGTGACCTTTTGTACGGAAGCATTTTGATGTCATTGCTTTACCCGCCGTATGTCATCTGTTCAGGTGCGATTGTTTTATTCCTACTTCCGGTGTAACAAATCATCATTCACGAACATTTGGTTTATTTGTTTTGCCATATTGTGTCTTTGGGTCACACTGAGGTCCAAGACTCCAATCACACATCGTAAATAACAATGTCTGTCATCGGCGATCCGACCCTTCATCATTACTGCACGGGTAAGTGACCTTATTCTTCCAAAATTCACTAATTTGTCAAACTGGTTTTAGCTGTCAGGGATTTCTTTCCCAGCCCCTATGGTATGACAGATCGCACCCGCTAACCTTTTGACACGTTCCTTTCGCAGTGAAAATGCTTCTTTTAGGCTTTTCTCATATTTTTCTTTGGAATATGGAAGAAAAAGAAATTATATCCTACCTACGAGGGTGTGACAACGAAATCACAACCTCGGCATGCCTCGGGTTTGACATTCATAACTTACCTCCTCGGGTTGTGATTTCGTTGTCACACCCTCTAGGTAGGGAAATATTCTATTGTTACCTGACTCTGTATATAATGTGAATAAAATATTTTTGACTGTTTTCACAAGAAGTTGCTTGAAAATAGTTATAAATATACATATCCTCAAAAATTATGGACCGACCAATAGTTTGACTGTTGACCGGCGAGGAACTTTTGAATGCGCTCAATTGTTGACATCATATACATCAGCGCGCCGGCTCAAATATTCTTTCGACGAAAGTCTTTCTCTCCAGAAGCTTTCTACTATATTACTTATATTAAGCATCATGTTCCGACATCCATAGACGTATATTTGATGTGTGTGTAGATACCGTGTGTAGAGGCCATACTAGGGAACAACCAACTAAATAAAAAAGACCTTCGAAATGGCCCCTGTGTATACAATATTGAGCCCAGGATAGAATTTTAACCCGGTCGCTGATTGGCTGGCTAATTATGAATTTCAAAAGTAAAAATGTTTTCTGACAGGTAATTATTCCTAGATAACCATGATATGAATATGGAAATTCATATTTAGATTTAGGTTCAAAATAACAATTTTGGTAATGAATAGGTAAAAACATTAGAATTTCAGGATTTTTTAGTGCAAAATGCGCCTGATTTCAATAAAGTTACCCTGGTTGGAGTTTGAGCAGAAGAACCCAAACTTTTTTCTATCTAGTGTTATATGAGAACCTAGACTTTAATTATAGAACACAATAGCTAACTAATATCCCTTTGTTTTAATAATACAGTACAAAACTTTAACAAAGTTTAACACTGTGGTCTATGTAAAATTATTTAGTTGGTTGCTTTCTACCACACAAAGCTCTATTGCCATCATGTCAGTAAATGTTTTGTGAGTGATAACATCTTATTACTTCAATCCACTAGGGAACACCTGGTCTATGTTCTTGTTCCAGACACATGCTTTACAACTTCTTTAACCCCAATACTAACCCATCTCGCTAAAGTTTGTGTCATTTCAAAATTGTATACATATTGTCTACAACATGCATTATAACATTATTTAATTTTAGTTACAAAAAGTAGTTAACTTATTACTTTTAAGACAAACGGTCTATTTCAAAAGTATTTTTTTTTATATATTTTTGTCTAATATTTGAATATTAAAATTAACAAGAAATCCTAAATAACAGAAATGGTCTACTACCTGGATGTTTACACCGTGACCTATCCGTTCTTGGTTATCCCTGACTATTCCACCATTCTTTAAAAAAAACTATAGTTTTTGTTTTATTTGTATTCACAGTCGTTTACCACTTCTCAGAGTAAGACCTTAAATTATCTAAAAGGCACTGTAGACCTTCAAATGTTTCTGAGAATAGCACTAAATCATCTGCGTACAATAGGAGAAAAAGATTCGGTTCTCTGAAGTCGTAACTTTAAGCTCCATTTTGGATGAAATAGTTTTCAAAATCATTAATAAACGGGCAAAAAAGTAAGAATAAACCGACCTCATTTGAGAAGAAAATCTGAACATTTTCCGTTCTGCAAAACACGTGATTTTACTGAATTATATAACGATTTTACTGTTTTTTAAGAAATTACCATGTATACCTAATTTAGAAATTTTATACCATAGGCTTACGCTGTCTACGTAATCAAAAAGCAATACGGGCGTTTTTCTTTAAAAGAGTTTTGTGTGTGTAATTATTGATTGCGACGCAAATATAGCATCAATAGTACCATCGTTTGGTCGAAAACCAAAATAAGCATCCGATTCAAACAATTAAAACAACCTGCCACCAAGTATATCCTATACACTTCAAAATGTTCTGAATTGTCCATCATCAATCTCTCCAACCCCTATTATCATTCACCACCCCATGACATATATCTTTACTAGACGAAGTTAGTCATTATTCCATATATGTAGATGTTGTCATGTTACAGAACATGTTAAAATAACTGCCACCAATACCGACTGTTTTATTATGTATAGTGATATTGTTTCTTCCTGCAGATCTAGACGCATTTGATTCGCCAATTTTCGGAATTGTGTGAAAGTCATGAAATTGACATGCCGAGCACTTTGAATTTTCCCCACGGACCAATCTTATCTGTAGCATGTTTTTAATTGAGACCCCAAAGAGCCTTACACAGTAGAAATGAAACGTTGAAGGTAAAGACTTCACAGAAACCTGTATTGATCAACTTTGTAGGATTGAATGAAAGCTATTTTTGTACCATTCATTTCGTTTTATCGCTTGAATTTCATCATCGCCTTCTTAACAATATTCTTGGGTTTAGATCAACTGGCTGGAATAATTTTATAAGGATTTTCCTATTTTATTTCTATTGTACAATTGCCTTACATGGAAAGCTAGATCATATGAATATGTCATATTAAACATAACATAACATGCCTTTACAGGGAACAAGACTCCTGTGCATGCCTGAACCGAGGACACAGTTTTGTCAGTCCTCTGTTGGACGGTTTGTAACGGATTTCCCCAAAGTATTGTTCTGACAGGTAATTATACGTAACTATGATTATCATCATTGAAATTGAAAAGTACTAATTGCATCCCGAAAAAATTTCGTGGGTTTGTGATTGTTATTTAACCAAGATTTGTCCTAGAGTTGTCAATTAAACAGAAATAGCTGATTTGTTAGAAACATCTGGTTCCAGGATCTTCGTCGAATTATATATAACACATTATTTTCGCCGCAATTTGGTCCTTTTTTACTGCAAATTGTACTGAATATCTTCTCATTATGCATAATGAAAGTATACTCAGCAAATTTTGCAGCAGGAATAGAACGAAAATTCGGGTCGCAAATTCACACAGCAATTTCACTTTGACAGGATAATTTACTTTGAAAAAAATAATGCGTTAAATGATATTCCAAACAATATTTCATTTCCAAGTTTTAATCTACTTTTAGATCTACTATTTTCTAATTTAGCTTGGCGTCTTAGGATCGATCGTCTAGAATATCCTGTTACCGTTTGTACATCAAAGTCAACACATGTCAGTGTTTGTTAGAGTTTAATACACCATCACTGTACAGAGTTGTATAACATATAGAAATAGTTCAATAAAAATAATATTATCACAGAATAAAAAGCATCACAGCTATGTTGGATATCTTCAGAATCTGCAGACCATGTTTATATTCAGCTAAACCATATACAATGTATATAAATAATTAGTTAATTACGAATTAAAAGGGACACACAGACAATGACATATTGGGTTGGGATCAAGCAATGTTTCATTACCAACGACTGGGTTCGTTCCGGCAATATGTCGTCTCATCCATTACCTGTTCTGGAACATTCGACTCGGAAAGTTAATCTTATATCAACACTTGGTAAAAAAGACTGAATGACGTAATCACTTTTCTGATTAACACATTATTAGACTAATTGAGTCCGGATCATTTCTGTAGTACATGTGAGAAGGAGTCTGATACTTAAGGTAACACATCCATGAGTATTTATTTACATTCATCCTATCACTTTGTATTCTATATAACATGAATAGCAGGGTGTTGTCCTTGTTAACAAATATAATTATTATTAATATATCGTAGTACATATTTTAGCCCTTTTAAAGCGTTGCATCGTTATAGTCCACTAAATTCACGTGTTTGTTACTCGGCAGTATTGATATACGACATCTGTATACATGATGTTACTTTAGTATACGAAATGTGTATACATGATGTTATACGACATATGTCTCACCGAGTCGATCTCTCACCGAGTCGATACCGCTGCTGGGCAGCTTGCTGGGGTTTTCGGTGAGCTCCCTTGTACTATACCATCAGGGGACAACACATTTTGCTTTGGGGGGAATTAGCTTATCTCCCCTGATGGTTGGAGTACCCGTGTCCATGGCATGGTTAGTTAATTAACCATGATTTACCAACACAACAAAGTTCCTGGTTCCATATTTTGTTTATTGTAGGTGACTGCCAAAAGTTCCGAAATATTAAATTACAATAATTATTAAACTCTCCATGTTCTCTGACTCTCCACTCCTGATTGTCCTTCACTCTCTCTGTTCTAACTCCGACTCTCTGCTGTTCAACTCTAACTCCCTAACTTCTATAATAATCCTATTCTTCATTATAATTAAACTTGTCCAATATCCTATATCTCATTGGCTAATTCCTTAATTAGGCAATGAATGGGTGTGGTCTGACAATTTCAATATGGGCGGAGCTAAACAATCATCAATGACAATTAATACTATTTACCTTGGGGGTACTCAACTGGTCCTACAAGTTCTGACCCAACAGGTGTTGACAATAATACTATAATTAACTCTATTGAGTAACATGTGACATTTGGTCAATTATAGGATCTAAGTAAAGATAAATGACTAACAAAAAAAAGCTAAGTCTATTTGATAAGCCTACAATAAAAGTGTCCAATCCCACAATAAAAGTGTCCATAAGACTTCCTACTACATCAAAAGAATCTCAAACTAGATTATTCCTAGTTTTGTACTGATCTACTTAATTACTTCTAAACTTTCTAAATACAACTAATTCCTAACATTTTTACTTGTGAAACTCTCCCCTACTTCACCTAGATTTGTCCCAAATCTATAAAAAAATGTTAATAAAATGAAATGATATTATACAAATATATTCTTTCTAAAAATGTAATATATATTAAACATAAAAAAAAAAATGAAATTATTTTGGAATAGAGCAAAATTTTGATATTGAACTGAATTGATTGGTCAGACCAACTCAAATCCAATATGTACACATCAAATGAAGGATGACCAGTCCAACATAAGATGAGCACAGACCAAATGAATAATTTAATGATTCTTACATTGATGTGAGAAGCATATGAGAATAGCATCAAAAACTTTATTCTATTATTGAAAAAAAAAAAAATCTTAGCAATACCTAACATCTGTTGAAATATCATCTGTGTATTTCTTTTATATAAAAAAATAGCTTTTTTTACTTTGTATTTAACCATTTATATTTCTTACAGTGAAACTATACAAAAGAAAATCATCAAACATTTATCTTACAAATTATATCTATCCGATGTGATAGCCTAGTAATATAAATGTAGCACATCTGTCTTGCTAACACATAAAGGACAGGTATTGTACATTTTATAAAAATTCACACATACCGGTATTCTCTCTTTCATTCCACACTATGTTTTTAAGGCTTATTATAATATTTACAACAATCAATTTAGCCATTTCCTTTGAGAAAGAAAATTTTTACGTATATCATATAATCTCTTACTATTCACAACATTTATATACCATTTTCAAATTCAAGTGAACAACATTGATATCTTGCGATATTGGCAATACATTGTATATATTATATCAGCCTGGTAAACGTGTAGATATTACTACACTCAAAGTTAATTCCTATGAATGTCTATATACAGTTCAATAAATCAACAATCAATATAACAGATTAAAGTTTCAGTTCACACTTCAGTTCATTAATTTAATTAGTTTATCATGTTGGCCATCATCACTGTCCTCATTATCTCCTTATAAGCGTATTCAGTATGACACAATGTCTTAATAGTAGTTCGCTATATATATCTTTGTCGTTACTTGACATTAAACTCTGTAATAGTTTTTCTCTAGATTCGTCATCTCTTCACGTTAAACTTTGTAATTTATCCATCTATATTTTTTTTCTTCTCTTTAAATATATTGTTAATATCACCTCCTCCTTGGGTGCTTTGTTCACCTCCTTGGGTGCTTTGTTCACCTCCTCCTTGGGTGCTTTGTTCACCTCCTCCTTGGGTGCTTTGTTCACCTCGTCCTTGGGTACTTTGTTCACCTCGTCCTTGGGTACTTTGTTCACCTCCTTGGGTGCATCTTGCTGTCACTTCTGAGATACTGTACTACATCTTACATCTCCATATATAGCATTAATATACACACAGTTAAAGGTATACATCTTATCTGGTACTGTTTGCTGGGTTTACTGTGGTATATATCACAAACGTCAATGTCCTCCATATAGAAAACTTTTCTGCTGTATAATCTCAACAGCAATATTTCTGTCTGAATTAAGATTTCTCAATGTTAGTTTCAAAATGACAGTTTCTGTTTATACTGCACCATTACATATATTTGCAAAAATTCTCAAACGCACATGTGACAGGACAACGAAAGTATCATAATAATTACTTTTACTTAAGACTTGTAATCTAACTGATAAATAACTGTTTGTTAACAGTTGAAAATCATACATGTAATTGCAATCATTGCCAGAATTTCTTAATACAAAAAAAATTAATGTGTGTACCTATGTTACATGTACTAACTGACTATGTACTTAGATTCCCAGATTTTACTAAAAGTAAAAGAATAACAGTGTATTTACATACTAAGTAGTGAAAATAGTTTCTTTATTTATGTCTGATTATGAGTTTTCATATTGTGGTGTCTACCAGCAATTTAAGGTTCACTTAATGTGTCCGGCTGGCTCCCTCGCAAACACTCTAATATGAGTGGACAACTCATAAACAGATGGTTAGCCTTATTCTTAGCCTACTTAATATTATCCTATGTGTGTCCTAATCTTTTTACATACAACAAACTTTTTGAGTACTTCTTGGAGATTTACAATACATTTTGGATCTACACCTAAGCTTGCAGCTTTCAACCGTGGGTGAAGATTTGAGTTGTTACTGTGAAATTTGTACTCGATGGTATTGTAGGATGGATCCTTCACTCCAGAGACTTGTGTCCACTTGAAATGGTTGTCTGGTCTTCTGTATTTTCTATGCAGACTTCGTTGGTCCCAAATCTGCTTATTCAGATTTATTAAGTCATCCTTTTGATAAAGTATGTCAGTAAGAGCTTTGGTACTGTATCAATGGGAACAAAAGAAGATTCTTGTCTTGTAGCAGAACAATATATTTTGGCTTTCATTGGTCCTGGAGACAAATGTAACTCTGAGACTCTAGCACATAGATAACAATCTGACATACCGAAGTGATTCATAATATTGGGATGCTTCCTCGGGTGACGTGTTCTGGTCTTCATTCTGCTGGCAATGCTGTTTACCAGTGGTTGAAAAAAATGATTTTGTTGCAAAGGTCGTTTTCGAGCTTTTCCTGTCATATTCTTCTTTTCATGGAAACTAATCCTCATCTCTACAGGTATCAAGTCTGCTATAAGCCATGCACTGTGCATTGATCTGTCCTTATACTGGATCCGATACCATAGCTTGTCTCCTGACCTCTTTGAACAAATGATTCTTTCTATTTGGTCAGCTGGCAGAGGGTCTAATTTGACATCTTTTACATTATCTTCCTTAACGGTTTGCTTCTTTAACTTCTGTGCAAGTTGGCCGGGGTTATCCTTTCTTGCTGAAGAAGGACCTGCTTGGTTATCTGCTCTTGGAAGATTCTGCTGTGTTTGTGCGTCGTCGTCATCTGTATCAGATTGTGATTCTGTTTCAGATTGCGTTGATGCTGGCAAAGTATCCTCGTTTGGATTCTGTGGCTCATCTGCCAATTCTTCAGCGTTTAATTCAGCTTCATCAGTTTCATCCTCATACTCACGTGGAGGGTTTGTCGGGCGTCGAGCAGGATCAAAATAAGGTTTCAGTCTGCATGCATTAACAAGAGATCTGACTTGTTTGTTATTTGAACAACGTCTGAGTTTGAATGTGTTGTTCGGATAAGCAGCCTCAATATTGTATGGTCCTACCCATTTCCGGTGAAGTTTTGGAGCGTGTCCTTTTGGTACTTGTGTACAGTATAGCCATACTCTGTCTCCTATTCTGAATTTAGTTTCCTCTGCTCTTTTATCATGCTGTCTCTTGTAGTTTTGCTGTGCAATTTCCATATTTTCTTTTGCTAATTTCCTTGAAATGTCTAAATGTTTCAAATGTTGAGTGAGTTGGTGCCGAAATTCTGCTGGTAATGTTTGATTTGGTATTAATGATGCATCGATTGGCATTCTCATGTCTTTTCCAAATAATAGATAAAATGGTGAATGCTGTGTGGATTGAGTAGCAGGTGTCATGCGGTACGCCATCATCACAGCTGGAAGTACATCTATCCAGTCAGTCTGTTGTCCTGTGCAGTACGTTCGCAGTCCTTGCAGTATTACACTATTCATTCTTTCACAAACAGCATTGGTCTGAGGGTGGTAGGAACTTGTGTATACACGCTTGATTTGGAACATCTCGCTTAAAGCTTGAACTAAAGTTGACATAAAGTTCTGTCCTCTGTCAGACACTAGCGCTCGTGGTGCTCCGTACCTGGTGAATATTTCCCTAAATAGAATTTTTGCTGTTTCTGCTGCACTTTGTGTTTTCATTGGAAAGGCTTCGCTCCATTTTGATGCGTTGTCGACGACTAGCAGGATGTATTTGTAACCATCTTTGGTGGTAGGTAAGCCTCCAAGAATATCCATGTGCCATCTTCCAAAAACTTCATCTACTGGTAAAGGTTGAAGTGGGACTGGTTTACCATGTACGTCTCGTTTGGTTTGTTGACATAGGATACAGGATTGCACATACTGCTTGATTTCTTGGTACATCTTGGGCCAGAAGTATTTGGTTCTTATAGCTTCATAAGTCCTCTCTTGACCTTGATGTCCTGCCATGGTACAGTCATGGTATCCTTGTAAAACCTCATCTCGTATAGCTCGTGGTACTGCTAACTGTTTGATGACTCTTTCTGCATTTGGAACGTTGCGATATCTTTTCTGATGAAAATGATGCAGAATCCCATCAATGATTTCATAGTTATAGCTCTCTGCTACCACTTTTCTGGCTAAATCCTTATCCATAGGTACCATTCCATGAACTTTGTACTTGATGATGTCACAAAAGTCTGGGCATTGTTCCTGTAGCTGTCTTAAAGCCGGTCTGGTCTGTATTTCCCAATAAAGATGCTCCTTGTCATCACTTGCTTTGTCACTTGTCTCATCGTCTGCAGACACTGGAGATACTATTGGGTGTGTTGTTTGATCTAACATATACTCTAAGGTAATAGCTACGACTTCTGAGGTATTTTCCTGAGGCAATTCTGTACTTTGGTCAGCTGTAGCTTGGGAAATTTTAGCTGTATATGGAATGCCTGGAATCTCTGGAAGTCCAGCCTCTGTATCTGGTGTTGACTGCTTCTGTGAATCCTTGTGATACTCTCGTCTTGAAAGTCCATCTGCATTTTGGTTCTTAATCCCTGCCCTGTGTTTAATTGTGTAATTGTATCCCTGAAGTTGCCATGCCCATCTTCCTATTCTGCTATTAAGGTTTTTAGACTCCTGTAGCCACTTGACGCTGATATTATCTGTGTAAACTGTAAATGGAGCAGACTCTAGATATGGCCTAAACATGTTTACCGCTTCTACTAATGCTAATGCCTCTTTCTCATTGATGTGCCATTTCCTCTCTCCTGTATTAAGAGATCGTCCTCCATAAGCAATGGCATGTTCCCTCTTTCCAGTTTCATCTAGCTGTCCTAAGATGTATCCTATCGCCGAGTCCGAAGCATCTGTTGACACGATGAAGGGTCGACGAAAGTCGGGAAAGGCAAGAATAGGTGCAGATACCAAACTTTGTTTAAGGGTGTTAAAAGCTACCTGACATTGTTCTGTCCATACAAACTTGGAATCTTTGTGCAAAAGTGCATTTAGTGGAACTGCTATTGTTGCAAAATTTTTAACGAACTTCCTATAGTAATTGCACATGCCTAAAAATGAACGCACTTGTTTTGCTGTTTTGGGCTCTGGGAATTCTGAGATTGCCTTTGTTTTTGTGTAATCTACACTGATTCCATCTTTTGACAAAATATGGCCTAAATAGTTAACAGTTGTGGCAGCAAAATTACATTTAGCTGGTTGGAGTGTTAAATTTGCCCTAGCAAGTGTAGAAAATACTGTATCTAGATGTTGCAGATGTTCTTCAAATGTTTTACTAAATATGAGAATGTCATCAATGTACACCAAGGCAGTCTTGAAATTCATATTTTTGAAGCACTCTCCCCATCAAAGCTTGAAATGACATGGGGCATTTTTCAAACCGAATGGCAACCTTGTGAAATGAAAGACACCTTGATGTGTAACAAATGCAGTTTTGTGTTTTGTTGCTGGATCTAAAGGTATTTGCCAAAAACCACTTGCTAAATCTAATGTTGAAAATATTTTTGCTTTGGAATCGGCAATTGTGTCAAAAATGTCATCTAGACGTGGTAGTGGATAGTGCAAGTCATCTGTCAAAGCATTTAGTTTCCTAAAATCAACAGCAAATCTATATTTTACTGGCTGGTCTGGTGACAGTGACTTTTTCTTTACTAGCACTACAGGAGAATGCCAACAGCTGTCAGACTCCTATCAATACCCTGTTCTAACATTTCTTTTGTAATCTCTTCTATTATTTTCATTTGTTCTGGTGTGCGTCTGTAATTTGGAGATGAAACAGGTCTAGAATTGTGAGTGTGTATGGTGTGTTGTGTTAAATTTGTTTTTCCAATTTCGGATAGGTCTTTTGCAAACGAATTTCTGTGTTTTCCTATCAGAAGGACAGTTGTTCTTTTTGTGATTCATTTAAGTCACTATTTCTAAAGAAATTCCTAAATCTTTTGCTATTTCTATCAGGTCAGTCTTACTTACTGGTGACTTTTGGTGTGTGTCTTTGTATGTGACGGCTTCATCTTATCATCTAATGTGGTGATGTTGTGATCTGCTAGCTGAGAAATGTGTGCTACTGTGGTTGTGTCTTGCTAAGGAGATAGGTGTATTGGTTGGTTAATAAATTGATATATACCCTGGTTGCTTTGTACTTTCGAAATACATTTACTCCCTATAAGTTTTGCCTCATACAGATGTTCTGCTGGTTCTAGATACACTGTTGTGCCATTGGATAGCTTAGGAATGATGACTTTAACCGTGGCTTGGGTATGAGGAGGTATTGTAACATCTTCCTCAACTTTAGCTATAGCACAATGTGATCTAGGAGCTAGGGGTACTGAAGCAAAACCATCATGTAGAGTCAAGACATTTTCTGTAAATCTAATCTCTGCATTGTTACTTTTGAGAAAATCAATGCCTAATATGATGTTGTTGTGTAGTCTTTGAAAAACATGAAATGTGTGTTCTAAAATGAGCCCATTCAATTTGATTGGAATTTCAACTTGACCTAAAACTGGGTGAACCTCTCCACAAACACCTTTTATTGAAAATTTACTACTGTTTTGAAGTGGAAGTTTTGGGAATGCTCTTTTTAACAACTCAATAGAAATACATGAAATGTCTGCACCAGAATCAACTAAAGCTCGTGTTGACTGGTTTCCTACTTTAATATATATTGTATTACCAACTAATGGTGTGCTAGCAATTTTTATGTTAGAGATACTTGTTGAGTTTACAGTAATCTTCCCACAAACACCTTTCTACAAACAGAATCTAGTTTTCGAATTTGACCCATGTTTAAAAAAATGTATTTAAATCTGGCAGTTAAAAGAAAAATATTCAAAAAATAAGTAAGTCTATCAAAAAAATATAGACTTGTTTTGTAATTACATGTATTTTAGAACAAAAATTCAACAAATAATATCAAAATTAGAGAAATGAGAAATCTTTAGAATACTGTCACATGTGCTAACGAACTCAAGCAAAATGTAATGGTACTCACAGGATCCCTCGCTAAGCTCTTTTGTTGACGTTTCTTGTAAAAGTGTTGAATTTCATGGGTGTTGGTCATTGCGTGGTCGTCTGTTTCTCGTAGAGTCACTCCATAATCAAATCCATTTGCTGAGGTCCGAGGTCCGGGTCGTTGCGGATTCTCTACCAATCTCTCACCGAGTCGTACTGCTGCTGGGCAGCTTGCTGGGGTTTTCGGTGAGCTCCCTTGTACTATACCATCAGGGGACAACACATTTTGCTTTGGGGGAATTAGCTTATCTCCCTGATGGTTGGAGTACCAGTGTCCATGCATGGTTAGTTAATTAACCATGATTTACCAACACAACAAAGTTCCTGGTTCCATATTTTGTTTATTGTAGGTGACTGCCAAAAGTTCCGAAATATTAAATTACAATAATTATTAAACTCTCCATGTTCTCTGACTCTCCACTCCTGATTGTCCTTCACTCTCTCTGTTCTAACTCCGACTCTCTGCTGTTCAACTCTTCTAACTTCTATATTAATCCTATTCTTCATTATAATTAAACTTGTCCATATCCTAAATCTCATTGGCTAATTCTTAATTAGGCAATGAATGGGTGTGGTCTGACATATCAATATGGGCGGAGCTAAACAATCATCAATGACAATAATACTATTTACCTTGGGGTACTCAACTGGTCCTACAAGTTCTGACCCAACAGGTGTTGACAATAATACCATAATTAACTCTATTGAGTAACATGTGACAGATAATGAGAGTAACAATAAAAGGTAATTTGTTTAGATAAGCCTACAATAAAAAGTAATGTCCATAAGACTTCCTACTACATCAAAGAATCTCAAACCAGATTATTCCTAGTTTTGTACTGATCTACTTAATTACTTCTAAACATTTCTAAAACAACAATTCCTAACTTTTTTACTGTGAAATATCTATAATTGTTTTCAAGCACTAGTGAACAATTACAGAATATGAATACTTTAAAACCATTAGCCACCATTAAAACCCTAAATCTTTTCTTCACCAGAAATCATCTGTTCATATCGTCGACTAATTAGAAGATGAACAACGATCCAAGTGTCGTCACAATGAGGTAATGGATGGAAACAAAACCAGGGAACTAATTAACAGCATTCCATTCTAATTAACAACTACAATTAGGTCAAACAAATTATTGCACACCTCACCACTGCTTATTAAGGCCAGCTTGAGCTCTTAATGTTTCAGAGTTTCTTCGCGAATTGCCTAATCAATTGTCAACCACAGAAGCTTTTAGCTACGAGATGATCTGAGATAATGCTTCAGACATCACAGAGAATAAAAACACATGAACATTTGACCAACTAACATGAATTTTCATCTAACTATATTTGCCTGACTATGTTTTATAACTTATCAAACTGTTTTAGCACATGATCTGAGCACAAAGTTTCAACTCATGCCCTAGAAAACCCTTTTTGAACTCTTCTAAATCGAAGGATGGCAACAAATCATTGTAAATTTTTCAGGGGTAACTGAGTTAATGTTTGATAACACAATAGCACCAAATAAAATACCATTATTAATCGTCATATGTCTACATGGATACTATAAGAAGCCATGTCAAGCCAAAATGGACTATAGTAGACAACAAGCCTTAGCAGGACTGACAATCTTCTTAACAACTTAGGGAGAGGGCATATTTTCAGGCTTGGGTAGTATTGTTAAGCACTTTAACGTAGTGTTAGTAGTTCCTGCACATAAAATAAAAAGTTTGATAGGATAACTTGCACACCACAATTTAACATGTGATAGCCACTGTGATTTAATTTGATACATGGAATGTAAACTATCATAAAAAGAATAAATTTTTGTTCTTGTGTCAAACACGAGAGCGATTACCTCAGTATTAGTAGGTCATGTGATAGGCAGGTAATCTCTAAAATCTCTTATTGTTATCACAACCCTAAAAACCTTGTTTATTTGATGATGTAATCTGTTGATATCTCACCACCATTACAATAAACATTTGAATGACCTTGAATGGCAACATATAGTTAGAACCTTAACATGAGAGTCTAGTCTAACTGAGTAATATCTATCAAACATCTTCATTTTGATACAAGACAGGTACTCAACAGAGAGGTACATACCAGTATAAGGAATGTTTACCTTGTTACATCTCACTCCATGTTAGTGTATACAAATCACTGTATTATTGGCAAAGCAGCCATATTATTAACTTTTAAAATTGAAGTCATAATAAACCTGTTTATTGAAAGAAGTTATTCAACTTGACTAGAGAACCCACAAAGAATAGAAAAGCCCTGAAATATCTCCACACTACAAATTCTGTGGGATTAAACAACCTTTGCGGCAAATTGAGAAGTTTGTCAAACCTTTTCTGATCAATTACCTAAGCCAATTTTCTAATCATTTTTCTTCTCAAATTGAGAGAGCCTAACGTGAGTACGGGATAGGTACATTAACACAACCAAAGAAAACGCTGATCTCTGACATTTTGGGCACATTACACCTTATAGGAGCACTGAGCGCATGGTACACTTGACTTTCAGGAGCTAGTGTTGATATCAACATACATTGTGTCTTGTTTAACACATACTGTTGTAAATTGTACAATTGTACATTGGATATCAACATTACATTGCTGTTCTTGTTTAATACATACTCTTTGCTAAATCTGTATCGAAATTGTACACTGATATCAACAATACATTGCTGTTTGTTTGAATTACATACTGTTGTAAATTGCTACAATTGATACATCTAATATCAACATACAATTTTGTCGTGTTTAACACATATTGTTGTAATTGGTACAATTGTACACCGATATCAACATACATTGCTGTCTTGTTTAATACACTATTGTTGTAAATTTTACAATTGTACACTGATTTCAACATACATTGCTGCCTTGTTTAAACACATACTGTTGTAAATTGTACAATTGTACACTTGACATCAACATACCACTGTGGCCTTGTTTAATAACATACGTGTAAATTGTAAATTGTCCACCACAAACCCCCCCCACCCCCCAACACCCAACCCACACCCCATTACACTGATATCAACATATATTGTTCTTGTTTAACAGCAGTATAACTGGTTGTAAATTGTACAACTGTACATCTGATATCAACATACATTGTGTCTGGTTTAACAACAGTACTGTTGTAAATTGTACAATTGTACCCACTGATATCAACATACATTGTGTCTTTGTATTAACAACATATACTGTTGTAAATTGTACAATTGTACAACTGATATCAACATACATTGTGTCTTGTAACACATATACTGTTGTATAATTGTACAATTGTACACTCGATATCAACATACATTGTGTCTTGTTTAACACATACTAGTTGTAAATTGTTACCAATGTACACTGATTATCAACATACATTTGTGTCTTGGTAACACATATACTGTTTGAAATGTTGTACAATTTGTACACTGATATTTCAACATAACACTGTGCCTTGTTTAATACATACTGTTGTATAATTGTACAATTAGTACCACTGATAATCAACACACTAGTGCCTTGTTTAACACATACTGTTGTTAAATTGTAACCAAGATTGCTACACTGATATCATCATAGCATTTGTGTCTTGTTTAACACATTTTATACTGTTGTAGAATTGTACAATTGTACACTGAGTATCAACATACATGTGTCTTGTTTAACACATACTTGATCTTCCCTCTCC
>SAYR01044045.1:124626-139616 GCA_004382745.1 Argopecten irradians irradians
AACTGTGAATTTACCAGTGATAGTCCGGTTATAACTTATATCCCAGTTAACAGGGGGTCGATTTTTATTTAAGTGAGGACAGTAATTGTCTCTGGCACTTTTAGAAACTGCAATTATTTTGTCACCGAAACGCAATATCTACAAAAGTGTTGCATGAAGCATAGAAGAGACATGAGTGATTTTCCGATCACTATTGATTCTCAAAGCGGAGCTTTTGACGCCATATTTGCTTTGCATACCAAATTACACCTTCGCACATTAAGACACATTCAAACCCCTGGTTAAGGCCATTGATTTCTCGTTTGTCAGATTTCCCACTCCTGTTTTCCGAAAACGAAAAAAAAATTACCGCATCAGATTTTTTTGTCAGGTTATCTGACGAACCTGGGCAAATTTTCACAGTTTTCATTTTGATGTTTGAATTATTTGCGCTTTGTCTCTTCAAACACACAAGCGTCTTACATACCTATACAACAACAAACATTTTGGCAAGTTTTTTCGTCACCAAATGCAAAAGTACTTAGAATGTGAATGTAGCCCTGACGCATAAAACTATTAATTTTAGTCTGTTATTGTCGATGTCAACAACTCATAATCAAGACTTTGTATTCGAACTCGTCAAAAAACAGCGACTATATGACAGCTGGCTGACTTACAAACGAAAAACGGCAATCTGGGATGTCAATTGTATGTTGGCAATTGCTAATTAATTAACACCTCTTTTATCTCAAGGCCCGGTTAGTGTTACTAATTATGTTTCATTTCTTGACTTCTACAACAATAATTTAATACATTTGCCTTTATTTTTGTGTTGATAAGTTAGGTTTGCGTTTGATTTACCCAAAGCGTTTTATGAGAAAAGACTTGACTTTTACGAACAATCTTTATATATATATATATACATGTAATATGAAAAAAATATCTGATATTATATTCATACTGATAATATAATGGAACTTTTCAGTCATACTGTCCATATAATTTTAAAGAAAGGCAATGAAGGAATGTAATTAAAAAGAGTAATCTTTGTGATTATACTTTTTGTAGTTTATATATCTCAGTTAAGTATAAGCAGCTACAGTAAATAAGCAACAGACTAAACAAAAATAGTCAGTTTCAAAAAATATTTTGTACCAACTGACTTGACTGAGTTAGAATTTACATGTCAGATGAGATTAAAAAACAGTTTCACCCTACATAAAATCCTTTTTTTTTGTCCTACATTAAAAAAAATATTTTTCGTGCCACTTCTGTGCCGCCGTACTGATGAGATGAAGATTACTGTAAAATTGCATGGCAACAAATTTTCTACGTACATTTGTAACTGGTGTAAGAAATAAAGTTATTTGATCGTATTTCACATCACGCAACTCTTCAATTTACAGTTATGTACACAAATTAAGTATTCAGATAATGTATAAGTGTAAGCTAATAAATTCTAACGTAATCACTATGAAAACATATTGTAAACATCCAAACTTTCAAATACAACAGTATGTGAAGTGTACTGTTACGGGGCACAGGTAAGTTGGGTATAAAATTAATCTCCCTGCTAAGAAGGTGAACTCCGCCCGTGGCAGACGGGGGTCGACACAGGATAAACCTGTCATGACCTATATACATATAGCTGTACAATACCCGTACGCGTCACGCTGGGAATTTTTTCCCACATACAATCGGTCTCTTCCAAGGAGAAATTCTCTCCCCGATTTTGTACTCATTATTTGTAAATGATTGTGAAATGCACACTATTAAAGGCCCATCACCTTTCCGAAACAAAAACTAAAGTTTCTAAAAAAACGTTAATGACATCAGCAAATATAAATTGATGGCCTAAGGTGAGGTTACAATACCAAACAAATGCAAGATTTCCTCCGAAATCTATGTAACAGTGAAGCTACCTTTCTCTGTTTTGCCGTCTGTCACAGTGATAGTCAACTACCGCTCGGTAATTAGGACGACGGCAGGAAACATACATTTTTGTAATACGACCCGCGTTATGAAAATTAAAATCTAATTGTTTAGAAGGTGATTACAGGTGTAATATCAGTGTAAGCTAATAACTTTTGCGACTATACAAATATATCAATCTCGTTTTACATCTCAATTAAAAAAATTAAAAGCAATTTCGGAAAGGTAGTGGACCTTTAAGAGCTTGCTACGAAGACAGAATACGATCTGATGACAGTTGGATTTTAAACATACAGGGGGAATTAAATAAATTAGGATTAAGATATCTCTGGACTAATACGACAGTAGATGATAAAGTTACTTATAAAATTATTGAGAATAGATTTTACGATGTTTATAGACAAGAACTAATTTCATATATACATTTGTACAAACGATATCAAAGGGGTTTCTTTATAGACATCTTATAGATAAATTCACTCTTCAATTTTACTAACGAAATCAATTAATAATTCACTTAAGAAGAATATTGCACGTATAAGACTTAGTTCACATAACTTAAATATTGAACAAGGGAGATATAGGAATCGTCGGAGAATTCAAAGATTGTGTGAGGTATGTAATAATGCTAATGACATTGAAGATGAATTTCACTTTAACTGTTACTCTGAATTAAGAGAAATATTATTATAGACGTCCTCGTACTTCTATCACAATGAATTGCACCACGGCGTAAACAGATCTAGAGAGGGTTCGTTTCGCGGCAGGAGATTATTACATCATTCCGAAAGTTTCCTTGATGTGGTCACAGAGCCCGTCACAGGTAACCTTTCCCCCCATCACTGACATTCTGTCGAGAATTGAAAGCCACTCCCACTTACAATTGCAAATCCACAGCGCCTTTTGATTGGACAGTCACATTTTAAACTTGTGTTGCTGAACCTTTGATTGACATTGGATTTCATCAGGTTCGCATGCATATTGTACCACAGGCGTTTGGCTCTAAAGACATTTTTTCTCTCTATACAGTGGCGTAGGAAGTTGAAACGTAATGG
Source organism: Argopecten irradians irradians (assembly GCA_004382745.1). NCBI lineage: Eukaryota > Metazoa > Mollusca > Bivalvia > Pectinida > Pectinidae > Argopecten > Argopecten irradians. Next base: position 127,593 of record SAYR01044045.1, read on the forward strand.
GGGGCAAAGGTTCTCAATATTTTGTAACCCCCCCCTTCCCCCCAGGAGGAGATTAATTCAACTCCCAACCATATATGCTTTATTAACATTTTTCATATATCATTAAATTTAAAACCATTAAATTTAATCCTTGTACACATTTACAGACAGTGGGGTCGCTAAAAGGAAATTGACGGATACGCAAATTGGCCAAATTAGCGTGTGAGCGTCGGAGGCGCGAGATTTTGGTGTTTTAGGGGTCTGAGGGTGACCCTCGGGAAAAAATATTGCAACTTAGATATGAGTTTTACAATGTATTTTGATGATTTTGCGAGCGCCCGAAAGCGCGAGATTTTGATGTTTGGGGGGTCCGGGGGGTCTCCCCCTGAAAAAAAAATTACGATTAAGAATGGCTTAGATGAGTTTTACGATGTACTTTGATGAATTTGCGAGCGCCGAAAGGCGCGAGAATGTGGCGTTAGGGGGGTCCGGGGGTCTCCCCCGGGAAAAAGATTACGATTTAAAATGGCTTAGATGAGTTTTACGATGTATTTTAATGATTATATTTAGCGTTCTTAACATGGTAATTTTTCGATTTAAAGCTGCATTTAGAAATAATAATTGTGTCGTCATAACATTATGCAACCCTACTCGATCTGAATATACCGGCTTCACACCATCGGCACATTGTTGTGTAACATAAAAAATGAATTAATTGTCTCGCTAAGACATATAAACAAATTGATCTTTTAAAGAGACACTTTTTAAACAGTACATATAATCCCTTGATGGACATTTTTAGTCTAGTTCGTGTGTATTGAATTTTTACTATTTAAAGTGAACAGTCGGGCAAGGATGGCTAAAGTCGGTAAAAATGGTGTGAATGTATCCAGTATAATTTGTTATGAAATAGAAAAATAAAATCTCTCACCAAAATCTGTTTGCGTACGAAGAAATTAATTTATAGTATAGGAATCCTAAAACGTCCTCCCGGCTGACTATGTCCGTGGTTACATTTACACGCAGCCTCGCTTTCAATGCTTTCAATTTTCCTTTACTTTAATGGTCAGAACTGGGAAACGTAAGCAGAACTTGGCCGTCGTATTAATATGTGAGAACTTTTGGAAGGCCAATGAACGCATTTAGACTGGTTTTCTTTGCCCGACTATTCACTTTAAGGTTTGACATTATGTGCTTGAACGTTTTAGGAAATGCGCCGCGCAGCGGAAAATTTTCTAGAATGAAGTACGAAAAATGTGCAGGAGGACCATTTTTTCTTTCAAATAAGCATTTTTAGAAAATTTCAGTCAGCGAAAATGGGGGGGGCAAAAAGCCATGTTTGCTCCCCCGTCCTGGGGAACGGGGGAACAGTTGCCCCCCTGCCCCCCCCCCCCGCTTCCTACGCCCCTGCTATAAATATGTACTTATACTGTGTCACATTGTGTGACGCAGTATTACATAGAGAGAGAAAAAAATGTCTGTAGAGCCAAACGCCTGTGCATGTACCGTACAAGTACAATTCGGTATATTAATACCTCGTCAAAGCTTACATATGTCATATGATTATGCACATTCAAAAATCGAATTATGGATATATCACCATGGATTTATAAGTGAGACTACGCCCTTGATATCACATATTTTAAGACTCTTTCATATGTGTATATGAAGGATAGGGATATTTTACCCGAGGGTCACAAAATGTAAAACCCGAGGCTTGCCGAGGCTCGATTTGCAATTTTACCGCCATCTTTAAATAAATTCGGAAAAAAACCGTGACTGCAAGTTAATTCTCCATATACATGTATGTAAATTGCATGATATTTTGGTGACAAATCCCGTTGTTTGTATCTTTTACTTATAAAGTCCAGCCTAATTTTGTGAAAACAAAAGTTTAAATTTTATCGGGAAAATAATAATTAAAATGTATGTATTACCTGTATATTTCAACTTCATTTATGGATATCCATAAGTCATATATGTATCGACAAGACCTATTTTTAGAAAACTATCAGGGGCGTAATGCTCGACGTGTACATGAGTTACTGTCACAAATATATTTTGGCGAAGTTACATATTTTGTGATTATCGATGGCATAATCAGGTTAAGAATTAAGTTATGATTTTTATACACTATAATCAGTATTAAAAAGTATCACGGAAATTTTAAGAATGCATGGGAGTATGGGCGCCTACATCCTCGATACTCCAAGATTCAAAATTTGTTAGTTATAACAATGTGTTACTGAAGGTCATAATGTAAAAAAAAAACAAGAGGCCCATGGGCCTTAACGGTCATCTGACTATTAGTACAACATAGTCGTTTAAAGATTTTAACCTATTTGCCGCCCGTGACCTTGAATGAAGGTCAAGGTCATTCATTTGAACAAACTTGATAGCCCTTCATCCCAGCATGTACCAGGTCAAGTATCAGTACCCGGAGCCTTCTGGTTCTTGAGAAGAAGTCGTTTAAAGATTTTAGCCTTTTTGACCCCTGTGACCTTGAATGAAGGTCAAGGTCATTCATTTGAACAAACTTGGTAACCCTTCATCCCAGCATGCTACAGGCCAAATACCACTACCCTGGGCCTTCTGGTTCTTGAGAAGAAGTCGTTTAAAGATTTTAGCCTTTTTGATCCCTTTGACCTTGAATGAAGGTTAAGGTCATTCATTTGAACAAACTTGGTAGCCCTTCATCCAAGCATGTCACAGGTCTAATATCAGTACCCTGAGCCTTCTGGTTCTTGAGAAGAAGTCCTTTAGAGATTTTAGCCTATTTGACCCCGTGACCTTGAATGTAGGTCCTCATTTTTTTTGTCCGGGAATCTGACGAACCCGGGCAAATTTTAATAGGGTTCAATTTTACCAAACACCGTTTCCTGGTCACTTAGATGTTTGAATTACTCGTGCATTTTATCTCAGTTTGGTACTTAGAGATCTATAGGGATTCTTTTTAATAGGACATGTCCCGGTTTCAGTCTGTTTTTGCCGATGTCCGCAACTCTTTTAAAAGACTTTGCATTCTATCTCACATTGAAAATGGCGACCATGACAGGTGATTTGACTGGCCGATCGACTTACGAACGAAAAACGGTAATCAGGCATGTCAGTTAGGCCTATTTGATGGCAATCGCTAACTAATTAACACCTCGGTTACCTTATAATTAAAGGCCCATTACCTTTCCCTAACAAAATATAAAGGTTTCTTAAAAAATATTAATAACACCAGAAAATGCATACCGATGATCTAAAATAAGGTTACGACACCAACCATATGCAAGATTGCCTGCGTAATATGTGAAAACAGTGGAGAGTCAATTCGCTGTTTTGCCGTCTGGCGCAGTGATAGTCAACTACCGCGCGGTATATAGGACGACGGCGGGAAACATAATACGACCCGCGTTATGAAAATAAACATTTTATTTATTTTAATCAAATCGTTCAGAAGGTGATGATAAATGTAGTATTAACGGTAAGTTTATAATTTTTTTTTAATAATTTTTATTATCGATCTTGTTTTACATTCCCATTTTAAAAATTAAAAGCCGTTTCGGAAAGGTAGTGGGCCTTTAAGTAACATGCCAAACAAAAATAGTCAGTTTCATACAATATTATGTGACAACTAAGAAAGAACATATAGACATATAGCTGCCACCAAGGACATATTCAAACACTCATTTTTTCCACACACAATTAAACAATGGAACATCCTACCGGTGGCTACAGTACAAAGCACTACACTAGAGGTCTTCAAGTCACATATCCTAAAAACAGAACTTGAAGACCTAACCCCCACTCCCTAAAATTACTATCATTTTTTTTATCTTATAACTGTCGATTAAGAAAATAATAAAAAAAATAACATGCACCTTCACGATCACTGTAAATAACTTCACTCTTTTTTTCCCCACAATCACGCCCTTGCCAATCCGCACAATAATGTCGTATGAGGTTATATTGGTTGAAATGATTTTTGCTGGTTGTTTCTATAAGTTTGTTGGTTTTTGCTGAATGCAGCAAATTAATTATATAAATTATTGACAATTAGTAAAGCTTATTAAGATATAGCTTTATTGACTATTTCCTTACTTTCTTTTAAGTATTAAACATTTCTATGATTTGTCTTAAAAATCAAAATGTACCATGCAATGAAAGCATATTGTGTAATAGCATATTTTCAATACGGTAGCAGGAATACCTTAATGTTAGACCTTATTTTTTTTGACATCTTTGATACAATTATGAATGTTGAAAACACTGAAGAAAACAGCAAAACTCATATTTTAACATAAAAACCTTGGTTATAAAGTGTTATTTCACAAAATAAATATAAAAGTCTAATAAGAAATTCTTTGAAAATATTCGCTCGCTCCAATTTTTTTCCGATTTCAAAGTAATTTTAAAATTCAAAAAATTTCGCTCGCTTGCTCCTATTTTAAAATTCCAAAATCCGAAGAACAAGAAATCAAATTGGAATGGCCTTACATGCACAGTTCGAATTCTGTACACGTGTTCAACACGTAGCTATTTATACTCGTACCTTATGCATATTCTTGTACGTGAAGTAATGAAAGCGATTTTTGCGGAAAATAATAGCAGAAACATATATGCATATATGATGTGAGTTTCTGATAATAATAAAAATACATGTAAAATAAAAAAATCACATTAAGTTTTGTGGTTTTGATAATTAATACATTTATTATTTCTGTAAAATGACTGAATTAAAAATAGTCTGTCATGTTCATACAAAGTATTTAATTAAGAACGTTTTTACCGATCAGAGCATCATGAACTGTGCTACATATTTTTATTTTTAGGAAATTTTAGGAAAAAAATAAACATTAAATCTGGATCGTCAAAGCGTTTTGCCGGCATTTGGTTCTGTTTTTAGTGGTTAGCGGATATGGATCCTGCGAACAATAGCAACAATTTCTAATACGAACAATTGTAAACGCAACAAACGATTAACGATTGCTAACGCAACTGGTAACAATTTACTATAAAGCTTTGCTAACTCTAATGATTGTTAACGAAAATAACGCAAACACAAACGAAACACAACTTCGGGAATGTTAAAAAGTTCAGGTACTGTATTGCATTGGTAGCATCTTACTGTATACCTACTATATATATGGTGGGGATTCAAAATATTACAAATGGTGGGGCTGGTGATTTCCCTTATTAACAACTTCTCTGTAGTTGAACATTGAATTATGATCGCTTTAGTACATCACATGATAATTACTAGGAATGCGATTGGATAACAGCCATTGTCTATTTTGCGACAGTACTCTGTCCTTCTTGACTACAGGAGACTATACCTGACTACGGGAACTATACCAAAGTATAGTCCCCAGGGAATGAACACGCGACCAAATATATGACGTCATAATGAATGTCATGTGACATACTAAATCTATTATGGCCCTTTCCCTCGGGAACAGTTCTCCTATAGTGTTGTCTGGCGAGGTATATATCCCCTCGGACTATACCTCGCCAGACAACACTATAGGAGAACAGTTCCCTTTGGAAAGGGCCATAATAGAATAATAGTCAAATGTTATTGATTATATGTTGGGGATTCACTATTGCTATGTATAATTGTAAGAGCGTATTGTGATGGTTACTAAAAAAGAACCAGGTGAGCGATACAGGCCCTATGAGATGCGAAAGTAATTATTAATCTTTTAAATTATCAATTGCTTTTTTTTTTATTTAAGGAAAAGGTATCTTTGTCACAAGACCATTTCGAAAAGGAGATTTTTTGCTGGAATATCATGGAGAATTTATATCGTACAAGGAAGGGAAGATTAGGGAAGACAAATACCCAATGAAGTATGGCAGTTTCATATACTTCTTCAATTGGAATGGCAAGCGATTCTGGTAAGCATGCAGGTTTTCATGGATGTAACTTTTGATATATAAATATTATTAAGGCCACACCAAATAAATACATTTAGTAAAAATAAGTTGTTCATCTGGAAACAAATTGGGAGCAAGTGAGCAAATTTTTTTCAAACTTTAATAAAATATCCATTTTCAGATTTTTCAGAGGTGAAGGGATCCAATTGCATATCACAAGAGAAAATTTAACCGGGATCCCGCCAGGAAACCAAATCCCAGTGGGATTCCGGCTGGATTTGACAATATAGCCGGTGTAGCATGGTATTTTGAATCATGGTACATTGACCCGGGGTCAATATACCATTATGGTAAACCAAGATCCCGCATGACTGGGATCCCGGCTGGGATTTCACATGACCGGAATCCCAGCCGGGATTTCACATGAACAGAATCCCGGCTGGTCACAGAAGAGTTACTCCCCTTTTTTGGAACTCTTTCGTGTTTGGGCAGTTCAAAATTAAGATGGAGCTACAGGTTGGGTAGTCAAAGTTTTGTGCATTTATTTGTAGATTTTAGGATATCAGCATTCTAGGTAAGTTTTATAATGTTACCAAAGTCATTTTATAAGCCTAAAAGAAAAGAAATTCATAGATTGCATTCACAATAATGTTTTTTTTTAAACAAATGACCAGTAACCTTGAATGATCTTTCTGAGTGATGAAAGTGCAAAGTCATTTATTGATGAATAAGTTACAAGTAGGCAATGGTGGCAATTATTAGTATTTATAAGTTTTAACTGAATTCAAGCAATATTTTGTTTGTGTTTAGCATTATAAGTTTACACAATTATACAAAGAATAAAGTGCAATTCAAAATTCAATAATATTTGAAGGTCAAGGAATGGCTTGAGTTGAAAAGAATCTTTTTGTTAATTGTCTATAGCTGTTGTAACACATCTGAAGTTTTATTTGATGAAAAGTATTAATTATATATTTTAAATAGAATTGCATACAAATATGAAATTTTTTGTTCATTGAAAAAGCAAAATTAGTTTTGATCAATATTGCAAAAGATACGATTCACTTGGATCTCACCAGGATTTCGGGATCCTACTTGGATATGACCGAGATCATGTCGGAATATGAACGGGATCCTGTCAGGATATGACCGTGATTGACCGGGACCACGTCAAGGAAATATCCACAAGCCAATGTGGAAATAGCCCAAGGCTGCTAATTAGGGCCACTTGGGTGTTGGTCAGGGGGTCAGGGAGTGGTTACTCTCGTGCTAAAATTAACCTAGCATGTACACAAATGTGGTAACGAAAATAAAACGGAGGAGTTTATAGAAATCGGGAATTTAGACTCTCCTGCCGGGAGACAATAAAAGGCTTAAAAATACGGGAGGTTTTGTCTCACGCCGGGAGGTATGGCATGTATGTATCCTGGCGTGATCCCGGTCAATCCCGGCAGGATCCCGTCGAGATTCCCAGTCATATTTTCTCTTGGGATGTGCGCAATAATTTTTTGGCATCTTTTTATCAAACAAAATATTTTCATTGAATTAATTATATGTACAGTCAAATCTGTGTTATGAGACACCCCAAGGGACAGACAAAAATGTGTCTTATTAGACAGGTGTTGTAATATACAGGTTACCGAAGGATCACAACACCATAATATGGACTTTGTTACTTAAATGGAATATTGGAAAAAAACTCCATTAATTAGGGCTTAATTATGTCTCCCAAACAAAGTGGGGGGGGGGGGCCATATTGTTTTTGCTCGGGTTCTTATTATTATTATTGATCTTCATTCAAGGTCACAGTGGTCAAATAGGCTAAAATTTTTAAACAACTTCTTGTGAATAACTAAGAGGCCTAGACACCTGATATTTGGCCTATGCCATGCTTGGATGAAGGGCTACTGAGTTTGTTCCAATGAATAACCTAGGCCTTCATTTAAGGTCACATGGGTCAAAAAGGCTAAAAACTTTTAACAACTTTTTATGAATTCTGTATTTGCATATCACAGAGTTATCTGCCCGTGCGGGTAGGTATTTGTGACGTCATGTGTTTGCGAGCGTAACGTCATACTTTTTGGAAGAAAAGAAAGTGAATTGCACTCACAAAATAATGATACCTACCCCCAAGGGAGGTAACTCTGTAATATGCAAAGACGGAATAAATAAGCAGTGGTTTCATTATCTTTCAGGAGAGGTGGTACAATTGCAATTTCAGGGGGTATTTTTCTATACCATCTGTATGCTTTCTAATGTAATTTAGCCCAAATCAGGCTGTACCACAGCCAGGTTCAACTGGCAAAAAGTACCGGGTACCGCCTGATATCGAAACCCCTGACTAAGAGGCCTAGAGCCCTGATATTGGGCCTGGGACTACCAAGTTTGTTCAAGTGAATGACCTTGATCTTCATTCAAGGTCACAGGGGTCAAATAAGCTGAAAATCTTTAAACAAATTCTTGTAAATAAGTAAGAGACCTTGAGACTGGATATTGGACTTGTAGCATGGTGGGGATCAAGGGAACATCATTCATTTGGTCTAATTCATCAAATAAAAAAGTTCTTTGTATTGCCTTAATTAATTGTTTGTCACTACTATTCGTTGGGGTCCTGTATTGTGCCAATAGTCAGATGACCTTTTGTCATATAAACAACTTCTTCTCTGAAACTAACCAAGGATAGCACTCATAATGCAGTGGTAGCATCCTGATTGGGTGGAGATTCAAAATTGTACAAGTGACGGGGTTAAATTGACCCCCCAATTAAGGGCCCTGAGGGGCAGGACCAAAAGATTCAATTTGGCTATTTTCATATCAACAACTTCTTTTCTGAAACTAAACATGGGATAGCACTCATAATGCAATAGTAGCATCCTTATAGGGCGGGGATTCAAAATTGTACAAATGATGGGGCTGACCCCCCGGGGGTCTGAGGAGCAGGGCCAAAAGGGGTCAAATTGCTATTTTCATATAAACAAACTTCTTCTCTGAAACTAAGCATGGAATAGCACTCATAATACAATTGGTCACTAAGCAAGGGATATCACTCATAATGCAATAGTAGCATCCTTATAGGGTGGGGAATAAAATTTTTACAAATGATGGGGATAACCCCCCGGGGGCCTGAGGGGCAGGGCCAAAAGAGATCAATATGGTGAATTTCATATAAACAACTTCTTTTCTGAAACTTAGCATTGACTAACACTCATAGTCATATGATATTGATAGCATCATTATATCGTTCGGATTTTAGATTTAAGCAAATCGTCGGGTCATTTTTGCTATTTCTGATTGTAGCGTTTTGTTTTATAATACCGGTAAGTAAAAAAAAAACAAAAAAAAACCAGGTTAGCGATAAAGGCCCTCTTGGCCTCTTGTTTAAAAAACATGAATAAGTGTGAAATCCTGAAATTGTATACCAATCCGGATCCACTACATTTGTATTACAATTACCCATATGCATAATGGTGGCCATTACGATTGCAAAGTTGTGACTTCCATGGAAAATTAGGCCTATATATAGCTATTAACTTTGAAAATGTGAGTAAATCATTTACAGTTGTCAGAAATGTTTGTTTTTGAAGTAATACTCACTATCTATACTTCACAAAATTCCTTGAAAGGCCAGATGATTGTTTACCATGGCCAGTGCTCTACTGATTGGTGTGAAGATTTGGCAAGGTTTGGCAAATTTAACTGACTGGAAATTTGTATGGAAACGTCTAAAAATATCGGATTTGCTGATTTCTTTGAAGGTGTGCTGCATTTTTTTTTTCACTTTTTCTTGACATAGACATTTGAGGAGAGGGATTATCGATAAACAACTGATTTATTTGGTGTGCCCTAATGTAAAACATTTAACAAATGGATTGTAAACTCTTTTTAGTTTGAAGAAAATTATAAGCTTATGATTTGCTATAATGAATGAATTTATACAGGTCTTCTCAGTCTTTTGTTTTCCTTATTTTAGTGTTGATGCTACATTTTCAAAACGGATGTGCAAATATGTTAATGATGGAATTGGAGAATCTCAGAACTGTGTCATGAAGCAAGAAGTATTTGATGAACGACCACATTTGTGCCTGTATGCAAAGAAGGATTTAGCTGTTGGTGATGAACTTCGTTATGATTATGGTGTGTCTGATCTTCCATGGAGAAAAAAGGTAAAAAAAAAAGTGATTTATGAATAAAAGGGTTTGCACCAGTTGGGATTTAAAAACATTTTACTAAAAATGTAAAATGGGATATTAAAATTTTTAGGTCACCTGCGACAAAGTTTCATGTGACCTATTCTTCTTGCGATTTGTCTGTCGTCTGTCGTCCATTGTGCGAAGATAAACAATTTACATTTACGACTTCTCCAAAACTACTGATGCAATTTCAATGAAATTTTGCACAAGTCGTAAGGCCAACCAAAATTTTAAGTTATATGGTCCCCAATCCCCAGGGGGCTGTAGTAGGGGCCAAAAGAGGTAAAATTGACTAAAATATCAAAAATCTTCTTCTCCACTCACAGATGTGGTAGAATCAAATGCTCTTCATAGATAGAAAAGTCTTTAAGGTCCTTTACAAAAATTGTGAACTATATGACCCGTGGGTCTTGTGTTACCCCCTGGGAGGGGGTTAAGTTTACTATAGTTTATCTAGGAAAAACACATTTATGAGTATTATTTGCTCAATTTTCATAGGAAATGAGTCAAACTTAGTTAGAATTATTAGCCTGAGATAGCATTTTATCATCATATCCATATTGGTCCTGGCCGACCCCCTGGGGGTATAGGGGCGAGGCCAAAAGGGGTCAAATAGTCTAAAACTTCAAAAATCTTCTTATAAAATTCTGAAAATGGTTGAATCAAGTACTCTTCATAGTTGGAAAGGCCTTATAAGGCCCTTTAAAAATAATGTGAATTATATTACCCTGGGGTCTTACGTTTCCCCCTGGGGAGGGAGTCAAGTTTACTATAGTTTATATTGAAAAAACACATTTATGAGCATGCTGTGTTCAATTTTCATAGGATGAGTCAAACTTGGTTAGAATTGTTAGCTTGAGATGTATAGCATATTTATCTATTATGGCCTGGTTGAGAGGGCACTATTGCCTCATAGTATTGTCGAGGGATGGAATAGTGCCCGAGCCGAAGGCGAGGGCACTATCCTATCACGAGACAATACTATGAGTTAATAGCGCCCTCTCAAACAGGCTATAATGGGTTTAGTACATCACCCTCACACATGACCCGTTTTCATGTCATCGTTACAGAAGCACCTCAAACGACACCTCGCAACGCTATCTCCATTTCCACACCACGCTGTTAAATTAAAAATACAACATATGAATTGTTGTAGAAATATGTGTTTCTTTAAAACGGGATTCAGCTTCATGAAGATTAAAAGTAGATTAATATTGAACATAAGTGAACTGTATTCTGTAGAAAAGCAACATTTGCTTCCATCCTCGCACACCACAGCCTGTCCGCCATTTTGATGTCTTGGTCGAAGCGCAACGTTATATTTACATCATGTAATGGTGACGTCACAATACATTCACGTTCAATTTCGCGCCACTTCAATAGTGCCCGCTTGCCTGGGCACTATTGCATATAGTACCCATCTGTGTAGCCAATCAGAATCCAGCATTCTGTCACGTGATGTAATAATCTACAATAATGTCCCCAACCGCTTCCTACGGCCCAGATATTCTACAACAATAATGCCCCCACCCGCTTCCTACGGCCCTGATATTCTACAATAATGCCCCCACCCGCTTCCTACTGCCCTGATATTCTACAATTATGGCCCCACCGCTTCCTACGGCCCTGATATTCTACAATAATGTCCCAACCCGGTTCCTACGGCCCTGATATTCTACAATAATACCCCCACCCTCTTCCTGCGGCCCTGATATTCTACAATACGCCCTGATATTGTACAATAATGTATTTAATTATCCATTCAGAAACGGTTATATCACAGTTTAAAAATAGATATATAGAGGGGCATTTCATTACTTAGGAACAAATAAATTAACACCAAAGCAACTACATTGACAAGACTCTGAGCTTAGTATATATATATAAAGTTCATATTTATAAAGTGTTTGGACCGCAGTTATAAGATACATATGAACGGTTTATATGATCAATATTTTATGTTTGGTTGGATTGGAACATAAATGCATTT
>SAYR01044045.1:139641-161120 GCA_004382745.1 Argopecten irradians irradians
GATTTATATGTAATAAGTCCCAAATCGTGGATCGTATAGTATTTTTTAGTATACAAACAGATCCACAGTCGTCACAAATTCTCTCGGAATTCATGTTTTCCTCCAGACAGGTTTATACGGGGGCTGTATTTCTCAAACAGGTTGCGATTCTCTAGGGTATGGCAGCGGAAAAAGCACTGACACTAATCCAATAACTGCAACTAGGTAAAGTACAGGTAACACAATACTATTTATTATTAAAAGACAGATAGGTTTTTTATTACTAATAGAGAGAGACGATTGGAAAGTGGCGAGCGTCGTAACGTTGGTTATCTCAACCAGGTTCGATCTCTAGGATGCAGCGGAAGCACTGACACCTATCCAATAACTCAACTAGGTAAATACAGGTACAAATAACTATTTATTATATAAAAGACAAGTAGATTAAGTATTAACATAAGAAGATTCACAATAGTGCCCGTTAAGACAGATAACAATAAGAGATATAGTGCCGAAGCAAGTTACAATGTATCCAAGATTACTATGGCCAATACTTAGGTCCTAATTAGCTCAGTCCTGTGTGATTACACGTTCCGCCTAAAAGCCTAACACCTCTACGGAGCCAACTAGCTCTGCTCCTACCTATTCCCTAAGTCAAGACCAAAGCTTCCTTAAGAAGCAAGCCCCTTTTATAACAACTCATCAACCCAGTACCCCAAAGTGACCACTGATTGGTCCAATGTCCGGATGTCCGGACAGAGCACCAATATTTAGGTGAAAACCGCTGCTACAACAACCCACCTACACACTAAATATAACTTCGCGCTTAAAACAGACAAAGACTCAATCTGACTGATAAACACTCCAAGTGTACCACCGTGTATCCGGCCAGCGGTCATCATCGGGGTGATCATGAGGACAACTAGGTTGATGAAATGTGACTGCTAAACAGCAAAACACACCCTATGATAAGACCTGTTCTCACGGTGTTCCCTGAATTTGGTCAAATATACATAAACAGATCACTGAAGTGAAGACCTTAGAAGAGTGCAAATAACAAATATACATACTGTAGAAATAAAATGCAACAATGATAGAAACCCGTTCTATCACACTACATAACACGTAATATATGAACAATGTACACGTGTTTGCGTAAATACACGTACATGTGTAACTACACCGCATACATGGGAGGCCGTCCTTACGTGACCCTAGCTGTTAATAGGACGTACATTTGAACAAACAAACAACAAAAAGTAATGCACAAACACAATAACTGACACGGTTTAAAAACCTTTTATGTGTGTGGCAAGAGCCGTCACCTGTGACACCGGATGTTCAAACACAACCGGTGCTATTTTGAGAAACTACCCGGCCGTTTTGAGAATCACAGAACCAAATAAATTCCCATAGAGGACCGTGTTAACGTTTTGCTACTATTCAGGTTAAATGAAGTTATCAAAATTCTTTACAAATTTTACATCTAGCATGTATTGTCGCGACCCAAACATAAACCATTAACTGTGTACCCTGAATATATCCAAATCAGCAGGCTCCTATATATTCACCTCTCTATGAAATCTTCTGCACAAAGGGGATTCCCCTAAATCTGTTTTTTCGGTTGAACCAGACTGCTTTCGTAAGAAACGCTCTCTGATTAATAATTGAGTGAGATCGTCCGTTCGTTTCAACCAATCGTCTGTTCGCTAACATTACTTATATCATTACATAGGTGGAAATCCCGTGTTTTGATCGCGATCAAATCTAGTTTTAGTCTGTTATTGTCGATGTCAACAACTCATAATCAAGACTTTGTATTCGAACTCGTCAAAAAACAGCGACTTATATGACAGCTGGCTGACTTACAGTGTACAAACGAAAAAACGGCAATCTGGGATGTCAATTGTAATGTTGGCAATTGCTTAATCAATTAACACCTCCTTTATCTTATATCTCAAGGCCCGGTTAGTGTTACTAATTATGTTTCATTTCTTGACTTCTACAACAATAATGTAATACATTTGCCTTTATTTTTGTGTTGAATAAGTTAGGTTTGCGTTTGATTTACCCAAAGCGTTTTATGAGAAAAGACTTGACTTTTAACGAACAATCTTTTTTGTTTCAAGATGCTTTTATATAATATATATATATATATATATATACATGTAATATGAAAAAAATCTGGATATTATATCATACTGATAATATAATGGAACTTTTCAGTCATACTGTCCATATAATTTTAAAGAAAGGCAATGAAGGAATGTAATTAAAAAGAGTAATCTTTGTGTTTATACTTTTTGTAGTTTATATATCTCAGTTAAGTATAAGCAGCTACAGTAAATAAGCAACAGACTAAACAAAAATAGTCAGTTTCAAAAAATATTTTGTACCAACTGACTTGACTGAGTTAGAATTTACATGTCAGATGAGATTAAAAAACAGTTTCACCCTACATAAAATCTTTTTTTTTTTTGTCCTACATTAAAAAAAAGAAATTCCGTGCCACTTCTGTGCCGCCGTACTGATGAGATGAAGATTAATGTAAAATTGCATGGCAACAAATTTTCTACGTACATTTGTAACTGGTGTAAGAAATAAAGTACTTTGATCGTATTTCACATCACGCAACTCTTCAATTTACAGTTACAAACAAATAAAATATTCAGATAATGTATAAGTGTAAGCTAATAAATTCAAACGTAATCACTATGAAAACATATTGTAAACATCCAAACTTTCAAATACAACAGTATGTGAAGTGTACTGTTACGGGGCACAGGTAAGTTGGGTATAAAATTAATCTCCCTGCTAAGAAGGTAATTATAAGGTGAACTCCGCCCGTGGCAGACGGGGGTCGACACAGGGTAACCTGTCATGACCTATATACATATAGCTGTACAATACCCGTACGCGTCACGCTGGGAATTTTTTCCCACATACAATCGGTCCTCTTCCAAGGGAGAAATTCTCTCCCCGATTTTGTACTCATTATTTGTAAATGATTGTGAAATGCACAACTATTAAAGGCCCATCACCTTTCCGAAACAAAACTAAAAGTTTCTAAAAAACGTTAATGAACATCAGCAAATATAAATTGATGGCCTAAGGTGAGGTTCAAATACCAAACAATGCAAGATTTCCTCCGAAATCTATGTAACAGTGAAGCTACCTTTCTCTGTTTTGCCGGTCTGTCACAGTGATAGTCAACTACGCTCGGGTAATTAGGACGACGGCAGGAAACATAATTTTTGTAATACGACCCGCGTTATGAAAATTAAAATCTAATTGTTTAGAAGGTGATTACAGGTGTAATATCAGTGTAAGCTAATAACTTTTTGCGACTATACACAATATATTCAATCTCGTTTTACATCTCAATTAAAAAAAATTAAAAGCAATTTCGGAAAGGTAGTGGACCTTTAAGAGCTTGCTACGAAGACAGAATACGATCTGATGACAGTTGGATTTTAAACATACAGGGGGAATTAAATAAATTTAGGATTAAGAATATCTCTGGACTAATACGACAGTAGATGATAAAGTTACTTATAAAATTATTGAGAATAGATTTTAACGATGTTTATAGACAAGAACTAATTTCATATATAACATTTGTACAAACGATATCAAAGGGGTTTCTTATAGAACATCTTATAGATAAATTCACTCTTCAATTTTACTAACGGAATCATTAATAATTCACTTAAGAAGAATATTGCACGTATAAGACTTAGTTCACATAACTTAAATATTGAACAAGGGAGATATAGGAATCGTCGGAGAATTCAAAGATTGTGTGAGGTATGTAATAATGCTAATGACATTGAAGATGAATTTCACTTTAATTGTTACTCTGAATTAAGAGAAATATATATTAAATCATATTATTATAGACGTCCTCGTACTTCTATCACAATGAATTGCACCATGGCGTAAACAGATCTAGAGAGGGTTCGTTTCGCGGCAGGAGATTCATTCCGAAAGTTTCCTTGATGTGGTCACAGAGCCCGTCACAGGTAACCTTTCCCCCCATCACTGACATTCTGTCGAGAATTGAAAGCCACTCCCGGCCCACTTACAATTGCAAATCCACAGCGCCTTTTGATTGGACAGTCACATTTTAAACTTGTGCTGCTGAACCTTTGATTGACATTGGATTTCATCAGGTTCACGTGCATATTGTACCACAGGCGTTTGGCTCTAAAGACATTTTTTTTCTCTCTATACAGTGGCGTAGGAAGTTGAAACGTAATGGGGGGGGGCAAAGGTTCTCATATTTTGTAACCCCCCCCTTCCCCCCAGGAGGAGATTAATTCAACTCCCAACCATATATACTTTATTAACATTTTTCATATATCATTAAATTTAAAACCTTAAATTTTAATCCTTGTACACATTTACAGACAGTGGGGTCGCTAAAAGGAAATTAACGGATACGCAAATTGGCCAAATTAGCGTGTGAGCGTCGGAGGCGCGAGATTTTGGTGTTTTAGGGGTCTGAGGGTGACCCTCGGGAAAAAATATTGCAACTTAGATATGAGTTTTACAATGTATTTTGATGATTTTGCGAGCGCCCGAAAGCGCGAAGGTATTTTGATGTTTGGGGGTCCGGGGGGTCTCCCCCTGAAAAAAAAATTACGATTAAGAATGGCTTAGATGAGTTTACGATGTCTTTGATGAATTTGCGAGCGCCGAAAGGCGCGAGAATGTGGCGTTAGGGGGGTCCGGGGGTCTCCCCCGGGAAAAAGATTACGATTTAAAATGGCTTAGATGAGTTTTACGATGTATTTTAATGATTATATTTAGCGTTTCTTACAATGGTAATTTTCGATTTAAAGCTGCATTTAGAAATAATAATTGTGTCGTCATAACATTATGCAACCCTACTCGATCTGAATATACCGGCTTCACACCATCGGCACATTGTTGTGTAACATAAAAAATGAATTAATTGTCTCGCTAAGACATATAAACAAATTGATCTTTTAAGAGACACTTTTTAAATAGTACATATAATCCCTTGATGGACATTTTTAAGTCTAGTTCGTGTGTATTGAATTTTTACTATTTAAGGTTTGACATTATGTGCTTGAACGTTTTAGGAAATGCGCCGCGCAGCGGAAAATTTTCTAGAATGAAGTACGAAAAATGTGCAGGAGGACCATTTTTTCTTTCAAATAAGCATTTTTAGAAAATTTCAGTCAGCGAAAATGGGGGGGCAAAAAGCCATGTTTGCTCCCCGTCCTGGGGAACGGGGGAACAGTTGCCCCCCTGCCCCCCCCCCCCCCCCGCTTCCTACGCCCCTGCTATAAATATGTACTTATACTGTGTCACATTGTGTGACGCAGTATTACATAGAGAGAGAAAAAAATGTCTGTAGAGCCAAACGCCTGTGCATGTACCGTACAAGTACAATTCGATATATTAATACCTCGTCAAAGCTTACATATGTCGTATGATTATGCACATTCAAAAGTCGAATTATGGATATATCACCATGGATTTATAAGTGAGACTACGTCCTTGATATCACATATTTTAAGACTCTTTCATATGTGTAATGAAGGATAGGGATATTTTACCCGAGGGTCACAAAATGTAAAACCCGAGGCTTGCCGAGGCTCGTATTGCAATTTTACCGCCATCTTTAAATAAATTCGGAAAAAAAACCGTGACTGTAAGTTAATTCTCCATATATGTAAATTGCATGATATTTTGGTGACAAATCCCGTTGTTTGTATCTTTTACTTATAAAGTCCAGCCTAATTTTGTGAAAACAAAAGTTTAAATTTTATCGGGAAAATAATAATTAAAATGTATGTATTACCTGTATATTTCAACTTCATTTATGAACAAGAGCTATTTTTAGAAAACTGCCAGGGGCGTAATGCTCGACGTGTACATGTGTTACTGTCACAAATATATTTTGGCGAAGTTACATATTTTGTGATTATCGATGGCATAATCAGGTTAAGAATTAAGTTATGATTTTTATACACTATAATCAGTATTAAAAAGTATCTCGGAAATTTTAAGAATGCATGGGAGTATGGGCGCCTACATCCTCGATACTCCAAGATTCAAAATTTGTTAGTTATAACAATGTGTTACAGAAGGTCATAATGTAAAAAAAACAAGTGAAGAAAGAAAGATAAATAATTATTGACAGAGATAACTGATGCTGCATGTTGACATTATCCGAATACATTGATTCATTTAACGAATATAAAAATAATGAGGCTTGTATCCAGCACAATCAATACAAAAGGGACATAATATGTCCTAGCGTTTTGGTTCCCTGATCGATGATCGGAATCTATGGTATACATGCACCAAAGGTACATATACGTCCTTGACATGTATAAATGTACATATAAATTGTAGCTGCTGTACAATGTACATATACACAAGGACGTCGTATTATAAATCCTTGATGTACAGGAATGTCTGGTTTTCTTAATAGACCTTTTAACATCCTACCATTGCATTATGAGTGTTATCACACGCTTAGTTTCAGAGAAGAAGTCGTTTATATGTATAGCCAATTTGACCCATTTTGGCCCCGCCCCTCAGGCCCCTGTAAGGGGGGGGGTCAGTCCCTTTTGAATCCCTACCCTATAACGCTCCTCATTTTTTTGTCCGGAAATCTGACGAACCCGGGCAAATTTCAATAGGGTTAATTTTTACCAAACACCGTTTCCTGGTCACTTAGATGTTTGAATTACTCGTGCATTTTGTCTCTTCATTTACAACACCATGAATTTCAAGTTTGGTACTTAGAGATAGGGATTCTTTTTAATAGGACATGTCCCGGTTTCAGTCTGTTTTTGCCGATGTCCGCAACTCTTTTAAAAGACTTTGCATTCTATCTCACATTGAAAATGGCGACCATGACAGGTGATTTGACTGGCCGATCGACTTACGAACGAAAAACGGTAATCAGGCATGTCAGTTAGGCCTATTTGAAGGCAATCGCTAACTAATTAACACCTCGGTTACCTTAAAAAACATGCCAAACAAAAATAGTCAGTTTCATACAATATTATGTGACAACTAAGAAAGAACATATAGACATATAGCTGCCACCAAGGACATATTCAAACACTCATTTTTTCCACACACAATTAAACAATGGAACATCCTACCGGTGGCTACAGTACAAAGCACTACACTAGAGGTCTTCAAGTCACATATCCTAAAAACAGAACTTGAAGACCTAACCCCCACTCCCTAAAATTACTATCATTTTTTTTATCTTATAACTGTCGATTAAGAAAATAATAAAAAAAATAACATGCACCTTCACGATCACTGTAAATAACTTCACTCTTTTTTTCCCCACAATCACGCCCTTGCCAATCCGCACAATAATGTCGTATGAGGTTATATTGGTTGAAATGATTTTTGCTGGTTGTTTCTATAAGTTTGTTGGTTTTTGCTGAATGCAGCAAATTAATTATATAAATTATTGACAATTAGTAAAGCTTATTAAGATATAGCTTTATTGACTATTTCCTTACTTTCTTTTAAGTATTAAACATTTCTATGATTTGTCTTAAAAATCAAAATGTACCATGCAATGAAAGCATATTGTGCAATAGCATATTTTCAATACGGTAGCAGGAATACCTTAATGTTAGACCTTATTTTTTTGACATCTTTGATACAATTATGAATGTTGAAAACACTGAAGAAAACAGCAAAACTCATATTTTAACATAAAAACCTTGGTTATAAAGTGTTATTTCACAAAATAAATATAAAAGTCTAATAAGAAATTCTTTGAAAATATTCGCTCGCTCCAATTTTTTCCGATTTCAAAATAATTTTAAAATTCAAAAAATTTCACTCGCTTGCTCCTATTTTAAAATTCCAAAATCCGAAGAACAAGAAATCAAATTGGAATGGCCTTACATGCACAGTTCGAATTCTGTACACGTGTTCAACACGTAGCTATTTATAGTCGTACCTTATGCACATTCTTGTACGTGAAGTAATGAAAGCGATTTTTCACGGAAAATAATAGCAGAAACATATATGCATATATGATGTGAGTTTCTGATAATAATAAAAATAAAATAAAAAATCACATTAAGGTTTGTGGTTTTGATAATTAATACATTTATTATTTCTGTAAAATGACTGAATTAAAAATAGTCTGTCATGTTCATACAAAGTATTTAATTAAGAACGTTTTTACCGATCAGAGCATCATGAACTGTGCTACATATTTTTATTTTTAGGAAATTTTAGGAAAAAAATAAACATTAAATCTGGATCGTCAAAGCGTTTTGCCGGCATTTGGTTCTGTTTTTAGTGGTTAGCGGATATGGATCCTGCTAACAATAGCAACAATTTCTAATACAAACAATTGTAAACGCAACAAACGATTAACGATTGCTAACGCAACTGGTAACAATTTACTATAAAGCTTTGCTAACTCTAATGATTGTTAACGAAAATAACGCAAACACAAACGAAACACAACTTCGGGAATGTTAAAAAGTTCAGGTACTGTATTGCATTGGTAGCATCTTAATGTATACCTATATATAGCTACTATATATATGGTGGGGATTCAAAATAGTACAAATGGTGGGGCTGGTGATTTCCCTTATTAACAACTTCTCTGTAGTTGAACATTGAATTATGATCGCTTTAGTACATCACATGATAATTACTAGGAATGCGATTGGATAACAGCCATTGTCTATTTTGCGACAGTACTTTGTCCTTCTTGACTACAGGAGACTATACCTGACTACGGGAACTATACCAAAGTATAGTCCCCAGGGAATGAACACGCGACCAAATATATGACGTCATAATGAATGTCATGTGACATACTAAATCTATTATGGCCCTTTCCCTCGGGAACAGTTCTCCTATAGTGTTGTCTGGCGAGGTATATATCCCCTCGGACTATACCTCGCCAGACAACACTATAGGAGAACAGTTCCCTTTGGAAAGGGCCATAATAGAATAATAGTCAAATGTTATTGATTATATGTTGGGGATTCACTATTGCTATGTATAATTGTAGAAGCGTATTGTGATGGTTACTAAAAAAAGAACCAGGTGAGCGATACAGGCCCTATGAGATGCGAAAGTAATTATTAATCTTTAAATTATCAATTGCTGTTTTTTTATTTAAGGAAAAGGTATCTTTGTCACAAGACCATTTCGAAAAGGAGATTTTTTGCTGGAATATCATGGAGAATTTATATCGTACAAGGAAGGGAAGATTAGGGAAGACAAATACCCAATGAAGTATGGCAGTTTCATATACTTCTTCAATTGGAATGGCAAGCGATTCTGGTAAGCATGCAGGTTTTCATGGATGTAACTTTTGATATATAAATATTATTAAGGCCACACCAAATAAAATACATTTAGTAAAAAAAGTTGTTCATCTGGAAACAAATTGGGAGCAAGTGAGCAAATTTTTTTCAAACTTTAATAAAATATCCATTTTCAGATTTTTCAGAGGTGAAGGGATCCAATTGCATATCACAAGAGAAATTTAACCGGGATCCCGCCAGGAAACCAAATCCCAGTGGGATTCCGGCTGGATTTGACAATATAGCCGGTGTAGCATGGTATTTTGAATCATGGTACATTGACCCGGGGTCAATATACCATTATGGTAAACCAAGATCCCGCATGACTGGGATCCCGGCTGGGATTTCACATGACCGGAATCCCAGCCGGGATTTCACATGAACAGAATCCCGGCTGGTCACAGAAGAGTTACTCCCCTTTTTTGGAACTCTTTCGTGTTTGGGCAGTTCAAAATTAAGATGGAGCTACAGGTTGGGTAGTCAAAGTTTTGTGCATTTATTTGTAGATTTTAGGATATCAGCATTCTAGGTAAGTTTTATAATGTTACCAAAGTCATTTTATAAGCCTAAAAGAAAAGAAATTCATAGATTGCATTCACAATAATGTTTTTTTTTAAACAAATGACCAGTAACCTTGAATGATCTTTCTGAGTGATGAAAGTGCAAAGTCATTTATTGATGAATAAGTTACAAGTAGGCAATGGTGGCAATTATTAGTATTTATAAGTTTTAACTGAATTCAAGCAATATTTTGTTTGTGTTTAGCATTATAAGTTTACACAATTATACAAAGAATAAAGTGCAATTCAAAATTCAATAATATTTGAAGGTCAAGGAATGGCTTGAGTTGAAAAGAATCTTTTTGTTAATTGTCTATAGCTGTTGTAACACATCTGAAGTTTTATTTGATGAAAAGTATTAATTAATATATTTTAAATAGAATTGCATACAAATATGAAATTTTTTGTTCATTGAAAAAGCAAAATTAGTTTTGATCAATATTGCAAAAGATACGATTCACTTGGATCTCACCAGGATTTCGGGATCCTGCTTGGATATGACCGAGATCATGTCGGAATATGAAGGGATCCTGTCAGGATATGACCGTGATTGACCGGGACCACGTCAAGGAAATATCCACAAGCCAATGTGGAAATAGCCAAGGCTGCTAATTAGGGCCACTTGGGTGTTGGTCAGGGGGTCAGGGAGTGGTTACTCTCGTGCTAAAATTAACCTAGCATGTACACAATGTGGTAACGAAAATAAAACGGAGGAGTTATAGAAATCGGGAATTTAGACTCTCCTGCCGGGAGACAATAAAAGGCTTAAAATACGGGAGTTTTCTCACGCCGGGAGGTATGGCATGTATGTATCCTGGCGTGATCCCGTCAATCCCGGCAGGATCCCGTCGAGATTCCCAGTCATATTTTCTCTTGGGATGTGCGCAATAATTTTTTGGCATCTTTTTATCAAACAAAATATTTTCATTGAATTAATTATATGTACAGTCAAATCTGTGTTATGAGACACCCCAAGGGACAGACAAAAATGTGTCTTATTAGACAGGTGTTGTATATAACAGGTTACCGAAGGATCACAACACCATAATATGGACTTTGTTACTTAAATGGAATATTGGAAAAAAACTCCATTAATTAGGGCTTAATTATGTCTCCCAAACAAAGTGGGGGGGGGGGGCATATTGTTTTTGCTCGGGTTCTTATTATTATTATTGATCTTCATTCAAGGTCACAGTGGTCAAATAGGCTAAAATTTTTAAACAACTTCTTGTGAATAACTAAGAGGCCTAGACACCTGATATTTGGCCTATGCCATGCTTGGATGAAGGGCTACTGAGTTTGTTCCAATGAATAACCTAGGCCTTCATTTAAGGTCACATGGGTCAAAAAGGCTAAAAACTTTTAACAACTTTTTATGAATTCTGTATTTGCATATCACAGAGTTATCTGCCCGTGCGGGTAGGTATTTGTGACGTCATGTGTTTGCGAGCGTAACGTCATACTTTTTGAAGAAAACAAAGTGAATTGCACTCACAAAATAATGATACCTACCCCCAAGGGAGGTAACTCTGTAATATGCAAAGACGGAATAACTAAGCAGTGGTTTCATTATCTTTCAGGAGAGGTGGTACAATTGCAATTTCAGGGGGTATTTTTCTATACCATCTGTATGCTTTCTAATGTAATTTAGCCCAAATCAGGCTGTACCACAGCCAGGTTCAACTGGCAAAAAGTACCGGGTACCGCCTGATATCGAAACCCCTGACTAAGAGGCCTAGAGCCCTGATATTGGGCCTGGGACTACCAAGTTTGTTCAAGTGAATGACCTTGATCTTCATTCAAGGTCACAGGGGTCAAATAAGCTGAAAATCTTTAAACAAATTCTTGTAAATAAGTAAGAGACCTTGAGACTGGATATTGGACTTGTAGCATGGTGGGGATCAAGGGAACATCATTCATTTGGTCTAATTCATCAAATAAAAAAGTTCTTTGTATTGCCTTAATTAATTGTTTGTCACTACTATTCGTTGGGGTCCTGTATTGTGCCAATAGTCAAATTACCTTTTGTCATATAAACAACTTCTTCTCTGAAACTAACCAAGGATAGCACTCATAATGCAGTGGTAGCATCCTGATTGGGAGGAGATTCAAAATTGTACAAGTGACGGGGTTAAATTGACCCCCCAATTAAGGGCCCTGAGGGGCAGGACCAAAAGATTCAATTTGGCTATTTTCATATCAACAACTTCTTTTCTGAAACTAAACATGGGATAGCACTCATAATGCAATAGTAGCATCCTTATAGGGCGGGGATTCAAAATTGTACAAATGATGGGGCTGACCACCCGGGGGTCTGAGGGGCAGGGCCAAAAGGGGTCAAATTGCTATTTTCATATAAACAAACTTCTTCTCTGAAACTAAGCATGGAATAGCACTCATAATAAAATTGGTCACTAAGCAAGGGATATCACTCATAATGCAATAGTAGCATCCTTATAGGATGGGGAATAAAATTTTTACAAATGATGGGGATAAAACCCCGGGGGCCTGAGGGGCAGGGCCAAAAGAGATCAATATGGTGAATTTCATATAAACAACTTCTTTTCTGAAACTTAGCATTGACTAACACTCATAGTCATATGATATTGATAGCATCATTGTATCGTTCGGATTTTAGATTTAAGCAAATCGTCGGGTCATTTTTGCTATTTCTGATTGTAGCGTTTTGTTTTATAATACCGGTAAGTAAAAAAAACCCAAAAAAACCAGGTGAGCGATACAGGCCCCTTGTTTAAAAAACATGAATAAGTGTGAAATCCTGAAATTGAATACCAATCCGGATCCACTATTACAATTACCCATATGCATAATGGTGGCCATTACGATTGCAAAGTTGTGACTTCCATGGAAAATTAGGCCTATAGCTATTAATTTTGAAAATGTGAGTAAATCATTTACAGTTGTCAGAAATGTTTGTTTTTGAAGTAATACTCACTATCTATACTTCACAAAATTCCTTGAAAGGCCAGATGATTGTTGGCCAGTGCTCTACTGATTGGTGTGAAGATTTGGCAAGGTTTGGCAAATTTAACTGGAAATTTGTATGGAAACGTCTAAAAATATCTGGATTTGCTGATTTCTTTGAAGGTGTGCTGCATTATGTTTTTTACTTTTTCTTGACATAGACATTTGAGGAGAGGGATTATCGATAAACAACTGATTTATTTGGTGTGCCCTAATGTAAAACATTTAACAAATGGATTGTAAACTCTTTTTAGTTTGAAGTAAATTATAAGCTTATGATTTGCTATAATGAATGAAATTATACAGGTCTTCTCAGTCTTTTGTTTTCCTTATTTTAGTGTTGATGCTACATTTTCAAAACGGATGTGCAAATATGTTAATGATGGAATTGGAGAATCTCAGAACTGTGTCATGAAGCAAGAAGTATTTGATGAACGACCACATTTGTGCCTGTATGCAAAGAAGGATTTAGCTGTTGGTGATGAACTTCGTTATGATTATGGTGTGTCTGATCTTCCATGGAGAAAAAAGGTAAAAAAAAAAGTGATTTATGAATAAAAGGGTTTGCACCAGTTGGGATTTAAAAACATTTTACTAAAAATGTAAAATGGGATATTAAAATTTTTAGGTCACCTGCGACAAAGTTTCATGTGACCTATTCTTCTTGCGATTTGTCTGTCGTCTGTCGTCCATTGTGCGAAGATAAACAATTTACATTTACGACTTCTCCAAAACTACTGATGCAATTTCAATGAAATTTTGCACAAGTCGTAAGGCCAACCAAAATTTTAAGTTATATGGTCCCCAATCCCCAGGGGGCTGTAGTAGGGGCCAAAAGAGGTAAAATTGACTAAAATATCAAAAATCTTCTTCTCCACTCACAGATGTGGTAGAATCAAATGCTCTTCATAGATAGAAAAGTCTTTAAGGTCCTTTACAAAAATTGTGAACTATATGACCCGTGGGTCTTGTGTTACCCCCTGGGAGGGGGTTAAGTTTACTATAGTTTATCTAGGAAAAACACATTTATGAGTATTATTTGCTCAATTTTCATAGGAAATGAGTCAAACTTGGTTAGAATTATTAGCCTGAGATAGCATTTTATCATCATATCCATATTGGTCCTGGCCGACCCCCTGGGGGTATAGGGGCGAGGCCAAAAGGGGTCAAATAGTCTAAAACTTCAAAAATCTTCTTATAAAATTCTGAAAATGGTTGAATCAAGTACTCTTCATAGTTGGAAAGGCCTTATAAGGCCCTTTAAAAATAATGTGAATTATATTACCCTGGGGTCTTACGTTTCCCCCTGGGGGAGGAAGTCAAGTTTACTATAGTTTATATTGAAAAAACACAATTCTGAGCATGCTTTGTTCAATTTTCATAGGATGAGTCAAACTTGGTTAGAATTGTTAGCTTGAGATGTATAGCATATTTATCTATTATGGCCTGGTTGAGAGGGCACTATTGCCTCATTGTATTGCCGAGGGATGGGATAGTGCCCGAGCTGAAGGCAAGGGCACTATCCTATCACGAGACAATACTATGAGGCAATAGTGCCCTCTCAAACAGGCTATAATGGGTTTAGTACATCACTCTCACATGAGACCCGTTTTCATGTCATCGTAACAGAAGCACGTCAAGCGATACCTCGCAACGCTATCTCCATATCCCCACATTGTTACATTAAAAGTACAACATATGAATTGTTGCAGAAATCTGTGTTTCTATAAAACGGGATTCAGCTTCACGAAGATTTAAAAGTAGATCAATATAGAACATGAGTAACTGTCTTTTGTAGAAAAGCAACATTTGCTTCCATCCCCGCACACATCAGCCTCAACAGCCTGTCCGCCATCTTGACGTCTTTGTCGAAGCGCAACATTATGACGTCACGTCCAATTTTGCGCCACTTCAATAGTGCCCGCTTGCCCGGGCACTATTGCATATAGTACCCATGTGTGTAGCCAATCAGAATCCGGTATTCTGTCATGTGATGTACTAATAACATATACATATCGGTCCTCACTGACCCCCAGGTACTAGAGTGGAGGAGCTATAAACGGGGTCAAAGTGACAAAAATTTCAAAAGATCTCCTGAATTCACAGATTTGATGGAACCAAATACTCTTCCTAGATTAAAAAGTCAAATTTATAAAATCACTGGCTAACATCAAGAGCCTGATGAGCCAATATACATGTTTAGTGTTTATATGTCTTTGTTTCATTCTGCATCAGAACTCAGGTGACCCATAGCTAGGCATCTTGTATGTCATCTGACCTACTTGGGTAATTCACTGAGAAAGTGGGACATGTAAATCAATTTATTACCGCTTGAAATGTAACCAAATTTGACTAGAAACATCCTTGGGGAAAGGGAACAGAGTTTGTATAAATTTGGGCTCTGACCCCCCGGGGGGCAGGAGGGGCAGGGGCCAATAGGGAAATATAGGTAAATCCTTTAAATCACCACGTGTCATAGAGTTCTGTATGCTTTGGATTTTAATTAAATTTGGCCAAGAACATCTTCTGTGGAAGGGGAACAGAATTTGTATAAATTTGACTCTGACTCCCTGGAGCGGAAATAGTGCATCTGGGGCCTTATAGGGAAATTAGAGGTAAATCTTTAAATTTCTTAAGAAAAGAAACAATGATCCTGTATTCAGAACATTACTTGGCATTACAAACCAGTTGAGCGATACAGGCCCCCTGGACCTCTTGTTTATGCTTTATGTACTTTAAATGGAAGTATAACAGCAGAAATCATTATATAATTCCTTATAAAATTGTAAAAATGAGAAATGAAGTTGTAGGAAACAACTTGGCTTCATGGTCTATCTGTGTGTTATTTTACTGCACTGATGATGTACACATGTAATTTAGGTCAACTGACAATTTGGGTCAGGATGACCTATTGTCATAATGCATCATCTGTCGTTGTGCGCCGTGCATAAACTTTTCTTTCAAACGACGTCTTCTCATTAAGTGAAAGGCCCACGGGACTGATATCTGGCCTGCAACATACTGGGATGAAGCGCTACCAAGTTTGTTCAAATGAATGACCTTGACCATAATCAAGGTCACAGGGGTCAAAAAGGGTAAATTCTTTAAACGACTTCTTCTCAAGAACCGAAAGGCCCAGGGTACTCATATTGAGCCTGTGGCATGCTGGAATGAAGAGCTACCAAGTTTGTTAAAACGAATGACCTTGCATGATCTTCATTTAAGGTTACAGGAGTCAGATAGGCTAAAATCATAACTTCTACTCAAGAAGGGTACTCATTTTTGGCCTTTGGAATGTTGGGATGAATTCAGGGCTAGTACCAAGTATGAATGACCTTGCAGACCTTCATTCAAGGTCACAGTGATCAAATAGGCTAAATCTTTAAGGGACTTCATGTAAATAACTAAGAGGCCTAGAGACTGGATATTGGACTTGTAGCATGCATGGTGGGAATCAAGGCATCTTCGCTCACGATCTTAACTCATCAAAGATATCTGAACCTGAACTTCTTGAAGATTGCCACGACTACATTCTTTGAAGTGTTGTATTGTGCCAATAGCCAGATGACCATTAAGGCCCAGTACTGCCAAAATTATTTTTGAGCTCTTATTTGTACTTGTAAAATAAAAACCTTGTGCATTATTACATGGAAGTTTTGTAATTCTCCAAATGTTGGTAATTTTTTGTGGTGAATGAAATATTAAAAGCTCATCTTGATTGTGAGTATGAAAGTTATGCCACATATAAATCTAAATGGATCCCTTGAAAATTAGAATTTGGCATTTAATATCAAATGGAGTTAGAGAATTGAATTACAAAATGGATTAGATCATATTAATCAATGTTTAGTTCAATTTCATCTACATGTACATATATTGCTTTAATTTCCAGAAGAAAGCAAAGCTTAAAGGAAATCTGTGTAAGTATATGTATGTCATATACTGTATTTTGTATACTGTACTCTAAAACAAGATTGAAGAAGTTCAATCTAGTCATTGTCATGTGGACATTGTTGTTTATCATTTTGTATTGTAATATAAAGATATTAAAATATTAATTAAACATTATGGCAAAACTGGTGTTGTAAAATAAGAATCAGTCATAATAATTTTACTTACCAAAATGGCAACTTGAAGTGAGCTTGGTAATATATATATATGCCATGGTTCAGCAAAGTTATTTTATCCATTCATCATTTCCGAAGCTTTTCTATCTTTTCTATTTTGAAGATTTTTATCAAAACCATAAAACATCCAACGAAGCATACCCACAGGCGTTTGACTCTATAGACATTTATTCTTTCTATATATGTAATTTTGTGTCAAGGTCTATAACTCGGCTGGCCATATACACTTACCTAATTTCAGAAAAAGTATGATAATTAACAAACCATATTAATAGGGGTGCGCAATATATCCGATATTCCGGTATATTGCAATATTGTTCACAAAAACGTTATATTGCGATATGAAATTGGTTGCTGATATACCACAATATTTCTGAAATTGGAAAAAAAATATTTTAAACATATTTAATTTCATATATATTAATATGTATGTTAATGCATCTTAGTTGTTTTTAAACGCCAGTCGTGCTCGGAAGTGATAAATTTCTTCGATTTGTATTAGATATAGTGTACTTCCTGTGTAGCAAGGTTCAAAGTTAACATACCGGTACACAAAATGCGTTAATACTTGACACTTTAGCGTTGGGGAAATATGGATCAAGGACGCAAATATTTGCTTCCTTAAATAAATCTCTTAAACTAGAATACGCTGATATAACTAAATCTAGGCTGAAATGTTGTGAAGCACTCATTTTTCTTTCAAAGTTTGGAGGGAATTTCCGATTTTGATTCAGTTCTGCTTTCTGATTGGCTAACATATATAGAATCAGTTTGTGTTTGAGTGTGCACAATTTCAAGGTTGAATGGCAATCGCCGTAGAGCCGACTACATTTGTATATATGTTGCTTCACATCGAATAACGATGGCAGCAATGTTTAAAATCCTAAATTAAGTAACTTCTTTACAAGATCGGCAAAAGTAAATGAAAGGAAATTGAATAGGCACGATCGATGCTACCATAAGTGAGAACGACGTGTCATCAGATACATATATAGTCTGGAGTTATATTGTAATTAGGGGTCCCCGCTTGAATTGCAGATTAAGTTTGAACAAGTTTTCTTTGAACAAAGTAAAAAGGAATTAGGCACAAATTATACAACTTAGGATTGCCCTCTCCCATACACATGTATATGATGTTACATAATGAAATATACCATAGCACCATTAATGATGGTACTTATCAAATCATATGTAAAAGAAAGAAAGAAAGAAAAAAGAAACAAATAAACATTAACAATTATCATATTTTCATTCAAATATATACCCAAGTGTTTGTGTAAACTACTGTTAATCAAGATTGTGTTATCAAATTGCAAAGAAATATCTAATTTTTCATGAGAACCGTTAAATAAAACTACTTCAGTTTTATTAACCCACTATCATCAGATGGTGGGCTATTCAAATCGCTTTTTGTCAGTGGTCAGTCGTCCGTCATTCAATAAACAATTCTTGTTTTTCTACTATTTTCACTATTTCTCAGAAAGTTGTGAAGGGTTCTTTCTCAAATTACATAATGTATGTTCCCTTAGGGCACCCTACAATAGTTATGCATATTGCATTTTGGGACCAATTGGTCAACAAGATGGCCACTAGGCAGCCATCTTGCATTTTGGTAGTTAAAGTTTGTTATCTCTATTTCTCAGAAAGTACTGAAGGGATCATTCTCAAATTTCATATTATGTAGGTTCCCCTAATGGCCCTAGTTGTGCATATCACATTTGGGATCGATCGGTGAACAAGATGACTGCAAAGTTGCCATCTTGTATTTTGATAATTGAAGTTTGTTGCCACTATTTCTCAGAAAGGACTGAAGGGATCTGTCTCAAATTTCATGTGCATCTAAGGCACATTAAGCAGTGTCATATTTTATTTACTGAATTATTATTTCAATTTTAATACAATTTCAGGTGAAATTTCCGATTTAGTATCTACACAAGAAAGGGTATCAAAAGTCAAGCCAGAAAAAAGCAAGACAGCAATTTGTAAAATGGATGAAAGACCAATAGCCACATCAAAGAAATCACCATCTACAAGCAGTTTGTCTTTATTGACATCAGATGACTCTTCAAATTTTAAAGGCAAATATTCCAAACGATTAAGGCATGGACGGGAAGTCAGTAAGAAGGAAGTGAAGAAAGGAAGGAAACGCAAACTTTTTCAAAGGGAAGCAGAAGAGGTTGTTCCAAAAGTGAGAAAATGCAAAGCAATAGCAATTAGAAAGCGTCTTTGGTGTAACAAAACAAAATCTAAGAATGTCTCAAAGAAACAACAAACAGTGAACAACCCAGAACCTGTAAAAACTCTAGACGTCGGCAAACAAAAGGACAGAGAAAATGACCAAATGTCAAATACTGGAATACGTAGGGTTAAACTGATATACTTATACCACATCGAAATGAGAGTTTTTTGGACAACAAGGTCGCCCGAAAAATGCTAATTTAATTTTTCATAAATCAGCATCTGAACATTATATACAAAATATATATGATAGACTCTGTTAAGATATTGCTATTACTATCAGGACAATTATGTTGACTTTTATTCAGATCGTGTTTTAACGACATGAGATATTAGGATTCTTCTATATACCAAGTAAAGAGATAGTCAGTAGACATGAGAACTCACATTAATTCGAACACTCGGATAACTCGAACTTTTATCCATGGTGCCTTGGAGTTTGTATTAAACCGAGTTCCACTGTAGATTATAATTAAGCTAAGTGCAATCATTTTAAAGGGACAATAGAACCTTAAATAAGTTGTTTGTATGCTAAGGAAATGGTGTTTCAGATATGTTATATTGAATATGTTATAATTACATGATTGATTGGTTTATATTAAAATGACAGGAAAACATTCGGAAATACCATAATCCCAAATAAATGATAAAAAATAGACCGTCATATTCTATTTTTTGAACACAAAACAAAAGCTGACCGAAAAAAACGGGTTATAATGAACACAAACTTCGTGACATGACAAGGAAAATTAGTTTTCCACTACTTTATTTTCTTAATTTACCGCATGGTTGACAAATGAAGTTTAAGCCATATTCATTAATATTTGCATTAAAAAAAAAATTGTATTGAAACTAGGCGTAGAAATGTTAAGTCAAAAGTCAAATGAGACTTCATTCGACGGGGCAGACCGGAGCGAAGGGAGGTTCTTGACTTATTCCAAACATGTACATCACGCAAGATATAAACGAAGTAGGAAGTTGCTCCCATCTCTTTGCATTTCAGCGATCCATTTGGTATATTCCTACTTTCCTAGTTGCGCACATTACTGACACTTGACGTATACTCTTGTTTTCTATCGCAATTCGTTTGTGTTCGCTTCACCCATGTTTTTGACACACCATTTTGTTTAAATTCATTTAATTTGTGCAGTGCATTGTGGGAGGTCACTAAAGTTCAACACTACTTTTTTTATCACACTCAGTCTACAAAATACGACGGGGCCGGTTCAATTACAGAAAGATGGAATTTCCACTATAATTAATTTTATTTGAAACATTTGCACACGTGATTTATATTACTTAGTAAGGTATCTGATACGTCTTGGATGTGTTTTAGTAAGGCATCTGAGATACGTCTTAGATGTGTATTTTACTCAAATTTACAATGGTTTAATTTAGGCCAGGTCCCTTTAAATTAATGTTTGATACATTCACTGATAGATGTTGTTCAACTTGTTTATTGACAGGTAACATTAGAGTTATTTGTTATCCCTCTTGTGGAGTTCATCCCGATTCTCCAGCAAATCTACACTTGGGTAAAGACAACTGTTATGGAGCTGGACTGCTAGCAGGATTTTTTGTTAGTACAGTTATAAGTTATATATTCATAAAAAAATTTTGTTTGTACAGTAATAAGACATATTCATGCATTTTTTTGTGAATACAGTAATTACATGTAGGTATATGTTAATTTTATATATATATGGACTAAGTTGAGCTTATGCGATACCGTGGCATCCGTCCGTCCATCAACAATCAAATTTTCATAACTGCTGGTTGGAATTTAACAAAATTTGACAGGTAGCACATCCTAATGGGGTGTGGACTGAAAATAGTAGGGGCTGACCCACTGGGTGCCTGAGGGACAGGGCCTACAGGGGTCTTTAATTGCCTTGCTCTAGACTTGAGTTTTTTTGATGCTGTGAAACAGCATTCTTAGGTACGCTCGGCGAGCCTGTGCACATCAAAACAATGAAACCACTCTGCGATGAAATTTAAAAGTTGTTTTGTCATTTCACGTAATACTTGATAGTATGAAAAAATAAAACCCCCAATATTCAAAACAACAGACATAGAATTTGTACATACGTATACATCATGGATGAAGTGTTTTAAGTGTTCAGTTGGGACTCTATGATATTTGTATTACTCCAAGAACACTGGTCTCCCGAAAATCACGAACAACACCTTCTTCGCTGCCTTCCTCCGCGACAGACTTTCGATGGATTTTGGTTGTGTGTGTT
>SAYR01044045.1:161130-197418 GCA_004382745.1 Argopecten irradians irradians
TAAAGGCAAATATTCCAAACGATTAAGGCATGGACGGGAAGTCAGTAAGAAGGAAGTGAAGAAAGGAAGGAAACGCAAACTTTTTCAAAGGGAAGCAGAAGAGGTTGTTCCAAAAGTGAGAAAATGCAAAGCAATAGCAATTAGAAAGCGTCTTTGGTGTAACAAAACAAAATCTAAGAATGTCTCAAAGAAACAACAAACAGTGAACAACCCAGAACCTGTAAAAACTCTAGACGTCGGCAAACAAAAGGACAGAGAAAATGACCAAATGTCAAATACTGGAACTTTTGATATATTTAGTAAAAAGAAGAATACTGAAGAACAATTTGTAAGAAATACTGAGGATCAAAGTTCTGAAAGAGAATGCTCACAAGAACATATAGGCATTATTGAAGCTGAAACAAATATTGCAAGCAGTAAGGAACTACCTATTGGACCAGAAAAACCACAACAAGAAGACACATTACTTCAAAAAAACATGGAAGAAAACATTTTAATAGACGGGCAAAGTGAGAATTCCATTACAAAAGATCAGCAGATACTCCAACAAAACACCCATGTGCAATGTAATCAAACAATGGAAATTTGGCATATGCATATCAACTTGATTTGTATAAATCAAATTACATGAGACAATGTCATAAAAATTGAACAACTCATAACACTACACTGCTGTGTCAGATTTTAAGCTTAATATTGTAAGCCTCCAAAAGATGGGTACTTTTTAGCTCACCTGGCCCGAAGGGCTGGTGAGTTTGAGTAATGCCACAGCGTCTGTCGTTCATTGTCCATTGTCTGTCAAATTTTTACAAAAATCCCTACTAGGTATGAATGGATTTTGACCAAATTTGGTCTGAAGTTTTCTTGGGTGAAGGGGAACCAATTTTGTATAATTGGTGGGCCTTGTCACCAAGGGGTCTGAGGGATGTGGTCTAATAAGGGAAACATAGCAAATTCTTTGAAATCCTTCTTCTTTCATTCTGTATGAATGGATTGTAACCAAATTTGGCCAGAAACATGCCCTGGGAAAGAGGAACAGTTTGTGTACATTTTAGCTATTGCCCCCTTCAATGAGCAAACTTAAGGGCAGTGCTCAATAAGGGGGAAAAAGGGTAAATCTTTTTAATCTAATTATAGAGTTCTACATTGATTGAAACCAAATTTGGCCAGACACATGCTCTAGCTAGGGAAGGGTCACTGAGTTTGTATAAATTTTGGCTTTGACCTTGTGGGGGCAGGAGTGAGGAAATAGAGGTGAAACATTCAAATCGTAGAGTTTTGCATGAATAATTTGTAACCAAATTTGGCTAGATACATGCTCTGGGGAGGGGAAAAGAATTTGTATAAATATTGGCTCTGATCTCCTGAAGCTTTAAATTTGTAAAGAATCCTTGATCCTGTTTTCAAAACATTAGTTGCCATAACAAACCAAGGTGCATGATACTTATTGCCCTATTGGCCTCCTGTATAAATGGTGGATATGGTTCCCCAGGGACCTGAGGGGCAGGGCTTAAAAGGGAAAACACCTCACATTCTTTAACATCCTTCTTCTGTAGGAATGAAGGGATTATGTTTTCATTTAGTCTGAAGCTTCCTTGGGTGATGGGAAATCAATTTTGTATAAATGGTGGGTCTAGTCCCCTAGGGGCCTGATGTGTGGGGCCCAATATGGGAAAGGTAGCAAATTCCTTAAAATATTTTTTTCTATAAGAAAGAGGGATTTTGTTGTAATTTGGTCTGAATCTTCCTTAAAGGGACAATTCAGTCTAAGAGAACATAAAAATGTGTACATATATGGGACAAAAACCAGTTCTAATGGAAATTAGATCAGTCGGTTTTACTGTGATATGCCTGAAAAGCCCATGGTTGCGACATGTGTGTAGATGTTCAAACTCGCTCGCTGTCCGCCATTACACTTTGTGGTCGAACTTCTTGTATGCCGAACCCTGTCCCTTGCTCGTAGGGTAATGCAACTTTTGTCTATAACTGCTCAAATCGCTCTGACAGTAGTATGTTTACCTTATTAGGTGAATTGTCTTGCCTAAAAATAATTTTATCACCTTCTCAGTGGTTATGTAGATTATTTGTTTAACGTGCGTGACTTTGGCTCGGGTATGGGTACAGCGTCCATATTGTACCTGTTAATCGTATTGATCAACGATTTGATATTTCAACGATATTAGTTAAAATATTAAACAATAACGTGGAATTTGTCAATATTTTATATTATATGTTTCATAAGAAATGTAGAACAATACATTTATGCCATATTTTGCTTCTTAGTTATGTAAAAGAATTAGCCTGAGTGAATTGTCCCTTTAAGTAAATGGGAACCAATTTTGTATGAATAGTGGGTCTGCATATTCCCCCAGAAGCCTGAGGGTTGGTGCCCAAATAGGGGAATATTGCCAATTCTTTAAAATCCTTCTTTTATAGAAATGAAATGATTAAGTCTAAATTAAAAGCCTCACTTGCTTATGTTTTTGACCTTGAACAGGTTAGCAATAAAGGCCCAGTGAGCCTTTTGTTATCTTTTTAGGTCATCTAACCTGAGGGGTCAAGATGATATATAGTCATCATGCTTCCTCTGTCGTGCTTTGTGTGTATGACTATTTTATTCAAAAGCTTACTTCTCCTTAAGCCTGTATGGTCAACCTCTTGAGCCAGATTTCTGGGACTTTAAATAGGGTAACCCCTCTGTGCCACCAGAGGGTAGGACTTTAAATAGGGTTTGGGGTTGCGGTGGTGGAGTGGTTAAAATGTCTCAACATGTTTACCACAAGCCCTCCACCTCTGGGTCGCTGGTTCGAATCCCATGTTGGGCAGTTACTAGTGACAGACCTCTGATCGGTGGTTTTTCTCCAGGTACTCCGGCTTTCCTCCACCAACAAACCTGGCATGTTCTTACATGACCCTGGCTGTTAATAGCTAGGACATTAAACAAAAAAAAAAAAAACCCGAAAAGCTTTAAATAGGGACATTGCTAAAATTTTGTTTAGAAATCTGACTCATTCTTCACTCTTGGGTGAATTACACCTAGATATAGTGTGAGACACTATTGGTTGAAGGCAATATAAACGAGCTAGGTTCGACCTCCAGGGGCAGAGGAGCAGGGCTCCAAAAAGGACACTTTGGTGAAGTTTGCTTTAAATTCCTACTCCCATTCAATGTGTATACTTGCTTGTATTTCAACCAAAAATGTTATGAAACATTATTGGAGAGAATGGTCGTGCACATCTTTTATAAAAAGGGCTCAGGGTTGACCCTGGGGAAAAGGGGTGGGTTCAAAAATGGGAACTTTGTGCTGATTTTTGCTTTAAAATTCGTATTGCTCTTAATTTACAATCAGACTTGGTGTAAAAATTGATAGGGATGTGACAATCAATATAAATATAAAATCTGCAATATAAATGAGGCAGATCTGGCCTTAGGGGACAGAAGCACTGGGATCCAAATTGGCAACTTTGCTATTTTTTTTAAAATCCTGTATGTTGTCTTTTGTCCTTGCAAAATATTTTTGTCAGATGAATTTTAAGGCCCCTGGGCTCTTTAAACTTGCTGCTTTAAAGTTTATTTTCCTCTTCAACCATTGCTAGGATTACAAACAGATTGAGGTGTGAAACATCATGGGAAGTTCAAAACAATTATATTTTGTTTAAAGAAGGCCTATCCAATCCTAGCATGGGGTTCCGAAAGGGAAACTGTGCTGAATTTTTGCTTTAAATTCCTTGTTCTCCTCAACGCTTGCATCGAAATTTAATTAAAAAAATTAATTCAATGAGAACAATATTACTTCACATAAATGTTGCTGATTTGACTCCTTTGAACAGAAAGGCAGGGCTACAAAATTGGAGTTTTACTGAAATTTTGTTACAAAATCCTCTAGGGCTGCCGTGGTTAACTGGTATATTGGGGTATTGTAATGCATTGCCAAAAAAATATTATACCACGATTCAGTCTACCTATACCGGATTTTTACGATATTTTTTCTAAGTATAATAATTTCATTGATTTGATATAATTAAAATGTCCTGTCATTAAAAGTAAACCAGCAAGTTGTTTTTATTTTCCTTTCTGTTGATATTTAGCCATGTAGGTATCCCTTTTGTTTTCATTCCATTCTGATGTCGGTCAAATGTTTGTAACTTGTATAAGGTTCAAATGATTCAAACATTTGTACGATGTTGAATATAAACAATATGGCTTTAGGTTAGTTTCTGAAATATTATCAAGCTGATTCGCTCAGCCTCCATCAATCAACAATACTGGAATAATTCTCTAAACACATTTAAGGCCCAGTTATTACATGGGTGCAGGGATTTTGCCAGCTATTTCAGGCTTCATCGTCCACTGCCATTTTCGAATTCCTACAGGTTTCAAAACAACACTGCAAACCGATCAGCCCTTTCAAGTTTAATCACGATCATAAGCTTATTTTTCCAGGACAAATGTATGTAAATTTATTCATTATTTAGGTTCAAAATTGATATGTAAATATTTGCAGACACTCTCATGTTTAGTTAAATTGCATTATTAGGTTGCGATTGTCTGTAGCCTTGCTTTTTCTCTAACCGATTTGTAAACAAGAACCTCAGTCACATTGGAGCATTTTCATTACTCAACAACACGATTAAAAACGATGTAAAACTACATTACATAGCATTGTTTGTTTGTATAATGTAAAGGATTATGGAATATATAACAAAGACATAGAATTTGTACATACGTATACACCATGAATGGAGTGTTTTAAGTATTCAGTTGGGACTCTATGATATTTGTATTACTCCAAGAACACTGGTCTCCCGAAAATCACGAACAACACCTTCTTCGCTGCCTTCCTCCGCGACAGACTTTCGATGGATTTTGGTTGTGTGTGTTTATTTAAATTTTACGTAATTCATGCTAATGATCGATTATTGTAATCAAATGTAAGGAAGGTAACTGCAAAAGAAAGTTCTTATAACGCTTATAAAGTTTTTTGTGTTGGTTGTATTGACGAACTATATCTGAGATATTATTGCGCAGTAAAAGTTAATAGTTTTGAGTACGTACGTTTTCCTCCCTTGATCTGTCACTGGGAGTTCTGTCTTTTGTTTATCGACAACTGCGGTATATTGAAAGGGGAAAAGTACCAAATCTATCAACATAAAATTACAAAATGTAATGATAATATAGATCTATTTATGTACGGGCAACTTAAAGTGACAAATAAACTTATATTACTGTGTAATGTACGGTAGCCTTATGAAGACTTTCTAAAGTCCGATGTATTGCAGGGAGTTTTCTTGATGTTAGCATTCTTATGAATTCAAAAGAAATTTGACTGTTATAAGTAACCAAATAATGTACCCTTTACTTGACACACAATAAATGTTCTGCACGATAATATCTCGCCAACCAGTTACTGTTTGGCTTACGAAGACTTGCTAAAGTCCGATACATTACATGAAGTTTTCTTGATGTTAACGGCTAGCGTTCTTTTGAATTTAAAAAGAAATCCGAGTGATATACGTAATGAAATAATGTACCTTTTATTTGGCAAAAGTATCTGGCTATGATTTATTAGTCAAAAGTCGTCAAAGCAACCCATGTTAGTTTTCTAAAAAGGAAACCAAAACATATCCGGAAATGGTGATATTTCTAATGTTATATTTTTCCGAAAATATTCTTCAATGTTAAGTGGATATCAAGATACGAAAATGTTCACTTATTATTTTTTTGTCTTTGAAGAGCCATTGATGAAATTGATAATTTAGTAATTAATAAAGAATTATAAAAAAAATGATACTCAGATTCTGAACGGTTTTATTAGAAACATATATACATATATGTATTTGTGTTTCTGGTTTCATTGCTGTTGAAATCGTTATTTCAAAAATAATTTAGAAATAAAATATTACAGTTTTTTTCAGGATAATAAGTTATTCAACTTATTGTTCTTGAAAAACTTCATATATCATAAAATAATTCACAGCATCTATGAGTGGCCTTGGCACTTTGATTTGTTTCAGATGATATTGACAGGAAGTGCTGCTATAAGATCCTCCATCAGTCGACGTCCCACTTCTGTAAGTATATAGCAAATACACTTATCATCTTAGATCTGAACAGCAATAGTAGAGGAAGTTCAGATGTAGGCTGGAGATAATCCAGGCTCTGATAGAAATGTTCAGGTGTAGGCTGGAGATAATCCAGGCTCTGATAGAAATGTTTAGATGTATGCTGGAGATAATCCAGGCTCTGATAGAAATGTTCAGGTGTAGGCTGGAGATAATCCAGGCTCTGATAGAAATGTTTAGATGTAGGCTGGAGATAATCCAGGCTCTGATAGAAAAGTTCAGATGTAGGCTGGAGATAATCCAGGCTCTGATAGAAGTGTTCAAATGTAGGCTGGAGATAATCCAGGCTCTGATAGAAATGTTTAGATGTAGGCTGGAGATAATCCAGGCTCTGATAGAAATGTTAAGATGTAGGCTGGAGATAATCCAGGCTCTGATAGAAATGTTCAGATGTAGGCTGGAGATAATCCAGGCTCTGATAGAAATGATCATGTGTAGGCTGGATATAGTCCAGGCTCTGATAGTATTGTTCAGATGTAGGCTGGAGATAATCCAGGCACTGATAGAAATGTTCAGATGTAGGCTGGAGATAATCCAGGCTCTGATAGAAATGTTCAGATGTAGACTGGAGATAATCCAGGCACTGATAGAAATGTTCAGATGTAGGCTGGAGATAATTCAGGCTCTGATACAAATGTTCCGACACAGATTTTTCTTACTTATCAATCTGTTATCTGTAAAGACTGATAAAAAAGCCTATCAATTTGAACCAAACATACATGGTCGTTAATCTCTGTGTTAAGAACCTCTTGAGATATTAGGCTAAATTACTCAGATGAAACCTATATATAATAATGCACACCAATAAAAGTAACCATTTTATTTAATAAATTAAATTATTTACATATATATACTCACATTTGGCAATTCATCTGAAATAATTAAAAGATATTTAAAACCATTCAATGAAATATATACATGAACAGATTGTACATGTACAATTTATGCAGTAGGATTATCAGGCTCATTTATCTTGCGCACTATGATGTGAACTCTAGTGCACTACAGTGTTAATTCTAGTGCACTACGTTGTTAACTCTAGTGCACTACAATGTGAACTCTAGTGCACTACGATGTTAACTCTAGTGCACTAGCTAGTGAACCGGAGTTAACTTTACTTGTGCACTCAAGTGCACTTCACTACCAAGTTTAGCTTGCTCCCAACTGTACCTTCTTATTACATGTACCTTAGCCGTGTTAAGAATTTCTTGAGACATATCGTCTTATTACATGTACCTTAGCTGTGTTAAGAACTTCTTGAGACATACCTTCTTATTATATGTACCTTAGCTGTGTTAAGAACTTCTTGAGACATACCTTCTTAGTACATGTACCTTAGCTATAGTTTATAGTTCTACATCTGGCTATGAGGGTGGAGGAAGGCCAGCTTTTACATTAGATATACTATGTTGCTAAATGATTAATGTATTTATTTTTAACAGGTGAGAAAGTTTTTTAACCTGACCCTATTTACACTAGTGCTATATATGGCTATCACTGTCCTGTTGATTCTTGGCTACGCTCTCGACTGGACGAAACACGACCAATATAAGGTAAGATCACGACCTGACTCATTCTTGGCTATTGCCTCGACTAGGGCTACCGTGGTTAACCGGTAAATTGGGGTATTGTAATGCATTGCCAAAAAATATTATACCACGATTCAGTCTACCTATACCGGATTTTTACGATATTTTTTCTAAGTATAATAATTTCATTGATTTGATATAATTAAAATGTCTTGTCATTAAAACTAAACCAGCAACTTGTATTTATTTTCCTTTCTGTTGATATTTAGCCATGTAGGTATCCCTTTTGTTTTCATTCCATTCTGATGTCGGTCAAATGTTTGTAACTTGTATAAGGTTCAAATGATTCAAACATTTGCACGATGTTGAATATAAACAATATGGTTTTAGGCTAGTTTCTGAAATATTATCAAGCTGATTCGCTCAGCCTCCATCAATCAACAATACTGGAATAATTCTCTAAACACATTTAAGGCCCAGTTATTACATGGGTGCAGGGTTTTTGCCAGCTATTTCAGACTTCATCGTCCACTGCCATTTTCGAATTCCTACAGGATTCAAAACAACACTGCAAATTAAACCGATCAGCCCTTTGAAGTTAAATCACGATCATAAGCTAATTTTTCCAGGACAAATTTATGTAAATTTGTTCATAATTTAGGTTCAAAATTGATATGTAAATATTTGCAGACACTCTCATGTTTAGTTAAATTGCATTATTAGTTTGCGATTGTCTGCAGCCTAGCTTTTTCTCCAACCGATTTGTAAACAAGAACCTCACATTGGAGCATTTTTATTACTCA
This sequence comes from Argopecten irradians irradians, assembly GCA_004382745.1. Lineage (NCBI taxonomy): Eukaryota > Metazoa > Mollusca > Bivalvia > Pectinida > Pectinidae > Argopecten > Argopecten irradians. The sequence goes on from SAYR01044045.1 coordinate 169,585, forward strand.
ACAACACGATTAAAAACGATGTAACACTACATTACATAGCATTGTTTGTTTGTATAGTGTAAAGGAACCAGTGGTTTTATTATGGAATATATACAAAATAGACACCACATATGTTAAGGTCAAATTATTGCAATACATATTACAATACAGCTGTTGTGTATCACAATATATCGTGGTACGCTTCTGCCGTATCGCGGCAGCCCTAGCCTCGACTGGCAGCTCCCTTTATGAAGTCCACTATGATTTGTATATTTTCAGACTGACAGTTCCCGGTATGTTGTATATTTTCAGACTGACATTTCCCTGTATGTTATATATATATTATCAGATAGACAGTTTCTTGTATGTTGTATATATCCAGAAAGACAGTTCACTGTATGTTGTATATTATCAGACTGACATTTCCCTGTATGTTGTATATAATCAGACTGACAGTTCCCTGTATGTTGTATATCATCAGACTGACATTTCCCTGTATGTTGTATATAATCAGACTGACAGTTCCCTGTATGTTGTATATTATCAGACTGACATTTCCCTGTATGTTGTATATCTTCAGACTGACAGTTCACTGTATGTTGTATATTATCAGACTGACATTTCCCTGTATGTTGTATATAATCAGACTGACAGTTCCCTGCAGTATGTTGTATATATTTTCAGACTGACAGTTCCCTGTATGTTGTTTATTATCAGACTGACATTTCCCTGTATGTTGTATATTATCAGACTGACATTTCCCTGTATGTTGTATATAATCAGACTGACAGTTCCCTGTATGTTGTATATTATCAGACTGACAGTTCACTGTATATTGTATATTTCCAGACTGACAGTTCCCTGCAGTATGTTGTATATATCCAGAAAGACAGTTCCCTGTATGTTGTATATATTATCAGACTGACAGTTCCCTGTATGTTGTATATATTATCAGACTGACAGTTCCCTGTATGTTGTATACATCATCAGACGGACAGTTTCATGTATGTTGTATATATCCAGAAAGACAGTTCCCTGTATGTTGTATATTATCAGACTGACATTGCCCTGTATGTTGTATATTTTCAGACTGACAGTTCCCTGCAGTATGTTGTACATATCCAGAAAGACAGTTCCCTGTATGTTGTATATTATCAGACTGACAGTTCCCTGTATGTTGTATATTATCAGACTGACAGTTTCCTGTATGTTGTATATATTATCAGACTGACAGTTTCCTGTATGTTGTATATATTTATATTATCAGACTGATACACTCCCTGTATGAGGTCAACTATGATTTGTTTATTTCAGACAGCTAGTTCTGTTTATGAGGTCCAGTATGAGTTGTTTATTTCTGACTGACATTTCCCTATATGTTGTATATTTTCAGACCAACAGCTCCCAGCAATATGTTGTATATATTAACAGACTGACAGTTCACTGTATGTTGTATATTTGCAGACTGACAGTTCACTGTATGTTGTATATCTTCAGACAGACAGTTCCCTGTAAGTTGTATATTTTCAGACTGACAGTTCACTGTATGTTGTACATCTTCAGACTGACAGTTCACTGTATGTTGTTTATTTTCAGACTAACAGTTCCCTGTATGAGGTCCACATATTTGTGACCATCAGCACAGTCCTGGGCTTCCTGTTCTGTATAGCCACCTTTATACAATACTACGAGATTGTTTTCTTCGGTCACTTCCAGTTATGTCGTCGCTGGTTTTTATGTTTATGTCCTAGTCTGGCAGAGGTGAGTTTATATCCATCAACACCTGATATTCAGTAAATTAGACTTGTTCCAGCTTCAGTTTCCTCCCTTGCTGAAGCTACACAGAGGACTGGTCGCGAACAGCCATCATGAGTAGGAATGAGTGTGCCTCATTTTTGCGCATCCATTGAGGAAAATAACATTATTCTAATATGAATATTAAACTCGGTAAGAAAGAAATTCCAAATCTTATGTTCATCTATCCATTTAAAAAGAATATATATTCTTTACAATAAGATTCGTCGCTTGGTAGGTAAAAGTGTTTTCCATATCTAAAATAAGTGGCGCTTACAAAACCTGGCATAGAGATTGACCGATCATTTTTACCTGCTACTGGTACTTAGTAAGCGGAGCACAGCCCGGCGGAGAGTTGAGAAATTAAGGGAACCAGTCTATTTAATAGATTTGTGTGTTCAGTTTGATGTTCACTAACTTATGCAGCAAAATCTGGGTCCAATTTCATGAACACTCCTGAACTTAAAGAAATTCCTTAACTTAAAATTTTCAATATAAGAAAGCATAACAAGGAAAAAGTCTTAAGTATTAAATTATTACTCTTAACTTGCGTAATGGTTTTCTATGGGGAATTTAAAAGTTAAGGAATTACTTAAAGTTGAGGAATGTATGTGAAGCTGACCACTGATTGTGTTAATATGATTGGGCTTGATTATCCGTGAGCACTCTGTAATGTTAACATTGCTGGGCTTGATTTTCCGTGAGCACTCTGTAATGTAAACATGGCTGGGCTTGATTTTCCGTGAGCACTCTGTAATGTAAACATGACTGGGCTTTATTATCAGTGAGCACTCTGTAATGTTAACATGACTAGTCTTGATTATCCTTGAGCACTCTGTAATGTTAACACTGCTGAGCTTGATTATTTGTGAGCACTCTGTAATAATAACATGGCTGGGCTTGATTATTTGTGAGCACTCTGTAATGTTAACATGGCTGGGCTTGATTATCTGTTAGCACTCTGTAATGTTAACATGGCTGGGCTTTATTATCTATGAGCACTCTGTAATGTTAACATTGCTGGGCTTTATTATCTGTGAGCACTCTGTAATGTTAACATGGCTGGGCTTTATTATCTGTTAGCACTTTGTAATGTTAACATTGCTGGGCTTGATTATCCATGGGCACTCTGTAATGTTAACATGTCTGGGCTTTATTGTCTGTGAGCACTCAGTAATGTTAACATGGCTGGGGTTTATTGTCTGTGAGCACTCTGTAATGTTAACATGGCTGGGCTTGATTATTCGTGAGCTCTCTGTAATGTTAACATGGCTGGGCTTTATTGTCTGTGAGCACTCTGTAATGTTAACATGGCTTGGCTTTATTGTCTGTGAGCACTCTGTAATGATAACATGGCTGGGCCTGATTATCTGTGAGTACTCTGTAATGTTAACATGGCTGGGCTTGATTATTCTTGAGCTCTCTGTAATGTTAACATGGCTGGGCTTCATTATCTGTGAGCACTCTGTAATGTTAACATGGCTGGACTTTATTGTCTGTGAGCACTCTGTAATGTTAATATGGCTTGGCTTTATTGTCTGTGAGCACTCTGCAATGTTAACATGGCTGGGATTTATTATCTGTGAGCACCAAGTTATGTTAACATTGCTGGGCTTTATTATCTGTGAGCACTCTGCAATGTTAACATGGCTGGGATTTATTATCTGTGAGCACCAAGTAATGTTAACATGGCTGGGCTTTATTGTCTGTGAGCACTCTGTAATGTTAACATGGCTTGGCCTGATTATCTGTGAGCACTCTGTAATGTTAACATGACAGGGCTTGATTATCTGTGAGCACCAAGTAATGTTAACATGGCTGGGCTTTATTGTCTGTGAGCACTCTATAATGTTAACATGGCTGGGCTTTATTGTCTGTGAGCACTCTGTAATGTTAGCATGGCTTGGCCTGATTATCTGTGAGCACTCTGTAATGTTAACATGGCTGGGCTTTATTATCTGTGAGCACTTTGTAATGTTAACATTGCTGGGCTTGATTATTTGTGAGCACTCTGTAATGTTAACATGACTGGGCTTTATTATCTGTGAGCACTCTGTAATGTTAACATGGCTGGGCTTTATTATCTGTGAGCACTCTGTAATGTTAACATGGCTGGGCTTTAGTATCTGTGAGCACTCTGTAACGTTAACATGGTTGGGCTTGATTATCTGTGAGCACTCTGTAATGTTAACATGACTTGGCTTTATTATCTGTGAGCACTCTGTAACGTTAACATGGTTGGGCTTGATTATTTGTGAGCACTCTGTAATGTTAACATGACTGGGCTTTATTATCTGTGAGCACTCTGTAATGTTAGCATGGCTGGGCTTTATTATCTGTGAGCACTCTGTAATGTTAACATGGCTGGGCTTTAGTATCTGTGAGCACTCTGTAACGTTAACATGACTGGGCTTTATTATCTGTGAGCACTCTGTAATGTTAACATGACTGGGCTTTATTATCTGTGATCACTCTGTAATGTTAACATGGCTGGGCTTTAGTATCTGTGAGCACTCTGTAACGTTAACATGGTTGGGCTTGATTATCTGTGAGCACTCCATAATATAGTTGTGAGTTAATACTATAATTAGAGCTCACTTAATCTGTGTGTATAGTATATAAGATCTTAACTGAGTGTTCATTTCATATGAGATTTATGAAACAAGTCTTAAAAAATTTCATTTTTGCGAGCCTTAAAAAGGAAAAAGGTTTCATAAAAATTTCATATTAAATGAACACAATTTTAAGATACTTTTTATTACATAACTACAAAAACATACATTTCAAAAAATCTCGCATCAAAATATATAACAAAAATCCAGAGACTGCCATTTTGTCTCGCCGTCCTTGAAATCCTGACATGACGTCATTTTTCTGGAAGTTGTGTTACTGTTTCTGTCTTGACGTCGCAATAAAGTTCCAGCCAATGAAAATCATTCCAGGTTATATTACACTAATGACATACTATATCCATAGACAAAATCAACTGGATATCAGGCAGATTATGTGATAAATATATATAGTGTTTTCTATCTACATTTGCTCCATACGGACAACATACCTATATAAGCTCATAAATGTTCTCAGACTATTGTTTCAAAGTTGGCAATATCACAAAGATTTTCACTTTCGCCACTTTTATTTTTGATACAAAATCAGTTTATATTATCACTGATATGTAAGAACAACTCATTATGTTTTCTTTGCAGAAATATGATGATAATTCAGATTCAGATTCAGATAGTCACCATTGGCCTTTTGGTAAAGATCTTTTTTTAACAATCCTTGTCAGATGCTTTAAGGTCCAGCACACCTAGTCAGTACTGCTATATACTATATACTGCTTTACTTCACTTGCTTCAAGCTAACCTAGATTATTTATCAGCAACTGCCACTCATTCCTTCAGCACTGTGTATCAGGCCAAACAAATTAAGGTTGTGTTAAATTTAACATATTCTTATCCAACAATCTGATTAAAATACAGATCCTTATTATCACTAGCTTTGATAAGAGAATCAGAGAAAATCCCATTAGGGGTTATGTCCATGTGACCTTTGGAAATGGCCAAAGAAATTGCTGCCTGCAAAATCTTGACTGTGAATTTCAGGGGACGAAATATTTTGAAAAAATCTCATTTCATTACGAGTTATTTTCGTGCACATAGTCATTTCGCCCCAAGAGCACAACAAAGCTAATTGTATAAATAGTATATTGAATTGGGATGAAGTGTCGTTTTCAATTGATGTAGCAAGGAAGGTGTAGAAAATGCATGTGATATTTAGTACACATGGTATTTATAAACGTCATCTGGATGTGACCCCTTATGTCAGATTGTCTTATATAACTAAGAAAAACAGGACAGAATTGAAAGTCTGCTTAGGTCACATGTAAAATGAGAATTACTGCGTCAGCACTTTTCAATATTGTTCTGATTTTTTGCTAAAGTGGCCAAAAGGGCCAATGAGCTTATGTCATGATGCAGCAGCTGTCCGTCCATTAACATTTTCTTTAAAATTCTACTAGTTATATAGCTTTACATAAATTGTAACCAAATTTGGCCAGAAACCTTCTAGGGTGAATGGAAACAGAATTTACATAAATTTTTGATCTGACCCCTTGGAGCAGAAAAAGTGGGACCAAATAGGGAAATTAGAAATCTTTAAAAATATTTGAATTCCTTCAGAAAAGAACCAAGTTGAATGATCTTGTATTCCGAACATTACTTGTCATAAAAAAAACAGGTGAGTGATGTTCATAGTGATAGAGGAGATGGGACTTTACATATATATATATATACAGAGCTGTCCGTAGAGAAGTTTTCTGTACTTTAAGCTAACAACAAATTTGTCTAATATTAGAAGAAACTCCTTTTGTTACAAACCTGATTTGTTACTAATTTCATCAAATATTACAAATATTATCATGAGGTTGGAAACTTTATCATTTGGCGAATTGCAATATCTTTTTACAATTGAAAATGTTTCAAATGGATATTGTGGCTTTGATTAGAAATGAACAATGTATCAGTATTCAATATAAAAAATGATTGAGCTAAACGAGAAATGATCAGATGATCCAAAGTACCAGTACTTCATTGTTTTATGATATTATCAAAAATTTACCTTTCAGTTTGGGAATTATTGTAAGCATATTTTAAAAAAACCAAACTAAGATGAAGGGTCTATAGAATGTTTAGACCAAAATATTTTGGATGTATTAAACAAAATGTAGTTAAAGTTTGCTGATTAAGAGCTGTTAGACTATTACAAAATTATGAACATTCTGTACTCTGCAGAAAGAGATATTATTTCTAATAGTACTTAATGGTAACTGATCAAACAGCTTTGTTTGTTTGTTTGTTTGAGTTTTACGGCCCATCGACAACTAAGGTCATTTAGGGCCAAACTACAAGTCATGCATTAATAGATCAGACAGCTGCTGCAAATTTTAACAAGATATGAATTAACTTATTACTCACATTTTCAGTATCAAATAATTTTTATGGAGATGCTTACAGTGATGTAATACCCGATATCAAAGCTGACTTATAACATCAAATTCATATGAAATAGAAAACATAGCCAGATTCACAAAATATGACATTTTCTTTGATAATGCATTGACTTTAGTTCTTAGAGATTTACTTAGACTTTCTGATTTTTCCTGAGCCATAAACTACTGTCTACCTATAATTTTACACAGCTGTCTTCATATATTTTACAAAATATGAAGTTCATTTTGATGGTCATGTTCACATGATCATGTACCAAAACAAATATAATTACTATTCTTCACTGAACTTCAGATTGTACAATATTAATAAACCATTTCTATAAGTTATCAAGATAAATTAATTCAATATCCAAGAGGTTTACTGCATGAAACTATGACTATTAAATCAAAGTGCCAAGGCCACTCATAGATGCTGTGAATGAAGGACTCAAACAAAGGAATAAACAAATTGGTTTTTCATTTAAATATAAAATTTAGTAAACTATACATAAGTGTGCAGTGTTGAATTTCGGAGTTTAATAAAAAAAAAATATTTACGATACCGTATTTATTTTATGATATTTGAAGTTTTTCAAGAACAATAAGTTGAATAACTTATTATCCTGAAATAACTGTTATAAATTTTATTTCTAAATTATTTTGAAATAACGATTTCAACACCAATGAAAACGTTCAGAATCTGAGTATCATTTTTTATAATTCTTTATTAATTGCTAAATTATCAATTTCAGCAATGTCTCATATAAGACAAAAAAAATAATAAGAAAACATTTTCGCATCTTAATATCCTCTTAACATTGGAGAATATTTTCGGAAAAATATAACATTAGAAATATTACCATTTCCGGATATGTTTTGGTTTTCTTTTTAGAAAACTAACATGGGATGTTTGACGACTTTTGACTAATAAATCATGGCCAGATACTTTTGCCAAATAAAAGGTACATTATTTCATTACGTATATCACTCGGATTTCTTTTAAATTCACAAGAACGCTAGCCGTTTACATCAAGAAAACATCATGTAATGTATCGGACTTTAGCAAGTCTTCGTAAGCCAATAATAACTGGTTGACGAGATATTATCGTGCAGAACATTTATCGTGAGTTTTGCTTTGCCGACTTTTGACTTATAATAAAACATGGCCATATACGTTTGTCAAGTAAAGGGTACATTATTTGGTTACTTATAACAGTCAAATTTCTTTCGAATTCATAAGAACGCTATCATCAAGAAAACTTCCTGCAATACATCGGACTTTAGCAAGTCTTCATAAGGCTGTCGTACATTACACGGCAATATAAGTTCATTTGTCACTTTAAGTTGCTCGAACATAAATATATCTATATTATCATTATATTTTGTAAGTTTATGTTGATAGATTTGGTACTTTTTCCCTTTCAATATACCGCAGTTGTCGATAAACAAAAGACAGAACTCCCAGTGACAGATCAAGGGAGGAGGCACGTACTCAAAACTATTAACTTTTAGTGCGCAATAATATCTCAGATATAGTTCGTCAATACAACCAACACAAAAAACTTTATAAGCGTTATAAGAATTTTCTTTTGCAGTTACCTTCCTAACATTTGATTACAATAACGATCATTAGCATGAATTACGTAAAATTTAAATAAACATACACAATCCAAAATCCATCGAAAGTCTGTCGCGGAGGAAGACAGCGAAGAAGGCGTTGTTCGTGATTTTCGGGAGACCAGTGTTGTCGGAGTAATACAAATATCATAGAGTCCCAACTGAACACTTAAAACACTTCATCCATGGTGTATACCTATGTACAAATTCTATGTCTATGGTTTTGAATATTGGGGTTTTATTTTTTCATACCATCAAGTATTACGTGAAATGAAAAAAACAACTTTTATTTTTCATCGCGGAGTGGTTTCATTGTTTTGATGTGCACAGGCTGTCCGAGCGTACCTAAGAATGCTGTTTCACAGCATCAAAAAATAAAACGTCTGAGGGACTTTTTTCAAAAGAAAACATATTTGAAGGTGTAGGTTGTAGTGATTTTTGTTGTTTTCATTGGTCTTATTGTCTGAATACCTGCAAATTAAACTTTATACCATGCCTTAAGCTCTCAGTACTTTCAGTACTTTGATTGTAGATTTGATATATAAATACCCTGAGATGTGAAATGTTGTGTTGTAGATTTGATTTATAAATAACCTGAGATGTGAAATGTTGTGTTGTACGTTTGATATATAAAAAAAAACTTGAGCTGTGAAATGTTGTTTTGTAGGTGCCAGCTAGATATCGTAGTCCATCCCAGGAGGGACTTATTGACAGTAACTCCAGTATGCCTGTCTGAGTGATCGTAGGAGTGAAAGACTGAAGAAAGGACAAGTTTACACAGAGAAATGTATGAAAGGAGAAAGAAAACAGAAACTTAAAGTTATATGTGCCGTAACTGGGCGATAATTTTGACATGCTATTTTTTCATCATTAATTTAATAAAATCCATAAGGTTTGATGAATAAAGCTGTAAAAACCAATCAAATGGCTTCAGATGACTTATAAACGTTAGTTATAACACAGACATTTTGTACTGAAAAATTGTTGTTTTTATGCCTTAAATATGTTTAAATGAAAACATACCTGCGTAAGTCACTTTATAATTACTAAAAACATTGTAAAAATGTGTAATGAAATTGTAGACCACAATTTGGCTTCATGGTCTCACCGTATGTACTCATTTCACTTCACTATTGATGTAAATAAATGATTTTTGGCAGTACTCATCTTGATTCGTGAGTATGAAAAATACGGCACATATAACTTTAATCAGTGTACTAGATCAAACTTAAATAAATGAAGACAATGTAAACTGTAATGTACGTGAAATCAAACACTCAAACATTTAGAGGTTTCGTGTAGAGTTCTTATTTTGTGTTACAGCAACTATTTTATGTTAATGTTAAGTAGGGCATGTAAGTAATGATAGATATTCTGATTGTAAAGTTGGAAATATTTTGTTTGAAAATCACCGTTTTATGGCAGTAGTGAAATAGAACACTACAACATTACTCAAGTTTCTAATAAATTTAAAGGCTTGAATAATTGTATGATGTCATATTATATTACCTGTGACGTCACAAGTATATTGCGTGTCTTACCTGTGACGTCACCAGTATATTGCATGTCTTACCTGTGATGTCACAAGTATATTGCGTGTCTTACCTGTGACGTCACAAGTATATTGTGTGTCTAACCTGTGACATCACAAGCATATTGTGTGTCTAACCTGTGACATCACAAGCATATTGTGTGTCTTACCTGTGACGTCACAAGTATATTGTGTGTCTTACCTGTGATGTCATAAGTATATTGTGTGTCTTACTTGTGACGTCACACAAGTATATTGTATGTCTTACCTGTGACATCACAAGTATGTTACATGTCTTACCTGTGACGTCACAAGTATATTGCGTGTCTTACCTGTGACGTCACACAAGTATATTGTATATCTTACCTGTGACGTCACAAGCATATTGTGTGTCTAACCTGTGATGTCATAAGTATATTGTGTGTCTTACCTGTGACGTCACACAAGTATATTGTGTGTCTAACCTGTGACGTCACAAGCATATTGTGTGTCTAACCTGTGACATCACAAGCATATTGTGTGTCTTACCTGTGACGTCACAAGTATATTGTGTGTCTTACCTGTGATGTCATAAGTATACTGTATGTCTTACCTGTGACGTCACACAAGTATATTGTATGTCTTACCTGTGACGTCACACAAGTATATTGTATATCTTACCTGTGAGGTCACAAGCATATTGTGTGTCTTACCTGTGACGTCACACAAGTATATTGTATGTCTTACCTGTGACGTCACACAAGTATATTGTATATCTTACCTGTGACGTCACAAGTATATTGTGTGTCTAACCTGTGACGTCACAAGCATATTGTGTGTCTTACCTGTGACGCCACAAGTATATTGTGTGTCTTACCTGTGACGTCACAAGTATATTGTGTGTCTTACCTGTGACATCACAAGTATATTGTGTGTCTTACCTGTGACGTCACAAGTATATTGTGTGTCTTACCTGTGACATCACAAGTATATAGTGTGTCTTACCTGTGACGTCACAAGTATATTGTGTGTCTAACCTGTGATGTCACAAGCATATTATGTGTCTAACCTGTGACGTCACAAGTATATTGTGTGTCTTACCTGTGACATCACAAGTATATAGTGTGTCTTACCTGTGACATTACAAGTATATTGTATGTCTTACCTGTGATATCACAAGTATGTTACATGTCTTACCTGTGATGTCACAAGTATGTTACATGTCTTACCTGTGACATCACAAGTATATAGTGTGTCTTACCTGTGATGTCACAAGTATATTACGTGTCTTGCAATATTGATGACCTGACTGAACGAACCATTTCTTGTTTGTACATGATCAATTGGAATCTCTAGAGTTCAGATAAAAGTAAAGCTGAAAATGTCATTGTTATGACAAGTTATCACTGTTATATTACTGGTGTAACAATTATGATATTAAAACATTATGTCAATAGGCAATGTTTCTACTAGGAAAAACAAACAGATAGTGATCGATTGTAAAAAATTGTCTGCATATATATATATCTTCATGATATATTCATGATTGTATTAGATTGTCTAATATCTGAGAATGGACATGTTACCATGGCAATTCATTTTTGTTTTGAGATTATTTTTGTATTCATAACTCATTCCAATGTTCATTGATCCTGGCTATGTTAAGTTATTGAGAGAATCAGTCGGAGAGAGGAAAGAGAGAAGATAATGAATTATCTTTTTGTCCATTTGTATTATTCTGAATAGTTAACAGATATATGAAAATAGCATTTACTGCCTTTTCCTGATTGCTTTAAAAAATTAGAGGAAACACTGGAATTTAATATAAAATTACTTGCAACAAACACTTCAATTGTAAAATAAATTTAGCATCTTTGGTTACAACATAAACAGTTCTATTTCTATGCTATCACAAATACGGGTGGGGTGTGTTGCTTGGTGTCTTCAGCGGCATACTTCAGTGAAATAGCACTATAAAAAGGGCAACAGTTCCACTATACAAAAAGACACAACATGAATATACCACAGACTCCCAAAACACGCACCATGCACAACATATACGCAGCACACCACATCCTACATGAGAGGCCGTCCTTTTTTACATGACCATAGCTGTTAATAGGACGTTAATTATTCAAACAAACAAACAGTTTAATTTAACAAATAATTTGTCAATTCTCTGTCAGCCATGAAAAAGAAATGTAAGGTGTTAAGTTTATATATCTGTTAGTATCGTATGACGAATCTGAAGTATTTGTGATCACCATAATTTCAAAACTTAAAAACAAACAAGCTTTGACAGATTTTTACTATGTTCAAGCTATATCTGCTACGTATGTGGGTATCATGATGCCGTCTTTGTATACTACAGTGTTACCTCCCCTTGTGAGTGGGTACTGATTCTTATGTTATTATTTAGTGTGTGAGTGAAATAACATTAATTTCTGTGAAATATATGAAGCTATGCTCACTATTAACGAAAAACTATGACCATACTTAGATGGAAGGGCAGATAACTCTGTTATATAATGTAGAATAACAATGACTGGGAACTCTTTGACTACTTGTAGCAATATATTGAAATCATGAATATACAAAAATTGTGACTTTCAAAATTGTTGCTGTTAATTGCATTAAAACATTAATATTATTAATTTTTGGTCACCTATTTTTGTGCCGACACCTTGATGTCATGCACTATGCAATATGGATTATGATGTTGATGATAATTTTACCAAACTGATAATGTATCACAGGACACAGATACTTTATTGCTATCGATGCATGTACAATTTGATGTTATTACACAGTAACTGGTAATTTTCTGGAACTACCATAGAATCTTGTACTAAAATGGTATATTTTATCTTGCTGTTATCGTAAGTTGGTTGAGAAGGAAATATAATTTGCGAAACAAATTGACATGATTGACACAATGCTGACTTTACAATGTACATGTAGGTATAGTCACTCAGTCTTACGATTTACACAATTGTGACAGATGGTTATGAGAGAGAATGGTGGTGAGAAAGAATTGTTGATACTTGTATTGTCTTATTTGTTTTTGAGTTGATATATGATTGAAATCATTTTAGTGTATCATATTTTATTTTCATTTTGCTATGTACAAAGATAAGAATTGATAATGCTAAGTATGAATTGTACACATAACTCACCACGATATGCTTTAAGTTGTATAGAGCCAGTAAAACAACATTATCAAATTGTAGCTCAGGGACTTGACAAAACTCGTATAATAAGCAGGTTCATCCACAATTGTGTCTGCATGTTATAGAGTTAACTCCCTTTTAATAAAGTATCCATTATGACATCATTATTTTGTGAGCGAGCATTTTCTCTGTGTGAAGTTATGCTAACGAACAAATAACATCATAATAAATAGGGTAGATAACTCTTGTAATATGCAAATGCAGAATACTGTACATTTGTTGGAAATTACGTCAAGCCCCTGTGCAATATACGTAAATTATCAGGAACAAATAACATTTTACAGTATTTCAGCTTCGGTTGTAGTTTTGTTATAACCATTGCTCTCTCCTCTGTTAAAAAAGATGAAATTCTCATCTTCTGAAAACAAAAAATCCAAGCTGTCCTGGTTCCAATTTCTCAAAACAAACCTTAGGAAACTGACTACATTTGTATAGTCAAAATTGTTTTACAAAGTTGCATAAGGAGAAGTTTTGACTTTAGTCTGCACTTATGTTTCGAGAAATCGGAGCAAGATTATCAAATTATCTATATTATAACATAAAGCTTATAAGATCTTATTCCTTTTCTAATAACTGATTTTCTTTCTAATGAATGCTTTCCATACTCATTTCATATGCCTGCATTAGAAGCAAGTCTTTTGTATCAATGCCTGTCGTAATGAAGAGATGATTGCGAGATTTTTATCAGAAGTTGGACCTAAAAGTAAATTATTCAGAACTATTGTGAATTGGGATTGTCTGAACAGAATGTAGTCTGCCTCACTGATGCATATTATAGCATACTAGTCTGAATTGTTCTGCCGTTCTAGCATCATTTTATACATGTATAGGCCTTGGGCAGATGAATGTTGGAACTTAGTCCCATCTAAACTGTTGGAAAAATGTAGTCAGCACACAGATGAGTATTTATACAGTCTCGACATTTTCCTGGATAAATTGCAAATGGATGGAGAGGTATAGATGGCAGTTATCGTGATGTGTTTGCAAGAATTGAGTTAGCCATGAATAACATTGGATTTCTGATTACTTTTAATCTTTCATTGAAAATGCATTATATGTATGAAATTGATTTGTATTAACAGACTAGTTCTAACGCTCATAAAGTATGATAGAATGGCAGAATAGATCAGACTAATGACACACCTATTTATAGATCACATTAAAGTGCTAATTATATTGATCATGATAATGCTTTTGTACCAGTATGGATTTATTGTACACACCAAAGCTCTTTGTGATTATATGAACTATTACAAAAATACAACCTGATGTAATAAGTTAAATTTATTGTTATGTTGTTTGTTAGTTGTATGAACATGTACATGTAAGTCATGAGTTTTGGGAGGCTGCAGTATGTTTGTGACTATCCTTGTAATTCTTTCCCTTCCTATAGTGCTATATCACTGGATCATGCTGCCAAAGCAATAGACAGACAAAGCTTATGTCTTGGTGGGCAGCCATGTAGACTCAACATTTATCTCTTTGTTACAACAAGAATCTCAGGTGACACACATGTTGTCCCTCACCCGACTCAGGCCTATGTGACGCACATGTATCACTAACCCCAGTCAAGCCTAGATGACACACATGTATCACTCAACCGACTCAGTCCTAGGTGACTCACATTTATCACTCGCCCTACTCAGTCCTAGGTGACACATTTATCACTCACCCAAGTCAAGCATAGGTGACACACATGTAACACTCGACTCAGGCCTAGGTGACACACATGTATCACTCACCCGACTTAGTCCTAGGTGACGCACATGTATCACTCCATCGAGTCAAGCCTAGGTGACACACATGTATCGCTCAACTGACTCAGTCCTAGGTGACGCACATTTATCACTCACCCTAATCAGGCCTAGGTGACACAAAGGTATCACTAACCAAAATCAAGCCTAGGTGACACAGGTATCACTCACCTAACTCAGGCCTAGGTGACTTAATGTATCCTTCACCAGACTCAGTCCTAGGTGACACAGATTTCACTCACCTGACTCAGGCCTATATGACACACATGTACCACTCACTCGACTCAGAGCTTTACATACTGCACAAGATGAATGCCAGTATTATGAACATTAAGTCCACAAGATCCATCACCATACAAATGTTGAAAGGAAGAATAAAATTGGTCAAGGAGATAATCAGCTCTTTGTAGAGAAGACAATGTTATCCTGTCACCAATGAGAATATATATTCCTTCCGACAAATACATAAGATTTTCCATGCATTCTTCTTCCAGAAAGCCTTGAAGAAAGGGAGTGGAAGAGTACAATAAACAAGCTTGCAGCTCGGTTGCTTTAAAATGATTGTAATGTCTTTCTATATCACGAGGAAGTCCTTCAATACAGTCGGGTGGCTTCATGCTTTGCATTCTTTTTGATATCGCCTTCAGATACCTGCCAATGAAGTGCTTTTTCTGACTTTGTGATGTTAAAACCATTTGTTCAGCAAACATTTCACTATACACAAGGGAACACCATGCATATAATCTGGAATAGTCCCTTTCACCATATCATAGTTTTGAAGTTGGGTTAAACCAGATATACCTTTAAAACTTTTACTTCTCTTCTTCTCTGTTCCATCATGCATAGGTTCGACAACAATGTCATGGTTCCTAGCTTGGAAACGAGCTCCTTGATCTCTGTAAGGATAACATGGTGCATTTCCCTTGCCTTGCCGAATAACCACCCCCGGTTCCTCGCAGGAAATGCATGCATCCGCGCCATTAAAATAGGACATGCATAGTATTTCTACCTTAGCTGGAAGATCAGCTATTCCACATAATACAGAAAGTTTCACGTTACATAATCCTCTTTTATCTTAACTTCAACACCATCAGTGTACAGGTGATTAATATCCTCACTAAAGACAGTCAAGAATTGTTTAAAAGGTGGCTTTCCCTTGCCCTGCCATATACCAACGAGAAGAATATTATCACGTGAAAACCTCTTTGTTGGACTTAATTCATTTATGGCCAGAAATATTGGCCAAAGCTCTACTTTGGACGATGTATAAAGATTTACACCATCTGTGTTAAAAATAGCAGTCGAATTATGCATTTTCTTATCCAGAAAGCCACCATTGGTTACCATCTCTTGGTAAGATGACCCATCTGTTATGTCAGTGATGATGTTAGATCTCGATCGTGTGTGCATTTGCTCTCAACTGTTCTCGATATCCTCCCAAATCTCTGTAAAATAAGAGACAAATTTTCACTTCATATGCTTGTGACTTAATGTTCATTAGTATGCACAACTAAGTACATGCCAGATTCCTCCACACCACTGAAGAAGGACAAGCCTGATCCTTCCACATCTCTGAGGAAGGACGAGCCTGATCCCTCCACATCTCTGAGGAAGGACAAGCCTGATCCCTCCACATCTGTGAGGAAGGACGAGCCTGATCCTTCCACATCTGTGAGGAAGGACAAGCCTGATCCTTCCACATCTGTGAGGAAGGACAAGCCTGATCCCTCCACATCTGTGAGGAAGGACGAGCCTGATCCTTCCACATCTGTGAGGAAGGACGAGCCTGATCCTTCCACATCTGTGAGGAAGGACAAGCCTGATCCATCCACATCTGTGAGGAAGGACGAGCCTGATCCTTCCACATCTGTGAGGAAGGACGAGCCTGATCCATCCACATCTCCGAGGAAGGTTTGTTTGTTTGTTTGTTTGATTAATTAACGTCCTATTAACAGCTATGGTCATGTAAGGACGGCCTCCCGTGTATGCGGTGTGGTGTGTGTATGTTGTGCGAGGTGCGTGTTTCGGGAGACTGCGGTATATTCATGTTGTGTCTTCTTGTATAGTGGAACTGTTGCCCTTTTTATAGTGCTATATCACTGAAGCATGCCGCCGAAGACACCAAACAACACACCCCACCCGGTCACATTATACTGACAACGGGCGAACCAGTCGTCCCACTCCTTTTTTTGCTGAGCGCTAAGCAGGAGCAGAAACTACCACTTTTACAGACTTTGGTGTGTCTCGGCCAGGGGACAGAACCCAGAGCCTTCCTCACAGGGGCGAACGCTCAACTCAAGGCCAAAAGTGAGGCGGTGCCAAGGGAGGCATTAGGAAGGATAAGGTCAGTTAGGAAGAATAGAAAAGATAAGATCCTAAATTTAGTCGCCTTTTACGATCATGCAATAGGGGCAGCAGGTACAATTCTAACGCCCTACCTGCAGGGCCGAGGAAGGACTAGCCTGATCCTTCCACATCTCTGCAGAAGGACAAGCCTGATCCCTCCACATATCTTAGGAAGGACGAGTCTGATTCCTCCGCATCTGTGAGGAAAGATGAGCCTACTTCTGTCACTAAACCAAAGAAAAGTCTGGAAAGTTTGTGCAATCTGCAACAGAACGGTAAGAAAAAAAATCAGAAAGTTTTTTCCCCACTGCCTATGATATTTGGAATGCATATTACCATTAAGACCCATATCATGTCTTATTTCACTCTGATTGGGTGATCAGAATTAGATGCAACTCAATACCTGATGTACCAGTTACATAAATTAAGAGAGGTGGTTTGCTAAAGTTTGTGTTTTGATTGACGGATTTCCTTTTGCCTGATATCTTTTGAACACATGTCATTATTTGCCCTAACATACTAATTACCCATGTAACTCACTTGAGTTCAGTGTTTTGCGAATTCTGTGCAGATTCTATGAGAAATTTAATCCTGGTACATATATATATTAACAGCACTAAAGGTTTATGGTGTGCTGTGATCAGTTTGTTTGCATTTTGGGTAATCATTAATGACAATGAAAACAAACTTGACTCTATCTGACTTATTGTTTGATGACATCCATAAAACTTCTTGAGGGTTGAAGTGTTAACCAGGTGTGTACATGTTCTAAATCAATGTTAGAAATAAAAATTAGCCTGAGTCAGTTAACCTGTGGTTAGTAGATGTAAATTTGAGGAATGGGCAACAGGTTTACCATATTCCCATTAAATTAATTAAATGTAATAACTTGATGCTAGCCATAGCATAGACGGCTGTCAGGTGTCAAAAAACTTGGGCTTACATAAATTTACATATATAATTTTTCCACCACTGTAAATGTATGCTATACTGCACTATTGTTAATGATGAACTGAATATTTCTGTCACATGCATATACCTGTAAATAAACCTTTTTTATCCGATTTCAGGAGCCACTAATTCAGTATCCTCCAGCTCTGCAGGAAGCACTTCTCGACCATCACATTCGGGGTTAGTATATATAGTATGTGTTGTATTTCTTTAAACAGAACCCATTTTTCGCTCTGCACACATCAATCTTTTGCAACATCAACAATTACACATTTTTAAGTTCTCAAGAACTATTGGCACTTCTGTAGAACTTGGACTGCAGTAATTGACTTGAATTTTTTCGCAAATATTGCTCGTGAGGTTCAGACCCAACCAATTATTGTCTCTTTATGAGCAAATCCTGATGTCAAGATGACTGCCCTGATCACCGACTCAGAGACATAAATCGTCAGGTTTTATATCTGAAGTTAATGCATTAGTTTGTGAGGTATTCAACCCCTTATGTCAGAATGTCCCAATAAATCATTTCATCAATCATAAAGCAGAAAACTGCATTGGCCTCGGTAAAAATTTCAATTCTGCGATAAGCATATCTTTAATAATATATAGAGAAAAGAAAGGATAATCACATTAATATTGCCAGATGAACCTGTGGTGTTTTTAACTTCTCCAGAACAGCAGCAGGGATGAACTTCAAACTTTGGTATAATTTTATGGTTGTGTATGAGGTCACCGATGTATTTCATGTCTAGTGGACATGGGCGAGTGCCTTTACCCCCTGAAACATTACTGTCTACATGTAGCTGCATCCAGATGATTTAATTTAGTTCAAATTGGGCACAATTTTGTTACAGCTTACCTGTAATTAAAACTTATACTTCTGACTTGCAACTTCTGAATCTCGCACTTCGTTAAAAATTCTTTGTAAATTTGTTATTAGTACATGTATAATTTGTAATATGGTATCTGTGGCTTGGATAACTGATTGTTTGTTTATTATCTGACAGCATTTCTTTGTATCTAGCGATGACACGGAGCGACGAATCCTAAAAAGATTACAAGAGGCCCAAGGGCCTTAACGGTCATCTGACTATCTTGGCAATAGCTGTATAGGAAAATAATTAGATATGGTGTCATGGTAGCCATCTTCAATCTGGGATCAACCAGAGCTTCAGCCGCATTTCATTTTTCAAGTTTCAGTTAAATTGCATTGGTAGAACTTGAGAAGAAGTTCAAAATGTGTTTTCAAGATGGCATCTGTGGCAGCCATCTTGGATCATCTGTGGCAGCCATCTTGAATTTTGGATCGACAAAATATATAACAACACTTGTTCGGAACCATGTCAGGATCATTTCATGCAGGTTTCAGCTTAACCACACTGGTAGAACTTGAGAAGAAGTTCAAAATTCAAGATTTTGGAATACAGTATTTGACTCTCGTGACCTTGAAAGTAGGTCAAGGTCATTCATTTCCACAACTTTGATAGCCCTTTATCTCAGCACGCTACTCACTAAATATGAATACCCTTGACCTTTCAGCTAATTAAAAGGTGTAGTTAAAAGATTTTAGCTTAATTGACCCCTGTGACCTTGAAAGAAGATCAAGGTCGTTCATTTTTATAACTATGGTAACCCTTCATCCCAGCATGCCACCAGCAGAGTATCCTGGACTTTTGGGTTAGTTAACAAAACTCGTTCAAAGAATTTAGCCTATTTGACCCCTATAACCTTGAAAGAACCTCAAGGTCATTAATTTTCACAACTTTGGTAGCCCTTCATCCCAGCATGCTACAGGCCAAATATGAGTACTTTGGGCCATATGGTTATTGAGAAGAAGTTGTTTGAATGAAAAGTTTACGCACGGCGGACGACGACGGACGGTGCATGATGACTATAGGTCATCCTGACCCTTTGGGTCAGATGACCTAAAAAGAACTAGAGCAGTCTAAGGAAACGTGTAAGAAAGATAGAACATAAGGCTAAAGGTGAAGACAGTGAGGCTGCAACTCATAATGGGAGTTGCGAAGAACTCGCTCCGGAGCAGAGGGTGGATGTTCTCCTAAAAGGTGTAAGCCACCTCTTTCCAAAAACAGAAAGGGAAATAATAGAATGTATGAGAGTAATTTCTCTGGCTGTTTTCAGTAGGGCTGAATTAATTGTTCCCGCACTGGAAAAAAAAAACTCTGCATAGTGGGGAAACCCCAAAGCCCCCCCTTGGATGGGGAAAATGGCAGTTGTAGAAAGGGCTGAGCCAACAAAATGCCCAATGCTGACGACAGCAACATTTAAAGTGAAATTTGACAATCTGTTGAAGGTGGAACGAAGGAAAGCAGCAAAGAACTAAATCAGTGAATGACTTTTTAAGTGCAGTGCTGGATCATCTTGTGACATATATGACTGGTTAATTATAATTCAGCATTTTAGAAGTCATTTCTGTTCAACTTCTTGTTAAAAAAAATCATATTATTTGATTCCCAAGTTCCCAACACTTTCAGTTCCAGGGAAGCATTAAACTAGTTTTGTAGTCAACGAAATAGCTTTTTGTTAGTGTATATGGTATTTTGAAACATTATAAAGATTCTGGACTGGTCAAGAATTGTTGTAGAACAGTCCTTGGAAGTCATCCGGTTTCCAAACTGTTTTGGAATTTTATGTTCTAGAACTTTTAAGGAACTTAATGGTGTAGAACAGTTATGGAATTTCATGTTCTAGAACAGTTCTGGAACGGCCATTTAACGTTATTGAACTGTTCAAGTTTATTTCTTGAACAGTTCATGACTAACTGTTCCAGAACTGTTCAAGGATAATTCTAGAAAAGTTCTAAAAATTCTCACAAAGGCAGTCCCCAGAGACCTCCAAGTGTTGAACATCGTCGAATGAGACTGAGCGTCAACAGGGTATGGATGTTTTATATCACGATAACTCTTCAGGTTTGTCAATTTAAACAATGTTTGGGGATCGGCAGTGTCATCTGATTTAGGGGTAGGAGTCACACTAATGGGGTCGCGGGCACGGGGTCCCCGCCACCTTGTACCCTAATGTTGTACCATGTGCGGAAGATGGACCTGCCGCACATGTGCCTTTACAGCTACGCCAGAAAATTCAGGGGAATCAGTATATAAATTTGGCGTTGCTGCTAAAAGGAAGTGCGGACCTTCAAGATTTTTATGCGTGAAAGCAATTTGTACCTGAGTGAGCATGGGGTATCGGAGACAAGGCCGCGTGTAATGAAAGATGATTGAAAAGTGGACAGACGCTTTTATCATTTTATGACTGTACACCTACAAAGGTTTCCAGACAAAGGTATCGAACTTTCACATTACAATCGATAATCAGAGAGGCAGTGGGTAGAGGGAGTAATCTTGCTTGGCGTAAGTCATATGAGCAGTTTCGTCTGCGCCAAGTGACCTGCCTGAGTCCTTGGGATAAATTGAACCATGAAGGGAATTGCAAATTCAATCCATGTCATTTTCGTCATGCATGTAGAACTTGTCAAGGGAATCACCCACAAATAAAGTGTAGTTCATTTCGAAGCAAAACTCAGACCAACACTTATGCAAAACATCAACGCTAAAAGTACCCCAGGGCCTATTTAGTGATAAGTTTTCCTTAAATCACCCGTAAACGACTCTGCACGAATTCACGTGTCCGTCATGAACTCACCTCAGTCACACAGCCTAGTACGGCGACCCACACGGAACATATACAAGACGGTACGACAACACATAAACGGAAAATGCTGCCAATTAGTATTGAGCAACCTAACCAGACAGGAATACCAGGCACTAGGTAGCTAGGTTTTAGTCAGTTTCAAAGTTATTTGAACAGTCAGTTGGTGTTATTGTCCAAAAATTACCAAGTGGATTTATACACAATGAATCATGAATAATACACACATTAGAGTATATATCTTTAGTAACTGTGCTTTTGATTTAGACGCTACAATTGTTAAGTTACAAACATGGGACCTATGCGTCATATACGGTCAAACTCTTACAGAATTAGGACAGCGCCTTATGATGTGAATTCGCCAGAAATATGGACTGTTTCTAAACTCAGAGAGAATTTATCTTCGTTATTACATTTGTAGGTCCGATGTAACATCAAATACAAAGCGGACACAAGTTATTGAATTATATAAATCCAAAACTGATCAGGTGTCTTCTAACACGGTATATATATATTTGTGATGGGAGGATCCATTTGTTCCTATACAGAGTGACTCAAATGTGTCTGAACTATCCTCAGTTTTGGAGGGTTTCCGGGCTGACCTCCAAAAGAGGCAGCTAGTGAACAACAAACTATGATACAGCAAGAAAATAGTCATCGTTACCAAGACCAGAACATTCAGAAATTCAATCTAGAAACAGCCAAGGCTAACATGTGCCGCATAAGTAGTGTTGACAACGATTAGTTTGTGCGAGAAAGATATGGTTTGATTCAGAAACGCTCCCATTTGTAGACACCATTTCGCCTCAGCTAAGGAAGAGCATCATTGAAGGTGAGGATTTCTACCTGGCATCTATTCCTATTCCTCTATACACCGGCACAAATATTTCCGGGGACAAATTTGAAAACGATGTCCCAAAACTTAACATTTGTTTGTTTGTTTGATTAATTAACGTCCAATTAACAGCTATGGTCATGTAATGACGGCCTCCCACGTATGCGGTGTGTTGCGTGTATGTTTTGCGAGGTGCGTGTTTTGGGAGACTGTGGTGTATTCATGTTGTGTCTTCTTGTATAGTGGAAATGTTGCCCTTTTTATAGTGCTATATCACTGAAGCGTAACAAAACTCTTACAATTACTGAATTTATACAAGCTTTTAGCATCTATAAGAGCATTATGTGCTCTGCTTTTCCTGAACGTAGAAATAAACTTGACCTCTATGAGCGTGATATCGTCGACATATCAACTAGATATGGGTGTTGGGTGTTCAGAATTTTATGACTACCATAGGATGTTTAGTTAGAAAGTTACGGCTCACCTATAATTCCCCCAAGATTGTTTGTAACCAAATTTGGCCACATTCCATGTAGAACTCTAGGATAAGTAGCGAGTTATAGGATTTATCTCTAATTCCCCTATTGGGCCCCGCCCCTGCTCCCCCAGGGGGTCAGAGCCAAAATTTATACAAACTCTGTGGTCCTTCCCCCAAGGATGTTTCTGGCCAAATTTGTTTACATTCCATGCAGAACTCTATGACTAGTAGCTATTTAAAGGAAATGTTGACGGACGGACAGACGACAGACGCAGCGCCGTGACATAAGCTCATTGGCCTTTCGGGGAAGGTGAGCTAAACAAGAGGCCCAGAGGGCCTGTATCGCTCACCTGGTTTGTAATGCCTAGTAAGGTTCATTGTTTCTTTTCTGAAAGAATTTGAATATTTACCTCTAATTCCCCTATTGGGCCCCACTCTTTCTGCTCAAGGGGGTGAAAGCCAAAAATTATAGGAATTCTGTTAACCCCAAGGATGTTTCTGGGCCAAATTTGGTTAAAATCCAAGCAGAACTCTAAGACTAGTAGCGATTTATAGGATTTACCTAAATTTCCCTATTGGGCCCCGCCCCTCCTGCCCCCAGGGGGTCAGATCCAAAATTTATACAAGTTCTATTCCCCTTCCCCCAAGGATGTTTCTGGCCAAATTTGGTTTCAATCCATGCAGAACTCTAGGACAAGTAGCGATTTATAGGATTTACCTCTATTTCCCCTATTGGGCCCGCCCCTCCTGCCCCCGGGGGGTCAGAGCCAAAATTTATATAAGTTCTGTTCCTATTCCCCTAAGAATGTTTCTGGCTAAATTTGGTTACAATCCATGCAGAATTCTAGGACAAGTAGCGATTTATAGGATTTACCTCTATTTCCCCTATTGGGCCCCACCCCTCCTGTCCCCAGGGGGTCAGAGCAAAAATTTATACAAGTTCTGTTCCCCTTCCCCCTAGGATGTTCCTGGCCAAATTTGGTTACAATCCATGCAGAACTCTAGAACAAGTAGCGATTTATAGGATTTACCTAAATTTCCCCTATTGGGCCCCACCCCTCCTGTCCCCGGGGGGTCAGAGCCAAAATTTATACAAGTTCTGTTCCCCTTCCCCCAAGGATGTTTCTGGCCAAATTTGGTTACAATCCATGCAGAACACTAGGACAAGTAGCGATTTATAGGATTTACCTCTATTTCCCCTATTGGGCCCCGCCCCTCCTGTCCCCGGGGGGTCAGAGCCAAAATTTATACAAGTTCTGTTCCCCTCCCCCCAAGGATGTTTCTGGCCAAATTTGGTTAAAATCCATGCAGAACTCTATGACTAGTAGCGATTTAAAGGAAATGTTGACGGACAGACGGACGACGGACGGACGACGGACGCTGCGCCATGACATAAGCTCACCGGCCCTTCGGGCCAGGTGAGCTAAAAACTGGGAAACAAAAAACACATTAAAAAATTCCTAGTGCCAACTAATATTCAATCTGATTAAAATACAGATCCTTATTATCACTACGTTTGATATGAGGATCTGACATCATCCCATTAGGGGTCACGTCAGGATGACCTTTCGAAATGGCCAATCAAATTGGCACTACCAGAATCTTGACTGGGGACGAACTAGTTTGAAAAAGCTGTCCGAATTATATTCGTGCACGTAGTCATCTCGCCCAAGTGCATAACAATGCTAAATGTACATGCTTACTGGGACGAAATAGCGTTATCAATTGACGTAGAAATGTGTAGAAAATGTATTTGATCTGGAGTACACGTGGTAAAAGGTCATCCGAACGTGACCTCATATGGGCTATTGTCAGATCCTAAATTGAACGGAGTGGTTATAAGGATCTGTATTTTAATCAGATTGAACTAATATTGAGACTGTATACACACCAGTGAATATTCAAACTCTCGAAAGTCTCGTCAAAACCATCCCGATCGTGGTTTTGTCAACTATTTGGTAGATGGATTTAAACATGGGGTTTTCACAGGCTTTGATACTCCTTCCTCTCAACAATCTGCTGTACTCAAGACGGCAGTCACCAAGGAACTGGTAGAGGAAGGATTGAGCAAACTAATGGGTCCTTTTTGATCACATTCCATATGACATGTATTGTATCTTAACCCTATCGTTATTGCAGAAGGGAAATATTCATGGAAGAAGACACTTATCGTCTCCACATCATGACGAATCTCACCCATATCTAAATGAGCTTATCGACAAAACAGAATTCTCACTTCAATACATTTCTTTAGATCATGCAAACGATATCATTAAACAAACATGGAAAGGAAGCCAAAGGTGTTAAACTGATATAACTTTGGGTTGTAAATACTATTTCTTTACAAAACTTGTGTTCGGTAGTAGGTCTAGTCCAAAGATCTTCGATACTTTATCAACTGCAGTCTGGTGGATAGCAAAGCAACAGTTTCATATTCCAAACATTTTACATCTGCTAGACGATAAACAAGGACTTTATCTAAAAGATCAGGATAAGAAAAAAGGCAAGTAAAATCTAAAACACAAATTATAAATGTTGATTTAATAAAAAGAGTTGCATAGGATATAAAACAATTTTGGCTAATACACATGAAAAAACTCATACACAATGTTGATGAAACGATGAGTGTTTCGTTGATATGATAAGATGAGAAAACGTTCTAAGGACCTCTTTCACGAACAATGGAAATTTGCCCACGAACCAATTTTATTAAAACTAAATGTTACGTGTAGCAACATTAATGCAAACCCTTGAAATACGTTTAAAAAATTCAAAAGGTTTTGGGTGTTATTTTCGGCAATGTCAATTATTAACAATGGTGATTCGCCCACTTCCAGTTTGAGTGCACCAAAAATATTTTCTAAAAAGTTGGCTCATTACCTGAAGTAAATATTGTGAAAATTTTAGAAAAATTGTGGACCGGTAAATGTGTCGTTTAAAGGTTATAATATAGCAAGGTCTATTTTTAGTAACGTTACATAATGCTATGAATATGCTTATTTTGGATCATTAATCACGAATCTAACGGTGTCAACATTAATGTATAATCCAATACTCATCTGTAACACTTGATATGATTTCAAATTGATTTATTTAGTGATACTTTGTAGAAAAATTTAAGTTTTACATAATCAAAATTACAAAACATTTGGGTGTTTTATGACCACAATAAGCTGTTTTGCATTTGAAGTAGCTTCACTAATATGTCCTGTTCTAATGATTTATTTTGTAATTATAGAGCATATTTTCAGTGAAGAGAGTGATTAAAATGGGATTCTGTAACTGTGTGGTTTGAGAGGGAAGAGTTACCAGGTTACATGGGTCCTTTCACAAACCTACAGTAGTTCAATTATTTGCAGGGCTAACACTTCTGATAAACATTTATGTTGATTCATGCTAACAAATATCAATCTCATCACTTTTACATATCATATTGTTTTAGATTTTAAGTTTAATTTGGTTGTGAAACTCATTTATGTATCATTTCAGATCTTTAATCTTGCAAAATAACTAACTGAATGTAACAGTTTTAATAATGAAAATAAAAGTTATCTGTAAGTAGATCATCAAAACTCGATTTATCTTTATTGTCAATAATCATATTTGACTAACTAACTGAATGTAACAGTTTTAATAATGAAAATAGAAGTTATCCGTAAGTAGATCATCAAAACGTGATTTATCTTTATTGTCAATTATCATATTTGAATTCCATGTTAGTATTATTATATAATTAGAAAATTAAACAGCTTAACTGAGTATCAGACACAAAAGAAAGGCTTCGATCACAGTACATGTACATAGTGTATATCCCCGTGGGAAAGAGTGTGTGGCGATGAAACCGTTTTATTCCATACTATATAAACTGACTTTGAGTTTAGAATTGTATGAGTTTTATAAGTAATTCTAAAGTAATCCTTATGGACAAAAACATCTCTAAAAATGTTAATTGGCGGATATGGTAATAATCGTACAGAGATAATGGAGAAACAGTCAAACAGGAAATGAGAGTGTCTGATCAAACTGGAAATCATTTAAATGCAGTGTATTACATATACTGTATGCTACTTAGCTTTGTGTCACCTATAAATTAATTTATTTGGATGCCCCTGACATGTATAATTAATGTTGTGATAACCAAATTTCTTATAAAATCAAAATTTATTACCTGAAATGATAAACCTTATGCCATTTTGATTAATAGTATGATGTGTTTACGATACACAAAGCTAATTATGAAAAATAAAACTGTGGACCTCAAAAACTGTTTGACTGTTTCAATAACCATAAAAGATGCTGTTATTTTATTAACTGCAAAAAAAAATCTTCATTGAATTCATGAAAATTCTGAAGAAAATTCAAAAACTCGAAATCAAACTTCAGTTGATTGATCACAAAATGTTCTGAACAATCTAAATATTAATCTGCTAAGAAATACTTAATATAGTAAAATTAATACAATTTTGAACGAAAAAAAAATCATATATCAATTTGTCTATGTTTTTTTTTAAAACAAAAACTTGTAATGGTGTGATTTGATGCCATTGCCAACACTTTGAAAGCACAATATTTTGAGAAATAACAACACCCTTCCCAACCGTATTTTTAGGTTACCTGAGATGAAGTCTCAAGTGACCTTTTCTAATATCCTTTGTCCGTCGTCGTCCGTCATATGTCA
>SAYR01044045.1:197443-218753 GCA_004382745.1 Argopecten irradians irradians
GGCCCCGCCCCCTCCTGCCCCGGGGGTCAAGGCCAAAATTATAACAAGTTCTGTTTCCCCTTTCCCCAAGGCATGTTTGTGGCCAAATTTGCCGGTACATTCACATTCACACACTCTATGACTTAGTAGCGATGTTAAATGATAACAACACCACACACACAACCACCACCACACACCCTTGCGGGGATCAGCAGCCCAAAATTTATACAAGTACTGTTCCCCTTTCCCCCAAGGATGTTTGTGGCTGATTTTGGTTACCTTTCATTCAGAACTTCTACGACAAGTTAGCGATTTAAAGGATATTACCTTCTCAATCTTTCCCCTTATTGGGCCCCGCCCTCCTTGCCCCCCGGGGGGGCAGAGCCAATATTTATATCTATAGTTCTGTATCCCCTTCAAATCTGATTAAAATACAGATCCTTATTATCAACTACGTTGATATGAGACTGCACATAATCCCATTTAGGGGTCACTTCAGATGACCCTTTGGAAATGAGCCAATCAAATTTGGCACTACCAGAATCTTGTACTGGGGACGAAAAAACTAGTATATAGCTGTCCGAATTATATTTCCGCTTTGCACGTATATTAGTCATCTCGCCCAAAGTGCATAACAATGCTAAATGTACAATGCTTACTGGGACGAAATAGCAATTTTGACGTAGAAATGGTAGAAAATTGTATTTGATCTGGAGTACACGTGGTAAAAAGGTTTCAATCCGAACTGCACCACATATTGCGGATATTGTCAGAATCCTATATTGAACGGAGTTGGTATAAGGATCTGTATTTTAATGCAGATTTGGTTCCCTTCCTCCTTAGGCATGTTTGTGGCCCAAATTTGGTTACCAATCCCATGCAGGACTCTGCACTTAATGGCGATTTAACAGGATTTACTCTATTTACCCCTATTGGGCCCCGCCCCTTCCTTGCCCTTGCGGATCAAGAGCCAAAATTTATACAAGTTCTGTATCGCCCTTCCCAAGAATGTTTGGCGCTATGATTTTGGTACAATTCCATGCCAAAAACTCTAGGACTAGTAGCAAATATAAAGGATTTACCTCTATTTCCACCCTATTGGGCCCGCCCTCCTAGCCCTGGGGGTCAGAGCCAAAATTACTATACAAGTTCTGTTCCCCTCCCCCGAAGGATGTGTTTTGTGGCCAAATTTTGGCTTCCAATCCATGCAGAACTCTATGTACTAGTAGCGATTTATAAGGATTTACCTCTATTTCCCTTATTGGGCCCCGCCCCTCCTGCCCCTGGGGATCAAGAGCCAAATTTATAACAAGTACTGTTCCCTTCCCCCAGGAATGGTTTGTGGGCTGATTTTGGTTACAATCATGCCAAAACTCTAGGATAGGACAAGTAGCGATTTAAAGGATTTACCTCTATTTCCCCTATTGGGCCCCGCCCCTCCTGCCCCTGGGGGTCAGAGCCAAAATTTATACAAGTTCTGTTCCCCCTCCCCCAAGGATGTTTGTGGCCAAATTTGGTTACAATCCATGCAGAACTCTAGGACAAGTAGCGATTTATAGGAAATGTTGACGGACGGACGGACGGACGGACGACGGACGCCGCGCCATGACATAAGCTCACCGGCCCTTTGGGCCAGGTGAGCTAAAAACTCATACACAATGTTGATGAAACGATGAGTGTTTCGTTGATAAACGTTCTAAGGACCTCTTTCACGAACAATGGAAATTTGCCCACGAACCAATTTTATTAAAACTAAATGTTACGTGTAGCAACATTAATGCAAACCCTTGAAATACCTTTAAAAAATTCAAAAGGTCTCAGGGGCCTGTACTGTGGCTAAATCAATATTGCCAAGTAGAGGTGTATGACAGGGTTCCCTTTTTGATCCAAAAAGGTATCAAAATAATGTTTTATGTCATAAAACTGTATTATTTTCTGAAGAGTAATGTAGGCAAAATGTGACAAATAAAATTTTGGCTACATTTTAAAGACAGAAAATATCGAAATTTTGGGTGTTATTTTCGGCAATGTCAATTATTAACAATGGTGATTCGCCCACTTCCAGTTTGAGTCCACCAAAAATATTTTCTAAAAAGTTGGCTCATTACCTGAAGTAAATATTGTGAAAATTTTAGAAAAATTGTGGACCGGTAAATGTGTCGTTTAAAGGTTATAATATAGCAAGGTCTATTTTTAGTAACGTTACATAATGCTATGAATATGCTTATTTTGGATCATTAATCACGAATCTAACGGTGTCAACATTAATGTATAATCCAATACTCATCTGTAACACTTGATATGATTTCAAATTGATTTATTTAGTGATACTTTGTAGAAAAATTTAAGTTTTACATAATCAAAATTACAAAACATTTGGGTGTTTTATGACCACAATAAGCTGTTTTGCATTTGAAGTAGCTTCACTAATATGTCCTGTTCCAATGATTTATTTTGTAATTATAGAGCATATTTACAGTGAAGAGAGTGATTAAAATGGGATTCTGTAACTGTGTGGTTTGAGAGGGAAGAGTTACCAGGTTACATGGGTCCTTTCACAAACCTACAGTAGTTCAATTATTTGCAGGGCTAACACTTCTGATAAACATTTATGTTGATTCATGCTAACAAATATCAATCTCATCACTTTTACATATCATATTGTTTTAGATTTTAAGTTTAATTTGGTTGTGAAACTCATTTATGTATCTTTTCAGATCTTTAATCTTGCAAAATAACTAACTGAATGTAACAGTTTTAATAATGAAAATAGAAGTTATCTGTAAGTAGATCATCAAAACTTGATTTATCTTTATTGTCAATAATCATATTTGAATTCCATGTTAGTATTATTATATAATTAGAAAATTAAACAGCTTTACTGAGTATCAGACACAAAAGAAAGGCTTCGATCACAGTACATGTACATAGTGTATATCCCCGTGGGAAAGAGTGTGTGGCGATGAAACCGTTTTATTCCATACTATATAAACTGACTTTGAGTTTAGAATTATATGAGTTTTATAAGTAATTCTGAAGTAATCCTTAGGGACAAAAACATCTCTAAAAATGTTAATTGGCGGATATGGTAATAATCGTACAGAGATAATGGAGAAACAGTCAAACAGGAAATGAGAGTGTCTGATCAAACTGGAAATCATTTAAATGCAGTGTATTACATATACTGTATGCTACTTAGCTTTGTGTCGCCTATAAATTAATTTATTTGGATGCCCCTGACATGTATAATTCATGTTGTGATAACCAAATTTCTTATAAAATCAAAATTTATTACCTGAAATGATAAACCTTATGCCATTTTGATTAATAGTATGATGTGTTTACGATACACAAAGCTAATTATGAAAAATAAAACTGTGGACCTCAAAAACTGTTGACTGTTTCAATAACCATAAAAGATGCTGTTATTTTATTAACTGAAAAAAAATCTTTATTGAATTCATGAAAATTCTGAAGAAAATTCAAAAACTCGAAATCAAACTTGAGTTGATTGATCACAAAATGTTCTGAACAATCTAAATATTAATCTGCTAAGAAATACTTAATATAGTAAAATTAATACAATTTTGAACGAAAAAAAAAATCATATATCAATTTGTCTATGTTTTTTTTAAAACAAAAACTTGTAATGGTGTGATTTGATGCCATTGCCAACACTTTGAAAGCACAATATTTTGAGAAATAACAACACCCTTCCCAACCGTATTTTTAGGTTACCTGAGATGAAGTCTCAAGTGACCTTTTCTAATATCCTTTGTCCGTCGTCGTCCGTCATATGTCAGTAAACAATTTACATTTTCGACTTATTCACCAAAACTGCTGAAGCAAATTTTAATTTTAAGCACAAACACTAAGGCAATAGGCCAATCAAAATTGTGAATTATGTGAGGAAGGCTCTGGGTTCTGTCCCCTGGCCGAGACACACCAAAGTCTATAAAAATGGTAGTTTCTGCTCCTGCTTAGCGCTCAGCAAACGGGGAGTGGGACGACTGGTTCGCCCGTTGTCAGTATAATGTGACCGGGTGGGGTGTGTTGCTTGGTGTCTTCGGCGGCATGCTTCAGTGATATAGCACTATAAAAAGGGCAATAGTTCCACTATACAAGAAGACACTACATGAATATACCGCAGTATCCCAAAACACGCACCTCGCACAACCGTCCTTACATGACCATAGCTGTTAATAGGACGTAAATTAATCAAACAAACAAACGCAGGGATCAAAAAAGATAAAATCTTTAAACAAATTCTTGTGAATAATTAAGAAGCCTAGAGACTTGTATTGGACTTGTAGCATGGTGGGCATCATGCGACACCATATTTATTAAAATGAATGACCTTCATTCAAGGTCTAATTTATCAAATATATCAGAAGCTGAACTTCTATTTAAAGAGTTCTGTCAATAGTCAGATGAAGGTTAAGGCCCATGGCCCTCTTGTTATGCTATAAAATTTTAAAATATCTTTTAAACTATGGGCATTATTGAAATATGTCAATAACTAAACTTTCAATTTTCAGACAAGTTTATTTGGAATACCGATACGACAAGACTGTTGATAAGCCTCCGACAGGACAAAACAAAAGACTTTAACTCTGGGCGATACACTAAAAAGGCCATTTGGACTGACATTGCGAAAAAATTCTCCTCCGAAGCCGGTATTGTTATCACATGGGAGCAGGCAAAAGGAAAGTTTGTGAAATTAGAGCGAAAATTCAAAGAAACAAAATTAATTGATCAGCAATCTGGCAGTGCGAGGAAAGATTTCTTGTACGAGAGGGAGATGGAAGAGTGTGTGGGAGAGAGTCCCAGCATTCAACCACACCATGTGGTTGAATCTGGGAAAAGAAAGAAAGATGAGAGTGATGAAAAAGAAAGTGAACAGGGTAAAAGAAAGAGTAAAAGTATTGTGGAGTTACTTAAGGACACGAAAGAGGAGAGGAAAGAAAGAGATGAAAGACAGGAGAAAATGATGAAAGAAATGCATAATGACAAGTGCAAGCTTATGGGAAGGTTTTTAGATTTATTTGAGAGTAGTGTGAAAGGCGATGCAGAGAAGAGAGAAAAGGATGCAAGTGTAAAGAAAAATTGAGAGTGTATGAAAGAAATATGAACACATGCGATTTGAATAAATGTACATGAAATTTAAAGATAATGATGTTATCAATATTCTATAACAATTCATTTATTTACAATAATGCTGCAATGCTATTTCTTTTTGCATGGGCAGCATTGCCAACACTTTCCTCCGCTAGGGCAGGAGCACAGTCATCAATGTCTTGTGGAAGCAGCGCACCATCTTCAATACCATCTGATGCCAGCAAAAAATTATGAAGGATACATTCATGTATTGGAGTTTCCTCCATTTTTCCTTTAGCAGACCAAAGCTACATTCGATCAAACTCCTGGTTGAAGAATGTCTTGCGTTGTATTTCTTTTCAACAGGTGTCAAATGCCCAGTGTCCCGATATGGTGTCATAAGAGAACTGGAACATGATACATATCCTTTTAAGCATTTATTACCTATTTAGTTAGAAAAAAATGATCTTTTCAAATATGCCTGATGTATATTTCAGATGGCTACCATGGCAACTAAAATTCTAATAATAGAAAAATACCACCATACATGTATCAGGGTTAAATATTTCAAACACAGCAGTTTAATTACTTTAATACCACTTAGATGAAAAAATAATAGCTTTTTTGGGAGGGCAATAAGTACTCAAACCATATACAATGTATTTGATCTTTTGCAAATGAAAAGCAGTTGATCGCCAATTTAAGTCAACCAACTGTCAATAGAGTTTCACTAGGACTGCCATATATTGCTGAGAATTTTTGGGGAAAACAATCTTCAATGGCTAGACTGAGAACTTAGCTAAAAAAACATGGAAGTTTTTATCATCATCTCAAGACAAACATATGAGGGCCCTAAATGGTTCCATTCTTTCTATTTCTATAAGTTTCAGTCCATGCAATAGATTAAAAGTACTTTTGGTCAATACATTCAAAAGAATAAATTTGAAAGCATTGTCTTTCACTTAAAGGCTAGATGTAATGTCAATTTCAGAAGTCTAGTATCTTAGATCCTCCATACTCGGGTTTCCACATCATTATTTTTTTATTTTATTTTCATTATGCATATCTTTTGACAATATGGTGCAATTTGTAGTGAGTTTTTCTTAACTTAGACATGACTTGTTAGAAACCAAACAAAAAGTACAGACTACATGAATATTTTACGGAAATTATTTCAGCTCAGTATTATATAGCATCATAGATGTATGTATGCAAGTTATTTAACATCTGGTATGGGGGATGGGTAGGCTAAACATAAGTAGGATAACATGCAAATATATCAAAGATGTGACTAAATCCGGACACTTATAATGAGGGTTACCGTAGGTATTTGACTATCAGGATTGTGTGTAATATATCTCAGTATCTCTATATCACTGAAGCATGCCGCCGAAGACACCAAGCAACACACCCCACCCGGTCACATTATACTGACAACGGGCGAACCAGTCGTCCCACTCCCTGTATGCTGAACGCTAAGCAGGAGCAGAAACTACCACTTTTATATAGACTTTGGTGTGTCTCGGCCAGGGGACAGAACCCAGAGCCTTCCTCACAGGGGCGAACGCTCAACTCAAGGCCAAAAGTGAGGCGGTGCCACGGGAGGCATTAGGAAAGATAAAGTCAGTTAGGAAGAAGAGAAAAGATAAGATCCTAAATTTAGTCGCCTTTTACGATCATACAATAGGGGCAGCAGGTACAATTCTAACACCCTACCTGCAGGGCCATGATCCCTGCGACCTTTAATTGAGATCAATGTCATTCATTTGAACAAACTTGGTAGCCCTTCATTCCAGCATGCTACATGCCAAATAACAATACCCCGGGCCTTTCGGTTATTGAGAAGAAGTCGTTCTAATAAAAGTTTATGCATGACGGACAACGATTGAGAAACACAATGACTATAGATCATCCTGACCCTTTGAGTCAGATGACCTAGTAAACTATGTTATTTATTTATTAAGGAGGTCTAATGTTGATCCAAACTGCATCCAACTTGTATCCATCTCATATAAATTCATCTGACACAAAGGATCCAATTGACCTATTCTCATAATGCATCGTCAGTTGTCGTGC
Organism: Argopecten irradians irradians; assembly: GCA_004382745.1. NCBI lineage: Eukaryota > Metazoa > Mollusca > Bivalvia > Pectinida > Pectinidae > Argopecten > Argopecten irradians. The sequence goes on from SAYR01044045.1 coordinate 204,596, forward strand.
CTCATGCGTTGTTCACGGTTCATAAACTTTTCATTCAAATAACTTCTTCTCAATAACCGAAAGGCCCAGGGTATTTATTTTGGTCACAGTTGAGAGAATAATCAGAAAACCTATAAAGATGTCCTTTTAAAAATGCCATAGGACGTGGAAGGACAAAACCTGGCTCCACAAAGTTCGTTTCAGAATTATGTAGGGCTTGGTGATGCGCCTGCGGTACCCGAGTTTGAACAAAGGGTTACATTGTATATGGATATTATCGACTTTTAGTTCCCCTCACTTGATTTACTAACTTTGGTATCTTAACGCAACACTTGCCTTTAGGAACCGTGAGATAGTAACAGTCGTGGAATTCCACATAGTTTGAAATCATCAGAGAGCCTACTAATGGGAAATATTTGTTGTACAATGGCACATTATTGGTAAAATGAAATATGCAGATAAGAAGATGTTGTCCTCCTCGCTACAACACATGAATAGATAAACTTGATGATTGTATCTCCATCATCTTGGTATGTATTATCAGTTCAAAGATGATTTATTTTCATTTTCAATTCATATATTCAAAAACATTATAATAAAGGTAGCACAATACAGTAGCCTTTTTTGGCTGAATATATTAATAACATACATTTTTAACTTGAATAACATCGAGTTATAATAAAACAGGTATGAAGTAAAATCCGCAGAAAGGAAAGAAAGTGCCAAAGTCAGTAGAGCACCTCCAGAGGTTATAACGGGTAGACATTTTATTACTCAATTGTGCCATCAGCAGGTAGAGAAGTCATAGACATACAGTGTGTTGTGGTGTGGACCCAGGTGAAGCAAGAGACATATTAAGATCTTCAAATCAGGCATCACTCTCAACAAAACGAACAGGGCGTGAAACTTCCTATCAGTGCCCTTTTTCCAATGTTTGTATCGGCGAGCCATGTTTTCAGTTGACGCACACTAAGTCAGATTACATTCTTGGCCTATAAACGTCAAAATGCTGCTTTTTATCAGTGTAGATAGGTTTTCATCATTTTTTTTACTTATAGCTGCAGCAATTGGGGGGGAAAACTTTTAAAGGTGACAATAAACTAGAAACTAAGTTACATTATCATTATATGTATTTCCAGTTCAAATTATATATATCGAGAGATAAACAGAATTAATCCGCTTAAAATTTTTAGAAAAATAATGGCTTGATTTGTAACATTTTGCCTGAAACAAAAAAACGCCGATTTTCAGTGTCGTTTTCCCTCGGGTGAAGGATTCCGGATACGAGTTTACGTCCCCTCCGCTTGTGACGCTCATCTGAGCCAGCTCGCGAGATGCAGATGACAGCTGAGCGGCGGGCCACTCACTCACTGTCAATATTGTGTTCGTGCGTTATATGTAAACAATGGTTCATCAGTGTGCGGCATTTAATTGTGAGCGAACAAAAACGGGGAACAGAGAGAAGATAAGTTTGTTTTACATTCCCTAGAAGTTACCTCAAGGACTTACGTAAAGGAATGAGAACTTCTTCGATTAAAAGAGAGAAAGACTTCGTGCCGACGGATTACAGCAGACTGTGTCAGGTACATACTTTGCACCTGAATCTTTTACCAAGATTCCCGCATTGTTGGACTCCATCAGATATGACCCTAAGTCCTTAAGACTGAGCCGATGCTGTCCCCACATTTTTAACATTTTCGTCGCTACATGCTAGAGTAGTCGATAGTGGAAAGAGCAAATAGGATTCGGAACCCCCTCTGTTTTTATCATGAAACACCAAGCCAGGAAACGGTCAACCATCAAGGAGTCGTTGACAGTCGTGCGATAGCAAGAAAGACCGAAGATATTTTGAGGTATGTTTATGCATTTTAAGGTAAACATATGAAGTCGTTTTTTATGTGTGAAAAACGGATTTTTAACGAAAATAATTTCATATGTGCGAGTAATATTATATCTACTATCATGTTAAAAAAATCAACAAAAGTTAACATAGGCCAAACATGTGCAGTACAATGGGTTCCAATATGGCTCCGGCAGGTACATCAAATTGTAGGTTACATCGCGAAGCCTACACCACTTTTTAGGTCTACGAGAAGGTGTAAGAGGAGGTGTTTAGTTTGTCGCTTTGGCTATAGGAAGCACTGAACAGTAGCGCATGAGCGATATAGTAGTCGAAAAAAAAAACTAACTGTATTGAAATATCTGCTAGATTAATACATGTAACAGTAACAGAAGTATGCAAATGTAATATAAATCGTATATATCCTTGAAGATAATTCTAATAGACAAGAATATTATTGTTAGATGCTCTCGCTGGTCGAAGTATTCGTATATTCTGAGCACTCGCATCAGGATGAGAATGAATATGACAGTGTAAGCACAAGCTACTCGACCAGACCAGTGCGCATATTGAGACACAGACAGTAAATACCGATGGGGTTGACCCCAGGGACAAAATGTGTTGGGACAGATGATCTGGATACAGGGATTTTCTGTTGGATGTCGAGACTTCCTACAGATATAGTGGTATGTTTATACAGAGTCAAATATAATTGTACAATTCTACAATTTAAATAATCTTATTACATGAGAATTTGATATATTATTATTTCTTTAGCATTACGAAGTTATTAATCATAAAATGTCCTGTAAGAAAGGAAAGTATTTAATGACGTTTTTCATCATTTTAGGATATGTAAATATTTGTAAATGAATGTTTTGAAACACCTTGATGAGGATAATATGCTCCTCATACTCAGGGGTTCTGGTATTATGGAGGTTATATATATCTATCCACACCCTAGACTATCTCATACATGTAGTAAAACTGGTAATGATCACTTGATGTAGCATCAAGGATGGTATATTTTTACACTAAGTTTTGTTGCTTTTGAAGTGGGGCTGCACTCTTTGAAATCTTCAAAGGTAAGTTTCTGGAGGCCTGTGATTGACTGAATGGATCATTTTTTTTTTCTCCTCAAAATGCCTCCAGTTTTTACTATGATGATAGTCCAGGGCATCCTCGATAATTCATGGGGTTCCAATCACTTACGATCTGCTACACCCCTGGACTATCTCATAGTAAACACTAGAGGCACTACAGAATAGAAGCAAGGTAATTTAGGTCATTTTGATGTCACATCAAAAGAGCCGTAATAACGGTAACACTGTGGTTTGACTGTGTTGCTTTGATTGTGTTAGTCGCTCTCTCTGTAGTCTTTCAAAAGGAAATCTTTGCTAGCCTGTGGTTGGGTCAAATGTTTTCCGCTGAGCTGCCTTCAATTTCACTATGAGAATAAGTCCGGGTGTAGAGATCGTAAGTGATCGGAACCCCTGGAATATCGAGGATGTCAGGGGTGGATTATAACATCAGTGATAGTAACCCTGGAGTAATTGTGGATGGGAAATACTTACTTAAATTTTAATGATCATTAAGAAAACTTAACTTGTTGAATTGGATTACCTTTTGAAAGTACTTTTAAGCTTGATTTTTTTTTCAATGAAGGGTTTTAATAAAATTAATCTGTTTAATTTTCTCTTAACAGCAAACGACGACAAAATTGTGTTCGCTGCAGGTGACTTCAGCTAGACCAAAATCTTCATGTGGTGTTTCAAGGCGACTTTGGTATGATGGAAAAACAACATCAGACACAGTGTAGCCAGATTATAAAAATAAATGTGTACAGGTAGTGGAAACTGGGAACATGACCAGAGTCTGGATGATTATGCAGGAAGGAGGTTTGATTCATCACAACATGCATCCTGACTGGGTGCCGACGTAGTGGTGAGACTGAGGACTGATAATGATGAAACTGCTGAATAATCAACATAAGTTTAAACATGAATACTACAGGAAACTGACCTGGACAAGGTTCCAAGAAGTATGGTGGTGTTTGAAGCAGTGTCTGATGGAACTTTTAGATTCCTGTCCAATTGTATGAGAACAAGTTTTGTGCAACATGTAAGAACTATTATAAGGGACATGTGTGTGTTTTTCTCAAGATGTATGTGTGGGTTTTTACACGGCAGTGGTGTAGTCAGCGCATTTTCAAAAATCTAATGCCTTGGGGAGAATATCATTAATTGCCAGTCGCAATATTTTTTCAGTGAATTGTCCCAGTTAAGACTTTAAATTTTATGCACCATGCAGGCATTTCCAGACTGTTGTTGTACATCTACAATATGCTGGCAACGGACTTTACATAGTTCCTTCCACTTTGTCCTGCTGGCAGTTTCAGCAGTCAACTATGTTTGAACAACTGCGAAATAGTGGTCCAAAAAACTTAAACTTGGGGTGACTGCTCGATGCTCTTCCCAGGCCATACTGCCAAATATGGGAGTTACACCTTAATGGGTGCCACAGTTACTTCAAAAGTCAATTGACGTACAAACTTGTTGCAGGTAAGTGTAAATATAAAGTATTTGTTTGACATTGGTTATAGTTAATTTTTTAAAAACTTTTCTTGTTGTTTTAGAATATTTTAAATAATATTTATACACATAAAACACATGAATGGACTCATGATGTAATACATTGTGAGATCTGCAGAACATATAAAAGTCTGAAATTCAATTGGCAAATCAATAAGTGAAATAATTTGTGTGTGTGTATATATGAATAATATATATCAATTTTACAGTCAAATGAAGTGAAACTCCTACGGTATGGAAACTTGAAGGGCTGAAACGTGCACTACAATTCTCTCCAGGAAGAAGCATGACTATATCAGACTTAGTTACAGATGAACACAGCAGGTGAAAAAAGTTCATGAGAAAACTAGAATGTCGCCAGTGATCACCATTGGTTTGACGAGTGGCATGTTGCTAAAGGCAAGTGTTTAAATTTCCAATCTCATATAATTTCAAAAGAGTAATTAAATAAATGTACTATTCTTCTTTTAGCTAATTAAATTGTTATGCATAACTTATGTACGACCAGTCCATGCATTCTACCACTTTAATTATACAGTCACATAGTGTTAAGTTCTCAAAAGGTTTATAACTTATATTTACTGTAGTTCTTTAACTGACATTTATAATTGAATATATAAGCAGTAAACAACATTTTAAAATGATTATGTTGTGACTGGCTATTTGAATATATAATTTACTTGAGTTTCTATGAAACTATATATTAATAATTAAGTCTTAATCCAGATCAATGGCGCATTACATTGCCTTGCATCAATTATTTATCTTCTGACCCGTTGTCATAATCTAATATTTTCCTGGTATTCAGGTGTCTACAAAAAGTTGAAGCTCTTGGCAAGACAAAGAAATATGCATTGGTCGGACAATGGGGCAAGATCATAGGCCAACCATTGTATTTGGGTGTGCTGCAGCAGTGATGGTGATGGGGAACTCGTACGCCAAATGGAACTAGCATCACTAATCACATAGCTAACATCCACGAGAGTCATGGTGACAAATTTCAGAAGCTGCCGCAATGAAATCTTGACAGGAATGGTTTAAGCAGGTATAACTAATAATTAACTCATAGTACAGACGCACAATTATTTCAAAACATTTTGGGAACAGACATACCAGGTAATTTTTGAGCGGAAATTACTAATTATGGCTGTGAAAGCAAGACAAGAGTTTGTTGAAGTGAATACTTGTAAACTTTTGATTACAATCAAACAGACTTGAAATGGTTTGCTAACTTCTTAATTCACAATTAAACAAAATTGAAGATGAGATAAAGGAAAGTTGACCTGCTGTTTGCTTGAACTAGTATAGTGTGTTAAAAATCCATAAGCCTTGACATGGCTAGGTTCCAAAAGTTTATTAATGTTATAAAAGACTCATATAGATATAATTACAGCAAGATTTTTTTTTAATTATTTAAACTTTTTAATTGTGATACCATGTTTAGCGATTGGGTGTTACTGTGTCAGTGTAAGGAAACACTATTTTACATTGGTATTATCATTTCAGGTAGCAAGCTTTGGGAGAAGTGTAAAAAGATTGTCCCACAGTAAACTGCTTTGAAGGACATTGGTAAACTGTCTCAGCAAACAGACGTCAAAAGCCTCGATCTTACCACATAACATTTGTTGAAACTTTCTTTTGACAAAGTTCAACACCCCTACTTTTACAACCAGATGAAAGCCAGGTAGTGAATGATAGTTCATTGTTGTAGTTTATAACTTTCTTAAACTAAAAACATATATATAAGTCCATAGCACAAGATAAAAAAATGTTGACTGAATCAAAAACAAACACATGAATATATATTCAACAACAACATAACATGTTCAATAATTTAATACTAATTGTTTGTTATTGCTCTTGGAATCTTTTCACCTTTTCTAAAATTTTCTTTTTATTTCACAGAGTCCTTGCCTTGCGCACTTCCACTCAATGCTAATTCATCAAGATCACAGGCAATGAAGGTAGAAAAGGGCAATACAGAGTGGTCATTTCCTAAGAGTAGGAAAGGTGATCCAGTGGCAAAAGAAGTTAAACAGTAAGCAGAACTTTGGTAAATAAAATTAATTTATATTGATTTTTGCTACATCCTTTAACCTATTCTTCTGTAAATTCCTCAACAACTGGTCAATAGTAGTCTGAGATTTTCTTTAAGGTACATTTAAGGCCAAATAGAAGATTTTTTTTGGCTGTATTGTTTCTAAGTTTATATAATATTTTACCCAAATAAAGAAAAAAAACTCTAAAACAGTTTCAAGAAAGATGCTAATGTAGGGTTTTCCAATCGAAAAGGTGCGCCCCTGAAGTTATTGAGTAAGAAAATCATTGATAGTCTTGATTATTGTAATATACTCTTATTTATCCCTGTATTATTTTTATAATCCGAGCCATTTTCACAAAAAGGTGATTAATATAAAGACAAATCGACAGATACATTTTTACACTGATAATGGTATCTTTCTTTAATTGACAGATTAACATCCAAGAGCTTATGGAGGAAGTGGTAGTCCAGGAGAGAGATGTTAGCAGCTATGGCCAGGCCCAGAGAGCACTAATTCAAGAGATTGATCTGCTGCCACCATCCACATCTCTGGACAACTGGAAGAGGCAGTGATCACCAACTAATGAGCAGAGACAGCTGTTATACAAACACTTGCAGGAGATTTAACTCTTATCCATGTTAGAAATGACGCTGAAATAAACTCAGTTGAACTGTCTCTATGGAAAATGTTCCGTCTATACTACAAAAACCCTAACTTTTCATTATTTAGAAAAACGAGGATAGAGAAACCCTGTGAACTGTTCTGATGGAAAAGTTCTTCTAATAGCAGAGACAGCACAGAATGGTAATTACTTTACGAGTTTCTCTTGCCAGAACTATTTCCAGTCCATCTTATGAACCTTCTATATGCAACATTCTGTGGTTGCTAAATTAAAGAGAGAGAAAACAAAGCAATGTACATATGTAATTTGCAAAGGTTGACAGACACAAGTTATAAATGCTTAACCTTCACTAAACAAATTTACTACCTTTTATATGTAGGTATAACTTAATTAACATAATATGTGCCAAAATCTTTATAATTGTGCTATAGATGAGACATCTTACCCACTTCGGCACCGTGGGCCCTATATATGCTATATCATTTATGCTATAATATCTTTGATCATAAAATGAAATTAGTTTCCAGGCGATATTCAATGATTAAAGAAACTATACATGTAGATCGATCAGTACCTGTGGATGTTTTGCTTGTGAAACATCGTTTTCTTCTGCATATTCGTTAGAAAAGGATGTTTTCAGAACATGGATGTTTAAGCAGTTTGCTGGCAAAATCCTTTCATGCTATAGTTAATAACATCTTCAAATGGCCTTCTAGTTTCTCCTGTAAAAATGTCCATATCATGGCAACATTTTTCGCTCCTCACTTGTGGGCATAGGGGTGCAAAAACTACAAGAACACCTGTTCAAGAAATTTTTTATTCAATTAGAGATTACCATTAAAGTTAATACTGTTTTGGTTGTTTGAGAACAACTCACGATGAATGTTTAGTATCAGTTATTGTTGGGATATTTTTGAGTTTCTCTCTTGTGTGTTTTTAATAGGACAAAATCAACTGATTTTGTAAGTTTGAATTAACTGTTTCAATTTAATACAGTATGTATTGTAGTTTTTTCAGATATTTGTTGGCAAGTTACACTCTTGCTTAAGAATTATTGACTTCAGGAAGGTGCTATTAATATAAAAGTACAACAATTTATATTGTATACATTGCTGAAACAGCTAAATAAAGAATGCAGATTCAACAGGATGTTGCAGATTTATTATTTGTAAAGTTATTTTTGGATCATCGATGCAGTCATCATAACATCCATATGACTGCCATGGTTTATTTGCAACAATTAAAATTAAATTCAGTTACATTGTATATTACTGTGTGTGTTAGTGTTTCAAAATGGATAAATTTATAAATAAACAAATGAAATTTAACTATTGTTTTTTTATTGTGTTTTCACTGCTGAAATGTAAAGTGGTTTAATATCTTAGCACTAAGCAGGAAGTAATGTAGCGGTGCACAATGATGTATTATTTTCATACGGCTTTTTTTTATTAAATTGAAGTTCAATCTATAAGTGCACGTGACCTCACTCTCTAAAAAAATAAGGGGGGGGGGGCAGCTGATTATAATTAAATTTACTTATTATTTTGTTGCTTTGCATGAGTGGTACTGGCAATGCAACCAAATTTCATGTCAGGGTTTAATACTAACAGCGACATTTTTAGACGTTCATTAGGCTACGTCGAGTGAAAACATGATCCGGCTACCCCCATCACTGGCATCAGCTGATCAGATTAATCAAACTAAATAGCAAAATCTTCTGGTGATGTCAATCAAATGAATTGGAATGACATAGTATCACTGGGCAGAAATTTGAACAGTTTCAAAACTGTAAAATAGCGGTTCTGACTTCAGACTACACAAGGACAGGCGGAAGACATGGCAAAAAATGGTAATAGCATGGTGTAGTAACTACCACTGTTAACTGCCGCCGTCGTCCTGACTGGAATTCGTCGCTGTCTTCGCCTTAATTCTGGCGAACTACAGTCATTCTGTGTGTCGTTTGTGGCTAACAGGTTCATACATATTGGACAAATATTCTAAACTAAACGATACTTCTGGAAATAATCGTTGTAATCGCTCTGAAATCATTATCGGATAATCTCCATAGTTAGCTTGAGTTTTTCTATTAGTGTATAAACCGCGGTAGTGGGTGTGCTGTTTGGCTCAGTGACGTCACAGCCGCTTCGGTTCAAGGAGGTAACCCGTAGCAGATTTTCTCTGAGATACAAAGACACTTTCGCCAGTTTTATTTGAATTTCGGCATTTTTCGTCGACCTTAATTTTTTTAAGTCGTAATTTATCTTAGAAAAATACATATATGTATTATATATTTGCAGTTAATATATGATTTCAGATTCTATGTTTGTCCACGGGCTTTAAGTCCTGGGAATTTTGTTAACATATTGTTTTACGGAATTGTGAACCTCTACGATACGAATATTACTTTTCGCATACAGAGTATCTCCCTAACATCATTATACATGGCTGGAAACTTGGCGTGAATATATAATTGTCCAATACATCACTATATCTACATTTTCAGTCTTTTTAACACATAACACATATCTGGCTTCATAAATGTAAGAAAATATTAGTTTTTATGCAATTATGGTTTCGGTCATAAAATGACATTTAGGACTTGCATCAACATTCTTAGAAACATTTAAACATGAAAAAAAATGTTGATTTTTTGAAAAAAAAATCACAATTTCGCACCATCAGATTAAATAGCAGATACTTATTATCACTACCGTTTGGGATCTGAGCAACATCACATTAGGGGTCACGTCAGGATGACTTTTTAGAAATGGCCATCAAATTTGCACTGCCTGACTGGGGGAACGAACCTAGTTTGAAAAAGCTGTCCGATTATTTTCCGTGTATGTAGTCATCTCGGCTCAAATTTGAACAATATTGCTAATGTATATGCTAACTGGGTAACGAAAAATGGCGTAACATTGAACGTAGAAAATGTGTCGAAAATGTATTTTTGATCTGGATTAACCAAGTGAAAAGGTCATCCGAGGAACGCGACATCGTATGGGATAGTTGTCAGATCATATTTGAATATAGTGGTTTAAAGAGGATCTGTATTTCAATCAGATTGTTTCAGCAGCTGGGGGTATCTCTATATCAGAATAATTCAAGCACCATTTGGTTATATTGATATGTGCCGAAATGACCAAATCGTTTGGTTCGAATTGGGCCCAACATAATATTGGGACGAACATGTGATAACCGATGTTCCGTGAATACTATTTCTGCGACACTAAATGACAATCTGATTTAAAACCAGATCCTTAATAACACACTCTGTTCAAAAAGGATCTGAACAATAATATCCCATTAGGGTCACGTCCACATGACTTTTACTACTGTTGTTTCAAGCAAATGCAGTTTTCTACACCTATACAAACATCAATATGAAAACGTCTTTTCGCCCAGTTTACATATAGCAATTACTTGTTGTGGCACTTCGGGCGAGATGATTACATACACGAAATAAGTTTGGACAGCTTTTTCAAACTATTTCGTCCCAGTGCAAGATTCTGGCAGTGGCCAATTTTGATTGGCCTTACAAAAGGTTGTCTTGAGTGCCCTAATGGGATGTTCTCAGATCCTCTTATCCAACGTAGTGATAATAAGGATTGTATTTTTAATCATATTGCACAAATGACTAATGTAGAAGAATAGAGGTGTCTTCGACGCATGCTTCAGTGATATAGCACTATAAGAAGGGCAACAGTTCCCACTATACAAGAAGACAACATGGAATTTACCGCATCTCCCCAAAACAATGCACGCTCGCAGCAACTACACGCACACATATCTTTATACTTTGCGCAACATACATGGGAGGCCGTCCTTACATGAGCATAGCTGTTGGTAGCACGTTGATTGATCAAGCAAACAAGCAAGAAGAATACGAGAAAATCCACTTCCAGTCGAGTGCACCGACCAAGGAATCGAACCCGAGGGTCTCCAGGCGTGGGAAATCTTCGCCTCTACCGACATGCTCCGTGCAGCTGAGGGCTGATGTCCTATGATGTCCTGGAGCGAGCCTGCGATCCGACTGTTTGAGTCTTGGGATACATATGGCAACGGTAACTTAGACGCAATTCTCGGAAACCAAGATGGACATACTACTTAAGAGCTATGAAGATGCCAGCTAACTAAATTTTTGCTCCGTTATGACGGTTTTTGTAGGCGGATTAACGCAAGCCAGAATTGAAGCAGGAATTTAGGCTAACGCAGCCTTCCAAGGTGAGAAGTAGCTCATTGACTAATTTGCTCGGCAAAGATTGGTGATTAAGTTTTCAGCACTATGCTGTACATTCTAATCACTGCTCCTATCCGACTCCTGGATGTTGCCCCTGGTTCCATTTTCTCTGCGGAAGCATGTGCTATCGGGTCTGGCTCTTGACCATATCGAAGAAACACGCTTGAAAAGGCAATCATCTGTTCAGTAACTCTCTTTCGGTTCTTCAGGCTTTTGAAATCAAAGAAACCGCTAAGAAACACATTAAATCCAATAATCTTTTGATCCGAACATTTTGATTTCTTCTAAACTAAATTACTTATCTCTGGATTCCCAGTCATGTGGGTATACGGAAGGGGAATGAAGCAGGCTGATAAAGCAGACTAGACCTGCTCTTCGCCTAGCACAATACAGATTTGAAAGCTCGCATACAGCCGACATCGAACCTTCAAAATTCAACTGCAGCCATTCAAAAACAGTAAACCAATTGCAACAAAGGTGGTCTACCGAACAAACAACAACTGTTAAACTGTCCAGTCGGAGAAACCGCAGAGAGAGGAAGTTGGTTCTCTCTCGGCTCGTAACTGGACACACATATTTTAGCACATTTGCCTATCCATTAAGAGGGGAAGAACCTGCTACATGCCATGCATGTGAATTCTCTCTGCAGCAGTGGAGCATATTTTATTGGCATTGTATTGATTTTAACACATACGAGTAAATAACTACGATGTCTGCGACATGTACACTTTGTTTCATGCCGTCAGACATAATGCGTATTTTTTAATTATCTCAAAGAGATCGGGTATTAATTAAGCAAATTGACGTTTTCTGCATGCATACATCGTATCTCAACAATTTCATCGTTTCATCAACATATGTGCATGAGTTTTTCTGCATGTGTTTTTAGCCAAATTTTTTTATCCCATGCAAACCTTTTTTTATCAAATAAACGTTTAACAATCTGTGTTTTAGTCGCTTACTTGTTTTTTCTTTGTTTGTTTGTTTGTTTGATTCATTAATCAGATCCTATTAAGCAAGCAATAGGTCATGTAAGGACGCGGCCTCCATGTTGCGCTGTGTTGAGCATTGTATGTTGTGCGCATGGTGCGCTGTTTAGGGAGACTGCGGGTAGTATTCATCGTTATGTCTTTCTTGTATATGTGGACTTTTGCCCTTTTTAAGTGCTATAGTCATGAAGTCATTGCCGCTGAAGACACCAGGGCAACACACCCCACCCGGTTTTCTTACCCTGAACTTTGTATCCTGATTTAATGCATGACTTGTAGTTTGGCCCAATCTGTTTGTTTGATTTATTAAGCAATGGTCCTATTAACCAAGCCTTTTTTAAAATTGGTTCATGTAGAGGCGGCTTCCCATGTAATGCGGTGTGTTGGCGTGTATGTTTGTGCGAGGTGCATGTTTTGGAGACTGCAGTATTTGTGTTGTGGCTTTTGTATAGGTGGAATCTATTGCCGCTTTTTATAGTGGCTATAATCACTGGAAGCATGCCGACGAAGACACCCAAGCAACACACCCCCAACCGGTCACATTAATACTGACAACCGGCGAACCAGTTCGTGCGCCACTCCTGTATTGGTCGCCTGCCAGGTAGGGCGTTAGAATTGTACCTGCTGCCCCTATTGCATGATCGTAAAGGCGACTAAATTAGGATCTTATCTTTTCTATTCTTCCTAACTGACTTTATATCTTCCTAATGCCTCCCTTGGCACCGCCTCACTTTTGGCCTTGAGTTGAGGTTCGCCCTCTGTGAGGAAGGCCTTGGGTTCTGTCCCCTGGCCGAGACACACAAAGTCTGTAAAAAGTGGTAGTTTCTGCTCCTGCTTAGCGCTCAGCAAAGGGAGTAGGACGACTGGTTCGCCCGTTGTCAGTATAATGTGACGCGGGTGGGGTGTGTTGCTTGGTGTCTTCGGCGGCATGCTTCAGTGATAATAGCACTATAAAAAGGGCAAAGTTCCACTATACAAGAAGACACAACATGAATATAACGCAGTCTCCCAAAACACGCACCTCGCACAACATACACGCAACACACCGCATACATGGGAGGCCGTCCTTACATGACCATAGCTGTTAATAGGACGTTAATTAATCAAACAAACAAACAAACAAACACCCCCTGTATCGTAAAGGCGACTAATTTAGGAATCTTATGCTTTTCTAGTCTTTCCGTAAATGCCTCTTGGCACCGCCTCACTTTTGCCTTGAGTAGAGGCGTTCGCACCCTGTGAGGAAGGCTCTTGGTTCTGTCCCTGGCACATTGCACATAGCATCGCTACAACACCGCATAGCCCTCACATGACCATAGCTGTTAATAGGACGTTAATTAATCAAACAAACAAACAAAGCAGGGCTAAATTGACCTTGTTGTCGATGGGCCTTTAAAACTCAAACAAACAAACTTTGCTCTACAAAGTCCATCAGCCCACTTTGGGCGACGGCCCCTTTTTCTGTCAAGGTCATGCTAGTAGCAGGAACTCCTCCAGAGCGGTCTTGGAGCCGGGCATTGCTCCATAGCAAGCCAGTTCAGGCTTACGGCACCACAGTATTTCATCAACCCTTTCGCGAGTGAATTTGATTAAAAATGCTTTCGTCAAGTCTGTTCCGATGATTGGTAATGAGCGTCAAGATTGCCGGAGCTTGCTTTGTATATGTCCATGATCATCTTGAAAGATGTATCGACTAATAAATGCTTCAAGACATTGCAAGTTAAGAGCAAAGTGTAAGGAGTAACTTCTAGCTTGATGACTGGAGGCGAAGTCTATATAAGTGCACATGTGGTATTGGCGGAAGTGAAGTGAAAACAGAGTCTGGTGGCGCAGACATGTTTTACTTATCTTAGAT
>SAYR01044045.1:218778-276045 GCA_004382745.1 Argopecten irradians irradians
GGGTCAATAGGTGATGTGTTTGTTTGTTTGTTTGATTAATTAACGTCCTATTAACAGCTATGGTCATGTAAGGACGGCCTCCCATGTATGCTGTGTGTTGCGTGTATGTTGTGCGAGGTGCATGTTTTTGGGAGACTAATGCCTCCCTTGGCACCGCCTCACTTTTGGCCTTGAGTTGAGCGTTCGCCCCTGTGAGGAAGGCTCTGGGTTCTGTCCCCTGGCCGAGACACACCAAAGTCTATAAAAGTGGTAGTTTCTGCTCCTGCTTGCGCTCAGCATACAGGGAGTGGGACGACTGGTTGCGCCCGTTGTCAGTATAATGTGACCGGGTGGGGTGTGTTGCTTGGTGTCTTCGGCGGCATGCTTCAGTGATATAGCACTATAAAAAGGGCAAAAGTTCCACTATACAAGAAGACACAACATGAATATACCGCAGTCTCCCAAAACGCGCACCTCGCACAACATACACGCAACACACGCATACATGGGAGGCCGTCCTTACATGACCATAGCTGTTAATAGGACGTTAATAAATCAAACAAACAAACAAACAAAATTTGGGAGACTGCAAGTATATTCATGTTGTGTCTTCTTGTATAGTGGAACTGTTGTCCATTTTTATAGTGCTATATCACTGGAAGCATGTTGCCGAAGAACACCAAGCAACACAATCACCCGGTCACAATATACTGACAACGGGCAAACCAGTCCGTCCCACTCCGTTTATGCTGAGCGTAAGCAGGGAGCAGAAACTACCACTTTTTAGAGACTTACCGTATTTTCCTATTAAGAGCGCCCTCCTCTAAAAGGGCGCCCCCACGTTTTTTGCTGAAAAAAATCAGCTAATTTCCATACAATTTTTTGCCAGATTGCTGACGATTTGTCTTTGCAGACGCTAATAAAAATACTGTTTCACATCAATTGGATGCTTAACAGATATCCGATCAGCTATAAATGTAATTGCAACTGGTAACTTAGGACATCTTTGCCAAGTGTTTACACATAGAAACAGCGAGAATTCCATGTTCAAAACAAAACGTGTCACTTGAATGCCCCACACACGTGTATGGATGAAGACTAACTGGCAACAACATTTTTAGCGATGTCTATACAGGTTTATGAAATACTTACTGTATGTCTATGATAAAGGTTACTAAATAACAGGCATGTTATCATTTCTAAGCATTTAATTGTGTGCTCTTGTCGGTATTTCCCATCTGCCACAAAACGAAAAGTAGCGATCGAAAGGCACCGTCCGCCATTTTGTGTACGCATGGTAAAACAACAGGCTAGCATAAAATGCCAAAATTCCGTGAAACATACATATTTAACCAATGTTTAATACTTCTGGTGCAAACATTTCTTCATAATTATGTAATTTCAATACTTACTTGACTTCAAAACGTAATTTGGCTATTAGTAAGTTTCAGAAAAATACGAAACTAAAAGCAAGATGACTATAGTCTGTTTCAGAAAAAAACATCTAAAAATGGTCTCAAATAACGGCGCCCCCCTAGGCCATTTACCCGTGCGCCGGCGCCCTCATTAGGAAAATACGGTAGGTGTGTCTCGGCCAGGGGACAGAACCAGAGCCTTCCTGCACAGGGCGAGCGCTCAACCAAAGGCCAAAAGTGAGGTGGTGTCAAGGGAGACTCTAGGAAGAACAATCTGATTAAAATACAGATCCTTATAACCACTCCGTTCAATACAGGATCTAACAATAGCCCATATGAGGTTCACGTTCGGATGACCTTTTACCACGTGTAACTCCAGATCAAATACATTTTCTCAACTACATTTCTACGTCAATTGATAACGCTATTTCGTCCCAGTAAGCATGTCACATTTAGCATTGTTATGCCACTTTGGGCGAGATGGACTACGTGCACGAATAAATTCGCGACAGCTTTTTCAAACTAGTTCGTCCCCAGTCAAGATTCTGGCAAGTGCCAAATTTGATTGGCCATTTCCAAGGTCATCCTGACGTGACCCCTAATGGGATGATGTCAGATCCTCATATCAAACGTAGTGATAATAAGGATCTGTATTTTAATCAGATTGTAGGAAGAACAAAGTAATTTAGGGAGAAAGAAAAGATAAGAATCCTAAATTTAGTCGCCTTTTACGATCATTGCAATAGGGGTCAGCAGGTACAATTCAAACGCCCTACCTGCAGGGCCATCAAATAGGTGAAAAAAATTGTAACGGCTACTTTTCAAGAATTCCAAGGTCCTAGGTACTTCATTTTTGGTGTCAGAGGACCTTTAAGGCCCATGGGTCTCTTGTTAATCTTTGAAAGTGCATTTGTTTCCATTTAATCTGTGAATACAGAAGAATTTTGAATTTTAGCCCTTTTGACTGCTTTTGGTCCCACCTTTCCGGCTATATGGGGATTGGGGACCATCTTAGTTCACAAGTTTGATTGGCCTTATGCCTTTGAAAGTTTGTGCAAAATGTCAGTGAATTAACTTCAGCAGTTTTGGAGAAGTAAAACAAATATCTTGTTTACAGAAAAAGGGCGATTACAATAGGTCAGTTATGTCTCAGGTGATCTAAAAATTCAAAAGGTTTAAATTAACTTTTTGTCCCAAATTGCTTAAAAAGTATAAAATCAAGCGCAAAGATTCATTCATTTAGAATTACACTTTGAAAGATTTAAGGCTAATTGAATTTGATGCTGTGAGATGACAGATAATTCTCTTTAACATGGACAGAGATATCTGCTCTTCTGGTGAGGTAATATATCTCTTTATCCTATTAATTTACTGGGATATTCTTTACGTTTTTTTAGGTTTATTTCGTCTACCCCCTGTTTTTTCCCCATAATATCAAAGTACTGAGAGACACTGTCAAATAGTGTAAATTACTGCACGAGTAGAATGTTGATGATGAGTTGCATATTTCAACCAACCTTTGAAGTTATCATCATAAACTCATGCTTTTTCTCATTCCAACACTCCTTCATGAAAGTGCATACTTTTCTAGATGTATCTAATGAAACGCTTTAAAAAGTTCTTGAACTGTTCTAAACAACTGTTCCAGAACGGTTCTACAATGTTAAATGAGACCTGCTCCAGTTTTCCAATTGCAGAATATTTCAAAGAATTGTTCTAGAACATTTACTCTAGAGCATTACTCTAGAACAATTTCTAAAACACTGTTCTAGAAACAATTCTGTAACAACTGTTCTAGAGCATCGTCTTCAGAAAACGTTAGGACGATTGTAGAAATCCTTTAGAATAATTCTAGAACAGTTCTAGAACTGTCCTAGAACTCCTCCAGTTTTCAATTCAAGAATAGCTCAAGAATTGTTCTAGAACATTGTTCTAGAAAAGTCTCATTTAACGTTGTAGAAAGATTTTATTATTCCTTAAGAATAATCTAGAATAGTTCTAAGAACTTCTTCAGAACCGTTCTGGAGCAGTTTCTAGAAATCTTTGCAGGGATATAAAGCAACACATTCCACCCAGTCACAGTATACTACAAACAGGCGAACCAGTCGTCCTACTCCCTTAATGCTGAGCGCTAAGCAGGGTGTAACGTGTGTCTCGGCCAGGTGACATAACCCAGAGCCTACCTCACAGGAGCGAAGCTCTCAACCGAAGGCCAAACGTGAGGCGGTTGTCAAGGAAGACATTAGGAAGTATAAATAATTTAAGTTAGGAAGACGAGATGCTATGATACGATCCTAAATTTAAGTCGTCTTTTTACGATTTGCACAAGAGGCAGTAAGTACAATTTTAACGCCCTACCTGCAGGACCGTGTTTTCATCGTTAGTTATCATTTTAAAAATCATAAGGCCATCCAAACCCGAAGGGTCAGGATGACCTATAGTCACTATGCTTTGTCCATTGTCATGCGCTGTTCGCATTTCGTCATTTCGTATAAACTTTTCATTGAAACGAATTCTTCTCAATATTCCGAAAGCCAAGAAACTGATATTAGGCATGAAGAATGCTGAATGATGGACCACCAAGCTTTGCGAAATGAATACCTTGACCTTCATTCAAGGTCACAGAATTCAAAAAGGCTAAATCTTTAAACGATTTCTTGTGAATAACTAAGATACCTAGATACCTGATATAAGGCCTGTAGTATGCTGGCATGAAAGACTACCAAGTTCATTTAAGTTACAAGGGACAAATAGGCTAAAACCTATTAAACGACCTATTGTGAATAATTAAGAGGCATAAGGAATCTGATATTGGGACTGTAGAATGATAGCTTAAACGACTACCGAGTTTTGTTCAAATAAATGACCTTGGACTAGCTTCATGGTCACATGAGTCAAATTAGACTAAAATCCTTTAAACGACTTCTTGTGAATAACTAAGAGGACTAGAGACCTGATATTTGATCATGTAACATGTTTGGGTGAAGGACAAATGTTCCTAAATCATCTTGACTTAGGAAGGAAATGACATGTATTTTACAGCATCAAATGGAGCTGTCGCATAGCAGTTTGGAAATCAACGATATCGGACGTCTCAACTCACAAATATTTCATAGCTTACCTCGTATATTTTTTTCCAAAAATCAACAAATAATAAACACAAATCATAGCAATTTAACTTAGTTCCGTTATCAAACAAGTATTACCGACAATGACCTTTACTCGGACATTGGTATTCTCTGCCTATCAGTACGAATAACAAGAGGCCCAGAGGGCCTGTAATCGCTCAACCTGGTTGAAATGCCAAAGTAATGTTCTGAATAACAGGTTATTGTTTCTTTTGTAAAGGAATTTTAATATTTACCTCTAAATCCCCATTGGGCCCCACCCCCTCCTGCCCCCAGGGGGTCAGAGCCAAAGTGCTGTTCTCCTTCCCCCAAGGATGTTTATGGGCCAAATTTGGTCACAATCCAAGCAAAACTCTAAGGACAAGTAGCGGATTTATAGGATTTACCTCTATTTCCCCTATTGGCCGTGCCCCTCGCTGGCCCCGGGGGATCAGAGCCAAAATTAATACAAGTTCTTCTTTCCCTTCCCCCCAAGGATGTTTGTGGCCAAATTTGGTTCCAATACCCTGAGCTACAAAAGCGAAACGCATATTGTTACATCCTTTCTCCTTTAAGAAATTAAATTCTCAAATTACTGATTAGAATGAGTTGATATAAGAGTCAAATTTTCACTTTTCAAATAGTATACATATTATTAAATCCTTTATGTTTTAGAACAAGTTCTTGTACTGTTATCCTTATTAATAATTATTCCAACTGTAAAGTTTTGAGTCCAATTAAACTGTCTCTGCTGATATGTATATATCAGATGTTGATTGTTGATACAAATTTAACTTAACACTGCAACACTTTAAAAAGTCAATCAATTTAACTAAATTATAATTCACATGAAACTACTTGGAATCACGCGACGCGAGTTTCTCTTTATGAGAAATTGTCAGTCTAAGTCACATATCCAACTCCACTGGTTTGATCACACTCCTGCCTGATCGTGTTACTATGGGAGCGTTCTGAGACAATGTCACCACTGGTTGGTTTTCCTTAGGGGTATTCCTTGGGGAGGCACTAATAGATGGTTCCAGGATCTCGTTGTGTACTGGTTGTTGATCCTTGATCTGTGGTATCGGGTTATCATGGTCGATCCGAAATCCAAGATGGCCGCCACCATCTTGAAAACACATTCTAAAGTTCTACTGGTGCAATTTGGCTGAAACTTGCATGAAATGATCCTGACATGGTTCCAACAAAGTTTTGTTATTTTTCGATAGGATCTAAAATCCAAGATGGCCACCACAGCCGCCATTTTTAAAACACATTTTGAACAACTTCTCAAGTTCTACTGTCGAGATTTGGCTGAAACTTGCATGAAATGATCCTGTCATGGTCCTGACAAAGTGTTATCAAAGATTATCCTAGAAAGCTACAAGTGTCTTAACTCCGTCGTAAACGAAATCGTTCGTCGTAAGTCTTCCATCCAATGCCATTACATCTCCCCGCCCCAGCCTAATTGTTTGTATATAATTTAACAATTCATGAACCCGTTCAGGGTGGGCAGATGAATTAATACTGGTATAGATGATGAATGCATCAGTCCACTCAGCTATGTTGTTGATTCTATTTGCTTTCTTATCCTTAGCTGCTAATTGCCAATCTACGTCAAAGTATAATGATTTGGGGGCAGTGGCCTGCCCAGAATACTATGAATACTGGGTATGAAGTAGGTGTCCCTGGGTTGATTCCTCACTGACCGAACTGCCTGCATTTGCGAGAGCTGGACCAGTTAGACTTTCCATTGTACCTGATGATGTAAAGTCTGGTTGAGGAGTTGATTTAGGATCTGGTTGAGGGGTAGGCCTAACGGTTGGTTGATGGGCTGGTTCATTTCTTGCATAAAGGCTGGTAGAGAGCCTCGTCCTTGTCCTCCCCATGTCTGATTAGCCACAGCTCAAAAAGAAATTAAATGTCACATAACACAATATTTTTATCAAATTCTTTCTAAATAAATTATATCCAGATATTAATAAGTCAGCTGAAATTCAATTACTAAATGACCAAAATCTTCATACCACATGCCGTAGCCAGCATGACCCAAAGGCCGAACATGGCAGAAAATCGCTAGCCATTATAAAATGGTAAAATATTGTAGGTAATAGAGCCTTACTAATAATGTAATTCATTCTAATTATAGCGGTTTGCAAATTAACATTAAGATTCAAGTTAACCAATGACCAAAACTTTCATACCATGTGCCTTATCCGGCATAGCCCAAAGGCCCAACATGGCAGAACATATCTAGCCATTCTACATTGGTAAACATCGTACTTGATAAAGCTTTAAATTCCCTCAACAATGCTTAAATGATATAATAATAACCTAAACAAGCAAATTTGTTAAATTTCCATACCTCGCTTTAAAGGCATATTGTAGGTAAACATTATTGAGGTTAGGTTTAAGCTTGGTTGAAACATGAAGATATAAACACAGCTTGAAGAGAATCGGTTAATATTTATTAGTTATTGTACGGAAGTGGCAGGAACTGACTTTTTTTTTAAATTTGAGCAAAGGGCCATAACTCCACTATAGGTCCGTTGAAAGTCGTGATCGAACTTGGCCGAGTCCTTTAGGCATTCAACCTTGTTACTAAGTTTGAAGAAAATTGGTTTACATTTGTAACACTTATTGCACGGAAATGGCAGAAAATGACGTTTTTAGTAATTCAAACGGGCATAAACTCCACCATAATAAGGTTCATCGACAGTCGCGATGGAACTTGGCCGAACCCTTAAGGCATTTAACTGTGTCATCAAGTTTGAAAAATTGGTTTACAGTTATTGCACGGAAACGAAGTGTTACAGACGGACAAACCCTAATTAATTTCCCTCATTTCGAAGAAAGCGGGGGATAATAAGTTAATTGTAATCGATATTTTTTGTATCACCACCTTTTCTATGAAATAACAAACCAACCAATATCTTATAATTTCAATGATTCATCCAGCCGCGCGTTTTTATGGAGGTGTGTATACACCTTCCATTATGCGGTTACCGTGTTTTTCATTTTAACCGGAACACTATACCTTGGTAATCCTATCGGCAATCTCCGTAACTACGGGAGATAACTTTTACACTGTGTATTGTAACGTTGTGAATTGCACAGAGGTCAAGAACTGTAGGGGATTGCCTGTTCTCACATGCTTCACATTTGCTACACATACTTTATTTGATTTGGTTTATTTAGTTTTATGTATCAACAGGATCATCAATTTATTATTCCCCAATATTAATGTTACCCACGTTTGAAAACATACGATCGATCTCTGATGAAGTACATGTACGTATACGGTAATGATTATCGATTGATTAGAATAACTAAAACTGTCTGTAAACTTAATGGAAATAAATAACAAATAACACTCACAATGATGAAAATATCTTGAGTAAAAGTGGATTTGGTCATGTTTCTGTTTGTTGTTTACTCTGCCATTACGTAAGCCTACTTGTGTGTAAACAAACATGGCGGCCGTACGAATCTCAGTAAGCCGGTTAAAATACAGTCTTCACTATGAATAGGATTGTATTGTATCACTATTTTGACATAGTTTGTGTATCAAACATATTGTTGTGTAATAGTTTAATGTATTATCAAGATTAGCATCGTAACCTAAATTTGACTTCGTTTAGAGTGAAGGCGTATCGCATAATGCATTACCGTAGCCTTATTTTTGCAAACTTCCGGATATGACCTCGTGGTGTTTGCCACTGCAGAGATCAATTAAATTATGTTTTATACGACAGTTTGATGTCTATAATGTCGGTATTATGTTAAATATTACACGTTATTTCCGTTTATAAAGTTGATTGGAGTATTTCATTAAAATCATGGCGACAGGATTCCAGGAAATACACATATGTGTAACACATTTGCAAGTTCGAATTCATGCTTACTCTCGCTAACATTTCAATACGCCGGTTAAGATACTGTCTTCAGTACGCATATGAGTGTATTATATCTTTATTTTGATATATTATGTGTATTTGATATGTCTTTGTGTAAAGAGTTACTGTACTATCGACTTTGTTTAGAGTGTAGGCGTATCCTATAATCCCAAGCTTTATTTTTGTAAACTTCCAGATATGACCTCGTGGGGTTTGATGCTGCAGAGATCGATTACAAGATGTTTTATACGACAGTGAGATGCTTATAAAATTGGTATTATGTTCTATATTACATGTTATTTACGTGTATAACTTGATTGCTGATTATTTCATTAAAATCACGAAGACAGGATTCCGGGAAATACACCTGTTGACAGATAACTTCGTAACACGTGTGCAAGTTAGCAGTCATTCTGAAGACCGTTTTCTTGGTGTCTGCGGACATTTCTTGTCCAAACATAATATTTAAATAATATATTTAACCTTTTATTTGATATTTGATCATTTTTGACGTTTTAATATTATTATCTCGATAACAAACCCCCAGAAAATCGATAGCGAGTTCAGACCGCCATTGTGTTGTAAGTAGACAACCACGCTTCAGTTGGCCGATTTTCCGTGAATTAAACAATTGTACGATTGAACATGCATCTGGTACGTAAATTTTTTCATCCTTATTATATTTTCATTACTTATTTTATCTTTTAAACGCTTTTATGGCGATTTTTTTCGATGTATAGCTTTACTAAACCGGCGAGTAAAACTTACGATTTTCACGTGTGGATCATTACGTAATAATGCAAAAACATCGTCAGATTTTGGTTTTCGTCCACAGATAAGTCTCACTGGTGTATAGGTAGCGATCCCGAATTTAAGAGGGAAAAGTCGCAACTTATACTCCGGAAAATACGGTATTATATAATTATTTGACTACTGACTTATAACAGTGAACCGGCCAGTGTCTAGTGCAAGCGTTATACGTAGTGCTAGATCTAGTATTGTATTTGCTTATAAAATTTGAATCGGATCGTAAATAATAAACTTGATTATTAGCAAAATCAATCCGATCCACTTCATCAGTACCCTAAATGTTTTTTTTATATCGCCGGTATTCATTCTACTTGACGCATGCGCGGCAGCAGTTTTTGCGATCATGACTGAGGAAAAACTGCAATATTTTCCCCAAAATTAAATATCTACAGTTATGTTGTAACCGTTAGAGTCAACGTTTACATCACGGTAGCTTACATTATGGTCACTGTTCTTAGTGTTCTATCAGGTTCAGTGGCGTAGCTACCATTGACGCAAAAACGCAACTGCGTGCACATCAATCAATTCTCAAAAAAAGTTCGACTTGGGACCCCCCCAAAACACAAAAATTATCGCGCCTTTGGCTACATTTACAATTAAAATTTCAAATATAGGTAATTTTCAATTTGCAATATGAATAAATCCGTTTCAGTGTTATTTTTTCTTCGCAAAATTACTACTTTAAGAACGCTTTAAAATCATAAAAAAATACATCGTAAAACTCATCTCTGCCATTCTAAATCGTATTTTTTTTCCAGGACCCCCCGAACAACGATTTTCTCGCGCCTTCGGCACTCGGACTCCACTTTGCGTGCACATTAATTTGCTGCTAGCGACGCCACTGAGGTTGTTTATAAATCTTCAGCTGAAGTGCGAGATGAAGTAAACATAATCCTAACTTCCGCAGTATGTAAATATAGAAATGGTCAACTTACGCTTAATCAGTGATATATATTTCTTATCAAGAAAAACATTTCCGTGAAACGCATGCAGTATTGTAAGGGAGGTAACTCCCTAAGTACAAATGGCCAATAAAAAGTTAAATACAGTACAATAAATCAATGTAATAGATATATGTATTTATCTTTTGGACATAAAAAATAAGATCAAATATGGAAACAAATTATTAAACACAATGTATGCTTACATGAAATAATATTATTTTTTTCCATCAATTCTACTAGATGAAAGATATTTATGATTTGTATTTTAACGATAGTCAGTAAAGGTAAATAATAGTTTCTTAAAATGAAATGAAAAAAGAAGAAGTTTATTTTAGTAATTTATTCCATTTACATCTGAGGAATCATGATTCAATATTAAGATTAATATATTAAGTCATTTTTTAATATTTTTCAAAATATTACTAGGGAAGTGCAACTAAAAAAGAAATGTATTTAACAGCCATTTAAAAAAAATCATGAAGTGAAAGATATACCTTGCATGTGGATACTAATACTACAGTGATTATTATTATCATTATTACATGTATATATATATATAAATTTATCAATTATATGACTTTGATTTTGATATTTAACAATAATGAATAAACTTTACCCAAAGGTCACATGAATCAAATAGCCAAATACTTTGAACTGACTTCTTGTCATTAGTGCAGATGATCTCATACATTATTAGAACTGTAAAATTTAATACAAAGAATATGGCTTCAAAGTACAGTTTATGTCCAAAAATTGAATCAATTGCATTGACCTTTATTCAAAGTCACAGGGTTCAAATAAGCTATTTGTAACAACTTCCTGTCAATATTATAGCTAAGACGACTGATATTAAACCTGTGTTATGTTTTTATTTTAAGTGAATCCAAAATTGTCCTTTTATGTGACCTTGTATGAATTTTAGAAAAAAAACAAAAAAAACCTAGTACATGTAGCAAGTGACCAATGCGTTCTATTGAACCCTTGTATTTTCTTTTAATCACAATGAATCTTTGTAATGTATATATAAAAATAACAAAGGTATAGAAACATCTAAGGAGTTTAACGAAATACTTAAAAGGGCATGGTTATGAGGACAGATGGCAGAAAAGGTCAGTCTATATGTCTGGTGAACTATTTCAAGTATAAAACAACCGCCGGGAAAACTTAGTTCAGTATCATTAAAAGGCCAACTGTTGCTGATGGATATTTTATTATGAAATTTATTTCAAAGATTACGTCTAGAAAATATACAGCATGACAGTTAACTTAAGAAACCTGATGTATTTGTTTGCCATAATTTGCAGCATTTGACACTTCCTTTCGGATAAGATCATTGGAGAATACCGGTATGTCCATGGACTTTGAGGAAGCTGCTCAATGGTTTATCTTGATTAACAAAACACCATCTAGTTTTGAAGTTGGGACAATTACATGTCTTTTTCATGATTTTGAATAACACCTCCTTCAGTACTTACAGTACTTTGATTTTCCAAAAGGAAGTTCAAGGAAGAAAATGTGCTGTGCTTCCTTCCTCTACAGGAAGGGGACAACTCTAATATCCTCTTTCCACCACCAACATTAATGCTATTTTTTCTAATTGTAAGAGTCTTTTCGATAATTACTAAAAACAGGTGAGCGATACAGGCCCTCTGGGTCTCTTGTTTGGTCATAGTAAAACCGTTTCTTGAATTGTTCTCCCTAATTCTCAGCGACCTTGGGAGTGAGCGTTGCAAAACTAACAAGGATTTTACTTAGTTCACTTAGTCGGTTTGATTTTGCTAAGTTGGACCGGAGGTTACAAGGTCAATATCTCATGATTTGGCGAATTCCTTGAACTCTCGGTAGCTAAACGGTATCATGTCCAACATTATACTTTGTGGAATTTGTGATGGGCAAGTATTGATTTTAAGTGAACTATTAAGTTTGCGTTGTTTTGTTTTCCAACAGGCGTATTTCTGGGTATCTTGAGTAATAGTGTACTACTACGAGGTAGTCCCTAGATCCGTACTTGAATTAGTCCATGCCAGACTCTCCCTGCTACCTCATGAGGAATGCGAGGTACTTTTTTTAGCCCACCATCATCAGATGGTGGGCTATTCAAATCGCCCTGCGTCTGTAGTTCGTCATCCGCCGTCCGTCCGTAAACAATGCTTGTTATCACTATTTCTTAAAAACTGCTGCAGGGATTTTGTTCAAACTTCACATGGAGGATCCCCTTGGTCCCTATTTGTGCCATACAGATTTTGAGGCTGGTCGGAAAAACAAGATGGCCGCCAGGCAGCCATCTTTGATTTTGGCAGTTGAAGTTTGTTATCGATATTTCTTGAGAACTACTGAAGGGATTTTGTTCAAACTTCACATGGAGGTTACCCTTGGTCCAAAGTTGTGCCATACAGATTTTTAAGCTGATCGGAAAAACAAGATGGCCGCCAGGCAGCCATTTTTGATTTTGGCAGTTCAAGTTTGTTATCGATATTTCATGAGAACTACTGAAGGGATTTTGTTCAAACTTCACATGGAGGGTAACCTTGGTCCCTATTTGTGCCATACAGATTTTGAGGCTGATCGGAAAAACAAGATGGCCGCCAGGCAGCCATCTTTGATTTTGGCAGTTGAAGTTTGTTATCAATATTTCTTGAGAACTATTGAAGGAATTTTGTTCAAACTTCACATGGAGGTTACCCTTGGTCCCTACTTGTGCCATACAGATTTTGAGGCTGATAGGAAAAACAAGATGGATTTTGATAGTTAAGGTTTGATATCCCTATTTCTCAAAAAGTGCTGAAGGAATCTTTCTCAAATTTAATATGTAGGTTCCCCTAGGGCCCTTGTTTTGCATATTGCATTTTTGGACCAATCGGTGAACAAGATGGCCGTCATCTTGGATTTTGATAGTTAAAGTTTGTTATGGCTATTTCTCAGATAGTACTGAAGGGATCTGTCTCAAATTTCATATGTAGGTTCCCCTAGGGACCTAGTTGTGCATATTGCATTTTGGGACGGATCGGTCAACAAAATTGCTGCCAGGCAGCCATCTTGGATTTTTATATTCAAAGTTTGTTATCGCTATTTCTCAGAAAGTATTGAATGGATCTTTCTCAAATTTCACATGTAGGTTCCCCTAGGGCCCTTGTTGTGCATATTGTGATTTTGATCAGATTGATCAACAAGATGGCAGCCAAGGAGTCATCTTGGATTTTGATAGTTGAAGTTTGTTACCGCTTTTTCTCAAAAGGTACAGAAGGGATCTGTCTCAAATTTTATATGTAGTATGTTTGAAAAAGTTTAAAAAGCAGAGAAAAGATCCATCTTTCCTTTTTCAGATATAGATCATTCTTTGGTTGGCGCCAAGATCCCTCTGGGATCTCTTGTTACTTCTTGTAACGATAGTGCATGTTGGACACTTTGAGATGTAGTCAACAGTTTCGTTGACATTCCAGGCTAGTATAGAGTATCTCTCGCTCGGGATTTGCACTTTTACATTGGTAGGCGGCACTCTTGAATCGTGTTGATCAGCCCTTTTAAGCACTATATACTCTTACTATACAAGGGACATTACTGTTGGATTAATTTGAAGTAATACAGTAATTATGAATACCTTTATTCAATGTTCAATAACATTGTTTCCTTGCAATTTCCAATAAAAGACGCATGTACCAATTTTGTTCAGTAGATGTTTAGGTTTATATTGATGGTTAATTTGTCAGGTAAGGATTAATAGGTAAATAAATACAGTAAAACCCTGTTATATCGCCACCCGTTTTACCGCTTATCGCCATGAATTTATCGCTTATCGCCATGAATTTATTCTGAAGTATTTCCCTCCATACAAATACACCTGTTATATCGCCAAACCTGCTTACAACCATCTGCCATCACATTCCCGGAACAAGTAATTAAAATAAAACCATAATGACATTGTTAATATCACCAAATTCTGTTAATAGGGTCTGTTTTCGTAAGGTTAATATTACCAAATTCTGTTAATAGGGTCTGTTTTCGTAAGGTGCTTGACTACCGATTGACAGGTTATCAGCTACACGCTCTATGGACGCGTGCACGACCATGTGTATACAGTGAAAACATTTAATCATATGGGTAGACCTTTGTTATTGTTTTACAGGTAGGTGTCGCAAGTTGTGGTGAATAAAACTCACTTCTGTACATGTGTTTTACATACTTTTAACCTTAGTTGTTTATTTGAAAAAAATGAACCCACGACTTCAATATTCAAGATCGTTGCTTGAAAGACAAGGCCATAAGTTCCAAAAAGTACCGTATTCGACCCAATAAGCGCCCCTCCCTCGTTTTAAGGCCCCGATTTCAATTGTCCACGCAAAAATAAAGACCAAAACTACACAACTGTATAGATTTGTAATAATTTGGTCACGTTTTATTAGCACCTTTTCATTTTTCAATTTTTCAAACGCCCTGGGCGCTTATTGGGTCGAATGCGGTATTCAAATTATTCTTTTTCTTGCAATTTCTTCGAGATACCTAGTACAGTTTTCTTTAATATGTCTGGTACATAGAATAAAGTCTGATTCCTTAAAGACGTCATGTTAAGCATTTGTCATCGCGAGTTCTTCATTGCTACCTATCGTCAATTTGACATCCCCAAGTTTTGTCCGAATATACTGAAAAAAATATCTACATGTCCCTTCCAGTCCCAATGCAATAATAAAGGTCCTAACATGATTGGATTTTCCTCTGTCTTTTTCTTGACTACCCCTTAATTTTTGTATGTCATTGTTGTGACGAAACATTTGCCCAGATTAACTGTTCTGTCTATGCCAATGGGGCTTCTGCCTTCACCGATATAATTAGATTTCAGTTCATTTAATTGTTCATCTGTTCATCATGATAATATTAGGCAAGTTGTCTACGCCAAATTGTACTCTTGATAGATGGGTTCAATTGTCTTTCTGACATAATCTTCAGAATTTCAACGGATAAATTTGGAATAGAGTTAGATGTTTCTGTTGTTTTTTTGTCCCTATAAATGTTGTCGCTAATCTGTCTGGCACTGTATGGTCCTAAATCACTATTGTCTAAATTTGCTGTCAATTACACATGTGATGCGAATTTGGTTTTTGCTTGAGAAGCACATTTTGCCAATATTACTGGGTCTGTCCTTTGATATTTTTATTTGATTTCGGATTGCCGTGACAAGATATTGTATCTTTCCGAACACCACTATACTCTACCAACGCAACTTTTTTTCAACTCTTAGCACGCTGAAAACCAAATTACCTCCCCTTACACCCAGTCACTAAGTAATGTTTGGACTTTTTAGCATTTTAAACAAATAAAACTATTATATAACTTCATATTTTAGTTTTTATTTTGTTTTACACAAAAAATGAACTTTGTAAGCGGAAAATATCCTATTTATGCAGTTCAGGTCAGCAAAGTACTTTGTAGTTTTGAAGAGTATGATACCTCTCAAAGCAAGGATTTACACAAAGAGGCATGTTACACACTCTACACACATATTGACTCTGATGACGTTTTTTTTTTCTTTTTTTGACCTGTCTGTGCACACTTCACAGTCTGGGCTTTAACGTCTTCCACCAGGCATCATTTTTGGGTTTAGGGTTGGAAAGTGCCTGTCAGTAAGACGTGCTGATGGATTTGCCACTGGCCTGGCAAATTTCCTTGTCTCTCTCTCAAAGCCGTCCACAAGACCATGTATGATGTCCATTCTAATTTTCTCTGACCTCGCATGCTTGTCTTGGTGATAAAATTTCCAAACAACTGGCGTTACAAACACAAACCTCTAACAGGTTACAGAGAAGGAGTTTTTCCACCACTGAGTGTTTTAAACACAAGAACACAGCAAGATGTCTGCTGGTCTGCAAGAGCTACACCTCCCATATACTTTATATAAAGCTGAGTAGCTTTAGGATATGGTCCACTTCTCTGACATGACTGTCATGGAATTTTGAACGAACTTTCTTAGTGTAAGTAGATCCATTATGTACTGTGATCCGTTGAACTATCTTCACTTGAACTATATCTCCGTCGAAATAACTCCTACAAAATTCAGGTCGCTTCCTTCAGAACAATGAGGTCATATCAAAAATTCTGCATGGTACCAAACCACTTAACTCAATTTCTGTGGGGGCCACGAACAATGTTTTTGATGTGGTTGACAATTCAAGGAACGAAAACAAATCAAAATGAAACTTTCTGGATGATCGTGGTATGTGTTCAGATAGTTCAGGTGATGATATAGGTTCTGGAGTTGTACAAGTAGGTCCAACGGATAGTTCAGGTGAGGATATAGGTTCTGGAGTTGTATAAGTAGGTCCAGCAGATAGTTTAGGGGAGGATATATGTTATGGAGTTGTACGATTAGGTCAAATGGATAGTTCAGGTGAGGATATAGGTTCTGGAGTTGTACGAGTAGGTCCAACAGATAGTTCAGGTGAGGATATATGTTCTGGAGTTGAACAGATAGTTCAGGTGAGGATATAGGTTCTGGAGTTGCATGAGTAGGTCCAACAGATAGTTCAGGTGAGGATATAGGTTCTGGAGATCAAACGTGTTGATAACCGCACATTTACGCACGCGTAGTACGTTCTTTGGTGTTTTCTTGATGGATATGTCCCTCTAAAATTTGTTCTTTTTTTGTCTTCTTTCTGTAGCATTTCGGTTGGTGGAGACTGTGGGTTGTTAGTTGGTGTTGGAGTTGGCGGTCTGAAGATCGTTTTAAAGGTAGAGTTGGTCTTCTGTCTGTAGCATTTGGTGGAGACTGTGGTACATATATGGGAGTTGGTGTTGGAGTTGGCCGCGTGTAGATTCGTTCTTGAGGTAGAAGTGGTACAAAGTGGTTTGGAAACCATTCCCGGTCAGGTGTAGGGGGAAAGACACTTGTCCATAACACCTTTAAAGTTTGTCTGCTGGATTGTGTGTTCGTAAACACAGTGCATACAATAACTTTCAAAAATAAATTTTATTACATGAAAACACATATAAATGGATAAGATAACATACTTTAATCTCTCTGTTTCTCATCTCATCCTATCATATCAACGCAACACTCATCGTTTCATCAACATTGTGCAAAGATAAGATCCGAAATTTAGTCGCCTTTTACGATCATGCAATAGGGGCAGCATGTACAATTAGAGTTTTGATATATATATATATATATATATTTATATATTATTCCTGATATTATCCCTTGCCTTGTAGTTTGGCCCTAAATGACCTTAGTTGTCGATGGGCCGTAAAACTCTAAACAATCAACAACACATGATGGTTTTGTAACAGGTGTGTTGGTTTTAGGATCGGTTTTATTCAACACTGCTATCTGCTGCTCGTGAAAATTTGAGATCATGTGTACATCTTGTTTATCATGGAATTTCACTTCCAGAAGATTGTCTTTTTGACTAAAATGCATTGTCCTTGTAACAGTTTTCTGTTTTTATGCGGTTGGTATAACAACAGGTACGCCTTTCCTATTTGAACGAAGTGTCCCTCATGTGTAAGTGTTCATGTATTCATTAAAAATTTTTTTTCGAATTATAATAGTTGTCCAGCTAAACCCTATGACCTTTGTCCAAGCAATAACACCTGACCAATAAACTTATCACTGTTTTACCTCGGTCACACATTCATGGGTAATCTCGCCGGATTAGCTACGGATAAGATCATGCATCTTTCGTGGTATTCTATATTGGTCCCTACTTTTTTCATACAGTAACCGTAGTCATACTTCAAACAAGTTTTATTTCCGTGACAAGTTTTGCACATGTTCAAAATCTGGCCACGGATCACACAAACTGTAGTATATCCAGTACGAAGCCGTCCTGACTCGTTTAAGTCCGTATCGTGAATGATCAGTTCCCTAGTCATTTATGAATAGTTGCATTGCAACTGCATGCAGACCATAGCTTTATGTTTATAATTAATACATGTCTTTCAATTTCAGGCAATTTGTCGACTGGCATACAGTTCAGACTCTGGGAGAGACCGAGGTACTTTGTATTACATCCGCAATTTACTGGGTTGTCCGATTCCCGTGGTGTAAAGGGAGAAGTAAAGAACGCGTATAGGGCATGCAAACATTTATGCTTCACAGTTCTGGTTTTATGTGTTGTGCATTGTTCCTTACGGTAAATGGTGTTGTGGACACGGAGACGGAAATTTATTTGCCTATCAGATTTGGTAGAGCACCAGGTGATGTCAAATTTCATGGTTAAACAGAACCTGTGAATATTATTTCCATCAGAAAACTGATGTTTTCACAGAAGTGAGAGATATTGTAAGTAATATGGATTATCCAGGAAACTACTGGATTGCAAGTAAGGAATGTGGCTGGCTGAAATTTCACTTATGTGGGAAACTTTATAAATACATAGGCTCTTTTTAAGTTCACGAAAGGAGATTTCACAACTTTGATGGTCTAAAGGTCAGTCAAAATAAAGGTACAAAACAGGAAGATGACAATTCTGTATTAATGTTGTTTGCTCAATTACTGTTACATAAGAATTTGGACACAGCGGTTGACATGGGAAACAGAGAACGGTCGGTGCGCTCTGCCAAATACGAGATGCCAATATACAACATCACTTAGACAAAGTAAAGAATCAGATCAGTTAATCTTGTTGCCATGACAGAGGTACTCTTGGAGGGAGCTCGAAGGGAGAGTTTGTTCGATTATTTTAACGTACTATTAACAGCTAAGGTAATGTAAGGACGGCCTCCAATCCATGCAGTGTGAAGTACGAGGTGTGTGTTCTATAGAAGACACAACATGAATATACCGCAGTATCCCAAAACATGCACCCAGTACAACATACACGCATCACACCGCATACATAGGAGGCCGTCCTTACATGACCATAGCTTTTATAATCAAACAAACATGTTTGGTGTCTTCGGCGGCATGCTTCATTGATATAGCGCTATAAAAAGGGCAGCAGTTTCACTATACAAGAAGACACAACACGATCATACCGCAGTCTTTCAAAACACACACCTCGCACTTCACACTGCATACATAGGAGGCCGTCCTTACATGACCCTGGCTGTTAATAGGAAGTTAAAATAATCAAACAAACAAACTAATACCACTTCCTCTCATCTTCCAAGTCTAGGACTTGACCATAGAAAACTGTAAGCTTCCCGAGAAGTCTAAGCACTCATTTCCATCACTTGTTGTATGAATGATCTCTGAAATAATTTATGGATCTAAAGTACACATGAATCCACATACAGTCTTTAGTTTTGAACTCGTTAAGCTTAAGCAGAAATTAATTTTGATGTTTTAGATAATCATTTCAAATAAATCTTTTATCACTGCATTACAATTAGAAAAAGACTGAGGACAGTATAGTACAATGTTTCTTATCATAAAACACCTTATGAATAGTGTACGCAAAGCTCTGGTACCTAAATAGAACATGGATTTTATAGGAAGGCAGTTTAATGCTTTAATATATAAAGTATTTAAGAAAATACTGACTTTCCGTCTAAGCTGATTCCTCAGGTCAGTGAATTTGGAGATGGCCCACTGGACCACAGTTCTGTAGGCATCCGAGTCATTACTGTACCCTTCTTTCTTCAGCAGTCTCCTAATCTCAGTCGACAAAATTAAGTTTACTGTTAGTACATATGAAAAATAAGTTCGTATTGAATAAGCTTAGCATATATTCTTTGTTATGAACTTGAGATAATATAAAAATAAAGACAATAGTTATATAATAACAAGAAATGTATACATGTTCTGAGAACTGCTTAATATCCTCATCCTTCCACACACATATAATTTATTCTTATTTGCTTTCATACTAAATCCACACACTGAAATATTCACTTCATTTCATTCATGAACATTCTTTTCCACTTTCACCGAGTGTAAGCAATTAACAATCTCCAAATTTTAAGCACAATATACCTTAAATTCCATATCTGTCTGCCGATTTAGCCAGGGCGTTTTGGTAAACATATTTCCGTTGTCAGTATAATGTGACCGGGTGGGGTGTGTTGCTTGGTGTGGCGGCATGCTTCAGTGATATAGCACTGTGAAAACGGCATATATAAGAAGACACAACGTGAGTTTACCGCAGTCTCCCAAAACACGCAACTTGCACAATATACACGCAACACACCGCATTCATGGGCGGCCGTCCTTACATGACCCTGGCTGTTAATATGACGTTAATTAATCAAACAAACAAACATTTTAAGAAAGGTCAGTAACTTCCTCTGAAAAAAAATCAGCATTTTGCTATACGTTGAAATAAATGTATTTAAGAATGGTGCATGTCTAAATAAAACTATGGATTGACTTGTTTCTGGTGTAGACTAACATCAACTGAAAATTACTGATTTTCAATTTTTTTAGCTCACCTGGTCCAAAGGACCGAGGTGAGAGGTGAGCTTATTGGATACCGCGGCGTCCGTCGTCCGTCAACAATCGACTTCTCCATAACTGCTGGTCGGATTTCAATAAAATTTGACTGGTAGCATCCTTATGGGCTACTAACTCAAAATTGTACAAATGATGGGGCTGACCCCCCGGGGGTCTGAGGGGCGTCGCCAAAAGGGGTCAATTTGGCTATTTCCATATAAACAACTTCTTCTCTGAAACTAAGCATGGGATTAGACCCATAATGCAATGGTAGCATCCCTTATAGGGTGGGGATTCAAAATTGTACAAATGATGGGGCTGACCCCCGGGGGCCTGAGGGGCGGGGTCAAAAATGGTCATTTCCATATAAACGACTTTTTCTCTGCAACTTAACATGGATTGCGCTCATAATGCAATGGTTAACATCCTTAAAGGGTTTGGATTCAAAATTTTGCAAATGATGGGGCTGACCCCCGGAGGAGCCTGAACGGGTCAAAAAGGGGTCAATTTAGCTATTTCCATATAAACGACTTCTTCTCTGCAACTAAGAATGGAAGAGCACTTATAATGCAATGGTAGCATCCTTATAGGTGGGAATTTGAAATTGTAGAAATGATAGGGCTGACCCCCGGGGCCTTGAATTGGCAATAGATGCGAGGTCAAAAATGTCAATTAGGCTACTATTTCATATAAATTACTTTGTCTCTGAACCTATGTATTGGGATAGCATATTTGATGGTATCAATAGCATCATTGTATGGTTGTGAATTCAAAATTAAAACTGTTGGGAGTCAATGTGGCTTATTTTTAGCTCACCTGGCCTCCGACAGGGGCCTGTGAGCTTATGTCATGGCGCGGCGTCGTCGGTCCGTCCGTCCGTCAACATTTCCTATAAAATCACTACTTGTCCTAGAGTTCTGCATGGATTTAACCAAATTTACCAACAAACATCCTTGGGGAGGGGAACAGAACTTGTATAAAATTTTGGCTCTGACCCCCGGGGGCAGGAGGAGCGGGGCCCAATAGGGGAAATAAAGGTAAATCCTTTAAAGTCAGCTACTTGTCCTAGAGGTTTCTGCATGGATTGTAAACCAAAAATTTAGCAGCAAACATCCTTGGGGGGAGGGGGAACAGAACTGTATATAAATTTTGGCTCTGACCCCCGGGGCAGGAGGGCGGGGCCCAATAGGGGAAATAGATATAAATCCTTTAAAATCGCTAACTTGTCCTAGAGTTTGGCATGAATGTAACCAAAATCAAGCCACAAACATCCTTGGAGCGGAAGGGAACAGTACCTGTATAAATTTTGGCTCTGACCCCCCGGGGGCAGGAGGGGCGGGGCCCAATAGGGGAAATAGATGTAAATCCTTTAAATCGCTACTTGTCCTAGAGTTTGGCATGGAATGTAACCAAAATTCAGCGCACAAACATCCTTGGAAGGGGAACAGAAACTTGTATAAATTTTGGCTCTGATCGCGTATAAATTTTTGGCTCTGATCCCCCGGGGGCAGGAGGTGCGGGGCCCAATAGGGGAAATAGAGGTAAATCCTTTAAATCGCTACTTGTCCTAGAGTTTGGCATGGAATGTAACCAAAATCAGGCACAAACATCCTTGGGAAGGGGAACCAGTACCTGGTAATAAATTTTGGCTCTTGATCACCCAGGGCAGGAGGGCGGGGCCCAATAGGGAAATAGAGGTAAATCCTTTTAAATCGCTACTTTCATAGAGTTGTGAATGGAATGATCCCAAATTTGGCCACAAACATCCTGGAAGGAAAGGGGAACAGAAAATGTATAAAAATTTTGGCTCTGGCCCCCCGGGGCAGGAGGGGCGGGCCCAATAGGGGAAAATAGAGTTAAATCCTTTAAATCGCTACTAGTCAAAGAGTTCTGCAGGGATTGGAACCAAATTTGGCCACAAACATCCTTGGGGAAAGGGGAAACAGAACTTGTATAATTTTGGCTCTGACGGCCCCCTGGGGCAGGAGGGGACGGGGGCCCAATAGGAGAAATAGAGGTAAATCCTTTAAATCGCTACTATTTCACAGAAGTTCCGCATTGAATTGTAACCAAATTTGGCCCCAGAAATATCCTTGGGAGAATAAGAACTGAGTTTGTATAAATTTTGCTCTGGCCCGGGGGCAGGAGGGCGGCCCAATAGGGAATTAGAGGTAAATTCTTTAAATCGCTACTAGTCATAGAGTTCTGTATGGATTGTAACCAAATTTGGCCACAAACATTCTTGGAGGAAGGGGAACAGAACTTGTATAAATTTTTGGCTCTGACCCCCTGGGGGCAGGGGAGGGTGGGCCTATGGGGATTTAGAGGTAATATTAAAATTCCTTCAGAAAAGAAACAATGAAAACTGTATTCAGAACATATACTTTGGCATTACAAACCAGGTGAGCGATACAGGCCCTCTGGGCTCTTGTTCTAATTGTCAGATTCTTGTGATAATTACTAACAAAAAACCAGGTGAGCGATACAGGCCTCTTGGCCTCTTGTTATTTTTACAGAAATTCAAAAAAAAAAAAAAAAAAAAGGGAAAAAAAAAACCCACTTTATAGAATTCAATTTTGCTTAAGCTTTCATAATGGCTTATTTATTTTGTAAAGGTGTTAACTGTACATATGATTTGAAAATTAAATCATAATCAGCATTTTAGGTCACTGAGACAAAGTCTCAGTGACCTTTTCTGATCGCATTTTGTCCGTCGTCAATATAATAAGTTTTGTAGAGGGCCTTGAGACCTTTTTATTCAGAAGGTATTCGACTCTACAACATCTGTGAGTGGAGAAGATATTTAGGAATTTTAATCAATTTACCCCTTTTGGCCCTCCCATCAGTCCGTTGGGGTGGGGAGTCATAACAATTCACAATTCGTTGGCTTAGAAGGTTTGTGCAAAATTTTATGGAATTTGCTTCAGCGGTTTGGAGAAGTCGAAACTGTAAACTGTTTATCGGTTGCACGACAGACGACGACGGACAAAAGGCGATTAGAATAGGTCACCATGACACTTCATCTCAAAATCATGTTCTTACATGACCATAGCTGTTAATCGGACGTTAATTAAATCAAACAAACAAACAAGAGGCCCGAGGGCCTGTATCGCTCACCTGGTTTGTAATGCTAGGAATGTTCTGAATTACAAGGTTTCATTGTTTCTTTTCTGAAGGAATTTGAATTATTTACTCTCATTTCCCCTATTGGGCCCCTCTTTCTGCTCCAAGGGTCAAAGCCAAAATTTATACAAATTCTGTTAACCAAGGATGTTTCTGGGCCAAATTTGGGTTACAATCCATGCAGGAACTCTAGGACAAGTAGGCGTTTATAGGATTAATCTATTTCCCCTATTGGGCCGCCGCCCCTCCTGCCCCCGTAGGGTCGAGCCAAAAATTTATACAAGTTCTGTTCCCTTTCCGACAAGGATGTTTCTGGCCAAAATTTGGTTACAATCCATGCAGAACTCTAGGACAAGTAGCGATTTATAGTATTTACCTCTATTTCCCCTATTGGCCCCGCCCTCTCCTGCCCCCGGGGGTCAGAGCCAAAATTTATACAAGTTCTGTTCCCCTTTCCACTAAGGATGTTTCTGGCCAAATTTGGTTACGCAATCCATGCAGAACTCTAGGACAAGTAGCGATTTATAGATTTACCTCTATTTCCCCTATTGGGGCCGCCCCTCCTGCCCCGTAGGGTCAGAGCCAAAATTTATACAAGTTCTGTTCCCTTCCCGCTAGGATGTTCTGGCCAATTTGATTTAAATCCATGCAGAACTCTAGGACATGTAGCGATTTATAGGTTTACCTCTATTTCCCCTATTGGGCCCGCCCCTCCTGCCCCGTAGGGTCAGAGCCAAAATTTATACAAGTTCTGTTCCCCTTCCGCCAAGGATGTTTCTGGCAAATTTGGTTACAATCCATGCAGAACTCTAGGACAAGTAGCGATTTATAGGATTTACCTCTAATTTCCCTATTGGGCCCCGCCTCTCCTGCCCCCAGGGGGTCAGAGCCAAAATTTATACAAGTTCTGTTCCCCTTCCACCAAGGATGTTTCTGGCCAAATTTGGTTACAATCCATGCAGAACTCTAGGACAAGTAGCGATTAATAGGATTTACCTTTATTTTCCCTATTGGGCTCCGCCCCTCCTGCCCCCGGGGGGTCAGAGCCAAAATTTATACAAGTTCTGTTCCCCTTCCCCAAAGGATGTTTGTGGCCAAATTTGGTAACAATCCATGCAGAACTCTATGACTAGTAGCGATTTAAAGGAAATGTTGACGGACGGACGACGGACGCCGCGCCATGACATAAGCTCACCGGCCCTTCGGGCCAGGTAAGCTAAAAATCATATTTATGTTGGCCCTGCAGGTAGTTCATGCTAACCCTATTGCTTGATCGTAAAAGGCGACTAAATTTAGGATATTATCATTTCTCTTCTTCCTAACTGACTTTACCTTTCCTAATGACTCCCTTAGCACCGCCTCACTTTTGGTCTTGAGATGACCGTTGATATATTGCCCCTATTGCACGAGGAAGGTTCTGTCCCCTGGTCGAGACACGACAAAGTCTATAAAAGTGGTAGTTTCTACTCTTGCTTAGTGCTCAGCATACAGGGAGTGGTTCGCCCGTTGTCAGGCGGCATGCTTCAGTGATATAGCACTCTTGATAGCATTCAGACGGGATTGGTCAGAGTAGGTTTAATTATGTGTTTCATACTAGGTGGGTCAATTTTGAGGTAAGTGTCCATGCTTTAGGTAGGAATTACTCTGCTAAGTTGTCAGTTTACCTTGAGGAAAATTCTACCAAGTCTCCACAAGCCAGTTTCTAAATACAAGTTTATGTACTGTGCCCAACTTGTTTTCTGATGTTCTGAAACATCTCTCTGTCCTTAGTAAGTGTTTTCAGAAGTCTTGAGTTCGAGTTTTCTGAGACTGAACCACTCGTAACATCCACCATTTCTGTCTTAGAGGATCTTCTCGAATCAAATTCTGGCCCAGTTTTGAAGGAGTTTCTCGCAACTGTTCCTAGTGAGCTCGTTCTAGGTGAAGATGGCACTTTTCCGTTTGAGTTCAAGGGACATACAATTAGGGATAGTGTAGGTCAAGGGCTTTCTCTGCTTGTGATAACTTTGTCACACACACAGTTGGTAGTTTGAGGGAGAGGTTTAGCGATAGGGCTGATACTAGGGTCATGACTGCTATTACTCAGGTTTTGAGTCCAGTTGCAGAGAAGAAGGTTGACTGTGTGGTTTAGGAGATGCTAGTTGTTTAGAACAGGAGTTGATAGGATTTGAGGCTTATGTCAATGCACAGGTAGTTAGAGGCAGTAAGAGATTTGTTTGTTGGATTTATTAATGTCTTATTAACAGCTATGGTCATGTATGGACCGCGGTGGCCGAGTGGTTAAGATGTACCGACATGCCCTCCACCTCTGGGTCGCAAGTTCGAATCCCATGTGGAGCAGTTGCCAGGTACTGATCGCTGGTCGGTGGTTTTTCTCCGGGTACTCCGGCTTTCCACCACCATAAAACCTGGCACGTCCTTAATTGACCCTGGCTGTTAATAGGACGTTGAACTAATCAAACAAACATGTTTGTTTGTTTGTTTGTTTGATTAATTAACGTCCTATTAACAGCTATGGTCATGTAAGGACGGCCTCCCATGTATGCAGTGTGTTGTGTGTATGTTGTGCGAGATGTGTGTTTTGGGAGACTGCGATATATTCATGTACACAACCTTTAGTACAAGTATTGTCAAATGTAAAGATTCCATATTATGTGTATAATTAGAAATGACGAATGGAATTATCCTCACATACTTCATTATGCATACATAAAAACATTTAAAACCAAATTAATATATTTTTCCAGCTTCTAAACACAGGAGTAATGGCTATTGACTTTCAGGAGTGTGCCTCCACAAACTCACAATCTGGTGTCTTTGACAGATGAGGCTTCAACAACATCATATATAAAGCCTACCAGTCTACCTTAGACATTTTGTGTGACTTAGACGAATCCGACAAATTCAATTTGATGAAATTAGTAAATGTTGCACGAACCAGTAGTGCTTTATCTGGATTTAATACAGATTTGTTTGAAGACACCTTTGTAACATCACAGTGCAGTACCTGTATTCCAACGGACAGAGAGGAGCTCTTCCCCCAGCTTCATGTGAAACGAATAGATACAACCTTGCACGAAACATGATATGAACACTTAAAAACTGTTGACTTCTCATTTAGTAGTTCAGAAGTTTCTCCAGCATTTCTCCAAGGTTCTTTAATTAGATCTTGTTGGTGAAATTTGTAAGGAGCAGACTAAGTCATGTTTGCTTGTTTGATTAATTAACGTCCTATTAACAACTATGGTCATTTAATTTGTTTGTTTGTTTGATTTATTAACGTCCTATTAACAGCTATGGTCATGTAAGGACGGCCTCCCATGTATACGTAGTGCTGCGTGCATGCTGTGCGAGGTGCGTGTTTTGGGAGACTGCGGTATATTCGTGTTGTGTCTTCTTGTATAGTGGAACTATTGCCCTTTTTATAGTGCTATTTCACTGAAGCATGCAGCCGAAGATACCAAGCAACACACCCCACCCGGTCATATTATACTGACAACGGGCGAACCAGTCGTCCCACTCCCTGTATGCTGAACGCTAAGCAGGAGCAGAAAAATGAGGCGGTGCCAAGGAAGGCATTAGGAAAGATAAAGTCAGTTAGAAAGAAAAGATAAGATCCTAAATTTAGTCGCCTTTTACGATCATGCAACGGGGGCAGCAGGTACAATTCTAACGCCCTACTTGCAGGGCGGAGTCGATTTTAAAGAGAAAACCAGACTGTTTTGTTTTACCTTTCTTGATATATCTTTAGAGCTCTCAAAACTCAAACAAACAAAAGCTCTCAAAAAGCGTTATTCTAGACAAAGATACATTGATAATATGCAGTGCTGTGATGTATTCAACAGTACAAACAAATGTGAGGAAACGACCGTGGATGGCTTGTAATGCCGACAGGCAATTTCTACCTTTTAGTGCGCGAATGTGAAACTGTGACTCGTTCTCTGGTTGACAAAAGACAGACTTAGAACTAGCTATATTTTCTTTTTGTTTGTTTGATTAACGTCCTATTAACAGCTTTGGTCACCGAAGACACCAAGCAACACCCCACCCGGTCACATTTGAAAGAAAAGATTCTTGAAAGTTGCATGGTACAGCATTACGCCAAATTCATCCTGTCAGGTGCGTCTTAAGCAATTTCTGCTTCGGTCCTTGAAGGCATTTGGGTGAGGGGACATGCAGAAAACAAAGACTTCAGAGTGATGTTCAAGTTTTCGGTAGACATTATAGGACATTTCGACCTTGACAAACTGACTATGCAACTTGTGATGTTTGTTTGATTAATTAACGTCCTATTAACAGCTATGGTGTGAAAAATGTTGTGCATACACAATAGATTCCTCATTGGTCTCTATGAATGCTGGGTCCACGTCCCGAGACTGGATGCACTGGTCTCTTGCGGATGCACACTACTTTTGGGGGTGTGATGTGCGTCCGCGTGATATCAGTGTAGCTGAAGGCTTTCACAGTAGCTCCAAAATGAGCCAACCTGTTTTGAATAGGATGGTCATGCCGAGCCCTTGGTGCGTAGATTTCCAAGACGGCGGTGGCTTAGGGTCAATCGTGAGTTTAGTTAGGATTGTCGTGTTTCTGATCGATCTTGCGGGTGTACTTAACGGGACTAATATTTATTATTAACCTCGTGAGCGTGCTGTCGCAAGCTTGATTTGAATTATGTTCGTTCAAAATATTCTTCAGAGTATACTACCTGTGTATCCCTGACACTTTGACATTGGATATCCATGTCATCATGAGTGTCCCCCTGTTGGGCTCCGAGGTAGGTGGGGGCACAGCTAGCGAATTGTAATAAACTCTAAAAGATGGCTTCCAGACACAAACAAAATTAAC
Source organism: Argopecten irradians irradians (assembly GCA_004382745.1). Lineage (NCBI taxonomy): Eukaryota > Metazoa > Mollusca > Bivalvia > Pectinida > Pectinidae > Argopecten > Argopecten irradians. The sequence continues at coordinate 247,261 of SAYR01044045.1, forward strand.
TTCAACAAACAAAAAGCGGTACAACAAACACATTCCCACAGTTTCTGGTCATGTCCTCTACACAGAGCGGCAAGACCACTGCAGGTTTATCACCCTTAATACTGCGAAATGGCATCAAAGGCATTGCCGGCGATGTCAAATCTGTTAAGCCTTTGGGATTGGGTGATCTCCTAATAGAGGTTTTCCGCAAGCAACAAGCGGAGAACCTCCTTGGAACCACCAGTTTTGCCGGCCTCACTGTGTGTGTAAAACCACACTCATCATTGAATTGCAGCAAGGGGGTATTCAGGTGCCCAGCCTTGCGCAATGACAATGAGGCCATACTTCCAAGAGGAGTGCTTTGTTTGTTTGTTTGATTAATTAACGTCCTATTAACAGCTATGGTCATGTAAGGACGGCATCCTATGTATGCGGTGTGTTGCGTGTATGTTGTGCGAGGTGCTTGTTTTGGGAGACTGCGGTAAATTCATGTTATGTCTTCTTGTATAGTGGAACTTTGGTGTGTCTCGGCCAGGGGACAGAACTCAGAGCCTTCCTCACAGAGGCGGTGCCAATGAAGGCATTAGGAAAGATAAAGTCATTTAGGAAGAAAAGATAAGATCCTAAATGTAGTCGCCTTTTACGATCATGCAATAGGGGCAGCAGATACAATTCTAACGCCCTACCTGCAGGGCTCAAGAGGAGTGAATTCCGGTCACGTACGTCTACATTCCAAATCCATTGAGGTGCCGTACCTGCCAGAGGTACGGCCATCATGAGAGCAATTGTAGACGGAAAATGGTATGTCAGTACTGTGGCCGTGAAGGTCACGACGAAAAAGACGAATGTGACATTGTCAACCATCACTGCGTCAATTGCGGGGGTGACCATGCTGCGTCTGCTCGCACCTGTCCTGTCTGGACTCGGGAGAGGGAGATATTACGGGTCAAATATACCCGATGTGTCTCTTTCCCCGAGTCTAGGAGGATAGTCGAGTGTTCAGACCTGAATGTGGCAACCAATGCTCAGATCACCCGCGCAAAGACGCCTGTTGACAGTGTCACCGTCAAACATGCGTCGGTCCAGGCCTTGGTTGACAAGCCTAACTGGGACAATGATGTCCCAGATATGGCTGACGCTAAGGCCTGCAAAGTAATCATGGGGGACCCGAACAGGTTCAAGTCGGGTCCATCTAAGCCACAACACAAACCACAACAAAAAACACCTGCTGGGCCACCTGGAGCTAAAACGCCAATCCCACCGGCGTCTCCAGGACTTACACAACACCAAATTCATACACCGAACATAAGAAAAAAACGTCTATTGACGTTAAAAAACTCCCTGATAAAGCCAAGCGACCAGCTAATACACCACCGCAGGAGCAACGCCAGACCAAAACCACCAAAGTAAAGCTGACGAGGCTCCCTGCACTAAACAACAAACCCAGTAAGGGATCAGATGACCCTATCCTTGGACGGAACATCTATGATGTTCTATCGGACGACAGCGAGTTTGGTGACAACACACATTGATCTATCGTTGTGCCATCCATCAATTCTTCTGGATTATGATTGGATGGTTAACGATGATCTTTGTGGGAGCGATAACTTTCCAATTATACTAAAAAACATAGGGTCACCAAAACTTGAGGAGCCTATGTCTCGTTGAAATCTACATAAGGCGGGCTGGGTTCAATTTAAAACCTTATGCGCCGAGGAGCTCATCGAGGATAAATTTTTGAACCTTGATGACCCCATTAAAATTTTCACAGAAGCGCTCACTTCTATTACTACAAAAACCATACCAAAATCCGTGCCAAAACCTACAAAGATTCTTCTCTCAAATGATTCATTTATCAATAGATCTGGTAGAAATTCAGCTCTGAGGCGGTACTTGGCTTCGCCAACCGTCTCAAACTATAACAATTTTAAAATTTGGAGAGCCAAAGCTCGAAGGTCTATCAAATCCGACAAGAAAAGTACTTGGAAAGAGTACGTCTCAAAAATAAACTCCAATACATCTTCGAAGAAAGTTTGGGAAATGATTGGTAAATTGTGGGAAAAGAAAAGCAACACCATCATCCCACCGCATTAACAAAAATAAAGCATTTTCTTCAACGCCTTTGCCGAAAATTTTGCTAACAATTCATCCGTCAAAAATCATTAAAAAAAATTCAATTTTTTAAAAAGGAAAAGGAAAAGAGACGTCTTAATTTTAAATCCTCCAAAAGTGAAAATTACAATAGGCCTTTCGAGATACCAGAATTGCTCGAGTCCCTTGAGATATCAAAGGACTCGGCAGCTGGACCAGACGAAATTCCATATATGTTTTTGATTAATTAACGTCCTATTAACAGCTATGGTCATGTAAGGACGGCCTCCCATGTATGCGGTGTGTTGTGTGTATGTTGTGCGAGGTGCGTGTTTCGGGAGACTGCGGTATATTCATGTTGTGTCTTACAATTTCCAGACTCTTCACTAAAATGTCTTTTAACTATATTTAACCAAGTTTACTTTTCTGGCAAAAGTCCCGAGTCTTGGAAGGAATCTACTATTATACCCATTCCGAAGGGAAAGATGCTACTGATGCCAATAACCATCGTCCTATTTCATTAACGAGTTGTGTTTGTAAAACCCTAGAACGTATGATAAATACTAGATTAGTTTGGTTCCTGGAATCAAACAATATTTTAAGTCCTTTGCAAAGCGGCTTTAGAAACCGCAGGGGAACGGTTGACCACCTAGTTAGACTAGAAACATTTATACGAGAAGCATTTGCCAAGAAAGAACATCTTGTGGCCTTATTCTTTGACCTTGAAAAGGCATACGACACAACTTGGCAATATGGAATCATGAACGATCTCCATGATATCGATATAAGTGGTAATTTGCCAAAGTTTATTTCAAATTTCATATCTGACAGGCATTTTAAAGTTCGAACGGGTTCAACTTATTCAGAAACAGAAACACAGGAGATGGGCGTCCTCCAGGGTGGTATCCTGTCCGTCACACTTTTTGGATTAAAAATTAACAGCATAACTAAATGTCTTTGCCAATCTACGGAAGGGTCTCTATTTGTGGATGATTTTTTGATCTGTTACAGATCAAAAAACATGCACACTATAGAACGACAATGACGAAAATGGCTTTAAATTTTCAAGATCAAAAACTGTCTGCATGCATTTCTGTCAAAAACGAAAACCACACAACGATCCAGACCTCACACAAACTTAATTTCTTGATGAGTACGTACCATTCTGACTATTTCGTCCCATGAAATTCACTGCCAAATCCAGTATCAAAACTCTTTTCTCGAGGTGAACAGGTAGTTTCTTGCTGCTTAGCGTTCAGTTGCACTGCAGGTAGGGCGTTAGAATTGTACCTGCTGCCCCTATTGCATGATCGTAAAAGGCGACTAAATTAAGGATCTTATCTGTTCTCTTCTTCCTAACTGACTTTATCTTTACTAATGCCTCCCTTGGCACTGCTTAGCGCTCAGCATACTTTGTTTGTTTGATTTATTAACGTCCTATTAACAGCTATGGTCATGTAAGGACGGCCTCCCATGTATGCGGTGTGTTGCGTGTATGTTGTGCGAGGTGAGTGTACTGGGAAACTGCGGTATGTTTGTGTTGTGTCTTCTTGTATAGTGGAACTGTTGCCCTTTTTATAGTGCTATATCACTGAAGCATGCAGCCGAAGACACCAAGCAACACACCCCACCCGGTCATATTATACTGACAACGGGCGAACCAGTCGTCCCACTCCCTGTATGCTGAACGCTAAGCAGGAGCAGAAAAATGAGGCGGTGCCAAGGAAGGCATTAGGAAAGATAAAGTCAGTTAGAAAGAAAAGATAAGATCCTCAATTTAGTCGCCTTTTACGATCATGCAACGGGGGCAGCAGGTACAATTCTAACGTCCTACCTGCAGGGCTCTCATTTCCTTTAAATCACTACTAGTCGTAGAGTTCTGCATGAATTGAAACCAAATTTGGCCAGAAACATCCTTGGGGGAAGGGGAACAGAACTTGTATAAATTTTGGCTCTGACCCCCCCCCCCCCTGGGGGCAGGAGGGGCGGGAAATAGAGATAAATGCTATAACTCACTACTTGTTTTAGAGTTCTGCATGGATTTGTAACCAAATTTGGCCAGAAACATCCTTGGGAGAAGTGGATCAGAACTTGTACAAATTTTGGCGTTAACACCCCGGGAGCAGGAGGGGCGGGGCCCAATATGGGAAATAGAGGTAAATCCTTTAAATCGCTACTAGTCATAGAGTTCTGCATGGAATGTAACCAAATTTGGCCAGAAACATCCTTGGGGCTAACTGAATTCGTATAAATGTTGGCTTTGACCCCCTGGAGCAGAAAGAGTGGGGCCCAATAGGGGAGTTAGAGGTAAATATTCAAAATCCTTCAGAAAAGAAACAATGAACTTGTATTCAGAACATTACTGTGCATTACAAACCAGTTGTTAATAGGACGTAACACTGGAGCAAGATGTAAAGATATTCATGAATACATCATAATACCCAGAAACAAAATACTATCCGATAGAATCAAGATCGATATTAAACATCAGAAATACATAACATTTTTGCTTACAAATGAACAACTCTTTGTTTTCCTAAAATTGGATTCAGATAATACAGGGATGGGGATATTTCAACCCAACTTAACTATATTACAAATCACCCGTTTGTTTTCTTGATTTATTAACGTCCTATTAACAATTTTTACTGTTAGGACGTCCAGTGTTTAATGAGTGCGAGGTGCGTGTTTTAGGAGACTGTGGTATATTCATGTTGTGTCTTCTTGTATAGTGGAACTGTTGCCCTTTTTATAGTGCTATATCACTGAAGCATGCCGCCGAAGACAGTAAGACACTTAAAACAACGGGCGAACCAGTCGTCCCACTCCCTGTATGCTGAGCGCTGGCCCTGCAGGTAGGGCGTTAGAATTGTACCTGCTGCCCCTATTGCATGATCGTAAAAGGCGACTAAATTTAGGATCTTATCTTTTCTTCCTAACGGACTTTATCTTTTCTAATGTCTCCCTTGGCACCGCCTCACTTTTGGCCTTGAGTTGAGCGTTCGCCCCTGTGCGGAAGGCTCTGGGTTCTGTCCCCTGGCCGAGACACACGAAAGTCTATAAAAGTGGTAGTTTCATAGCTGTTAATAGGACGTTAATTAGTCAAACAAACAAACAAACTGATCCTTTCAAATGTTTCGTGATGTATTCTTTCTCCATAACACTGCAACCTACAGTAAATGTATTCCTAACTCCTGCCTTCTAACAGATTGCACAAAAGACGAGCTTCTGCACAGCAAGATATACGAGCCAGGGTCTGCCAAATGTTCAGCTCTCTACAAATTTTCTGGTACAAGATTTCTGACTAGATACTGGATCGTTCTCTTTTGTTTATGCCTACTGTATCGTTATCGAGAGCTGGCAATTTAAAATTAAAAGCTGATGATTTGGTAACTTTCCTATCTTTATTTTTTCGTTTCCCTATATTATCATCGATCTAGTTCTGTCTAGAGCATAATCAAGTATGAAATAGATAAAGAAACATCAAAATAAAGATCAGCGTCTTCAAAGATCCAATTTTTACCTTGTCGGCAAATTGAATGGACTTCTCGCCAATAAATGTCTAATTATGTTATATGAATTTTCTGTTGATGTAGTTAACGGCTTTTCATCTGACCCGAAGAGTCATGCACTGTCCGTCATCGTGCGCCCTGCGTAAACTTTTCATTCAAACAACTTCTTCTCAATAACCGAAAGGCCCAGGGTACTGATATTTGGCCTGAAGCATGCTGGGATGAAGGGCTACCGAGTTTGTTCAAATGAATGACCTTGACCTTCATTCAAGGTCACAGGGGTCAAAAAGGCAAAAATCTTAAAACGACTTCTTCTCAAGAACCAGAAGGCCCAGGGTACTGATAATGGGCCTGTAGCATGCTGGGATGAAGGGCTACCAAGTTTGTTCAAATGCAGCTAAAACTGCTCTTCGCCTAGCACAAACAGATTTTAAACTACCTTACACCGACATCAAACAAACATTCAGTCAGCCATTAAATACCATTGGCAGCAAAGGAAAATTAATCAAACAACCAGAAAAACAATGTAAGTTCATTTTTTCACGCTAGTAAATGGCATAACTAATTTTTATCAAATATTAGGTGAACGTTAAGGCCCATGGGCCTTAACATACCTCGTCGTATGTTTCGGCCTATTCACCATTATTCTGAGCGAGGTACTCAAAAACATTTTGGAATTAGTCTTCCCTATACAGAAATTTTGTTTTATTTAACTTGTTGGCACACAGAGACTTGTATTCGTATTTAAAGTCACTTATGATAATCTCCCTTCGGGGAGACGTTATTTTTTTAATTGTTGTTGTTACAAAACTGAGACTGTCTGTTACCAGTCTGAAAATGTCATCATCTGATCACTTTTGAGCACCTCAAACTCTTGCTCCCAAAATGTAGTTTGCAGTACTTACAATGGCGATGATGCATTTGACTATAAATAGTGGTAGTTTCTACTCCTGCTTAGCACTCAGTAAAAAGTAAAAAAGGAGTGGTACGACAGGTTCGCCCGTTGTCAGTATAATGTTGCCGGATGTGGTGTGTTGCTTGGTGTCTTCGGCAGCATGCTTCAGTGATATAGCACTATAAAAAGGACAAAACAGGAACATATCGCAGTCTCCCAAAATACGCACCTCACACTTCACACACGCTACACATGGGAGGCCGTCCTTACATGACCCTGGCTGTTAATAGGACGTTAATATAATCAAACAAACAAACAATCCCCTCCCCCAAGCATTTATCATATCCTGAACATTGGTAAGCACGGGATCCCATCTCATTCCACTCTGTCTTCTCCACCATGTATAACAATTCCGCCGTTGAGATCCAAAATGGCGACCCTCTGGCCTAGTCGCTGCATGAAATGAGGCTCGGTTGATAATGGAAGAGCTAACTATGTAGACAGACTGACTGTGATTTCCTGAAAACTTAAGTCTTAAGTTAGCCCATGTAACAAATAGCCTATTTGTGAACGATCAGAACAAGTGGACGCCAGTGCTCTAGAATACAATTCACGATAATTTGAAAGGGGTGATAGATTAGGTCTCTACAAAGAGGCAGGAAAACCTAAATCAAGACAAATCAATATATCTTAAATTTTTAGTTCTAACATAACTTTCTCTGGAATTCAGATATACCGCCTAAAGATGTCGGAACTCCAGCGCCCAAGCAACTGAATCTAAGCTCCTGGTTGCTGCTTCAGTGGCATCTCCTATTCTAAAGGAATGTATCTTTTACCGATTGCTATCAAAATGGCCCTGCAGGTAGGGCGTTAGAATTGTACCTGCTGCCCCTATTGCATGATCGTAAAAGGCGACTAAATTTAGGATCTTATCTTTTCTCTTCTTCCTAAATGACTTTATCTTTCCTAATGCCTCCCTTGGCACCGCCTCGCTTTTGGCCTGAGTTGAGCGTTCGCCCCTGTGAGGAAGGCTCTGGGTTCTGTCCCTTGGCCGAGACACACCAAAGTCTATAAAAGTGGTAGTTTCTGCTCCTGCTTAGCATACAGGGAGTGGGACGACTGGTTCGCCCGTTGTCAGTATAATGTGACCGGGTGGGGTGTGTTGCTTGGTGTCTTCGGCGGCATGCTTCAGTGATATAGCACTATAAAAAGGGCAACAGTTCCACTATACAAGAAGACACAACATGAATATACCGCAGTCTCCCAAAACACGCACCTCGCACAACATACACGCAACATAACGCATACATGGGAGGCCGTCCTTACATGACCATAGCTGTTAATAGGACGTTAATTAATCAAAACAAACAATTGCTATCAAAACATTAGAAAAGCAAGGTTTTTTGAAAACTGATGCAAACTAGTACCTAGGGAAAGGAGATGGCAGAAGAGGGGTTCCAATGCCTTACTGTTGAAGATGTTTAACTGGACAGATTGTTCCTTCTAAACGAGGAATACATACCTTCTTGATTTCCATTTTTCAAAAACTGATTAACTTAGAGAATATTCCCTATCTCAATATCCTGCATAGATACCACCTTCTGCTTGGTCTCCCAAAACACACATCTCGCACAACATACATGCAACATACCGCCTACATGGGAGGCCGTCCTTACATGACCATAGCTATTAATAGGACGTAAATTAATCAAACAAAATTCTGAATCATGCTCGTTTTCGTGAGTTAGTTCGCCTACTCGGGGAAAAAAACCAAAGAATGCTACTAAAAATGCTGCAGAAAACATTTTTGACTCGTATGTAGAACTGCACACCAAATCCTTTACGATCTTAACCAGTATATCAGCGGTAATAGGACCCTCATATTACTTACTTTCCTTTGTCTCCTCATACCAGCTTACATTTTCTGACAAGTTATCCTCACAAAGAAAGCCAGAAGATTAAACATAGAAATTAATACCTGCTAAATAAGTATTGACCATTGCAGGAGACCAACCTGTATCAGCCAAGTACAGTACAAAATTAAATATCCTTTTTCTGTACATTTGCCACGTGTGTTCAGATCAAATACATTTTCTACATATCGCTACGTCAATTGATAACGCCATTTCGTCTCAGTTATACATATATATTTAGCTTTGTTGTGCACTTTGGGCGAGATGACTACGCACATGAAAAAAAATTCTGGTAGTGCCAATTTCCAAAGGTCATCTTAACGTGACCCCTAATGGGATGTTGTCAGATCCTCTTATCAAACGTAGTGATTTTAAGGATCTGTATTTTAATCAGATTGTCTTCTGTAGGAATGAAGGGGTTTAATTCTAATTTTGTCTCAAGCTTCCTTGGGTAAAGGGAACCAATTTTGTTTAAACGGTGGGCCTGGTTCCCCAAGGGGCCTGGAGGGCAGGGACCAATAGTGGAAATATTGCAAATTCTTTAAAATCATTCTACTGTAGCAGTGAAGGGATTTAGTTCTAATTTGAGCTGAAGCTTCCTTGGATAAAAAGGGCAACAGTTCCGCTATACAAGAAGACACAACATGAATATACCGCATTCTCCCAAAACACACACCTCGCAACACACAGCATACATGGGAGGCCGTCCTTACATGACCATAGCTGTCAATAGGGGAACCAATTTGATATAAACGGCAGATCTAGTCCCTCAGGGGCCTGAAGCCTTGCCCAATAGGAAAAATATAGTAAATTATTTGATTTCCTTTTCTAAGGGAATGGAGGTATTTAGTTTCAAATTAGTCTGACGATTCCTTGGGTGAAGAGGGACCAAATTTGTATAAACGGTGAGGCTTTTCCCCCAGGGGCCAGAGGGGAGGGGCCCTGTAGGGGAAATAAAGAAAATTCTTAAAATCCATCTGTAGAAATAAATAGATTAAGTTCAATGTTGATCGGCCTCGGGAACCAATTCCCTGAATCTGGCCAACTGAAAACGTGACAAAGCATTCTTAGCTCTGATCTGAATATTGCTTCTAATGCAATGTAAAACTCATGGGCGAATCAGTGCCATCACATGATCTGAACGAGAAGTTGAATTATTAAGTGTCTCCACCAAAGCTTCGTAATCACAATGTAATAATATGTTTTTGTTACTCAATTCTCTCTGCCAACCTATAACAATAGGAATCAATTTTAAAAAGGTAACGTTTTTCAACACAGGCAATATGATATAACATATAATTAAGTCCTTTGTGAGTTATAGGGGGAGGGGTGTGTTAAACAGGAGGGGTAATTTTCTGTTTTGTCCAGTTTTGTTGGATATGATTGTATGATTATTCATGAATGATAATGCATTTATATGTTAAAAGCAAAACATTTTGGAAAATTTAAAGGGACAATTCAATTTAAGAGAACATTCAAATTCAAATGCATATATATTGGAAACAAACCAGTTCTAATGGACATTTGATTAGTTGGTTTTACTGTGACATGTCAGAAAACCAACTGTAGTGAAATGTATTTGAAATATTCAAACTCGCTTGCTGTCCGCCATTACACATTGTATGCCGAACCCTGGCCCTTGCCAGTGTAGTAAAGAATTATTTGTCTAGAACTACTCGAATCGCTCTCACAGTAGTGTGTTTACATTATTAGGTGCATGTTTTTGTCTAAATATAATTTCACCAACTCCTCAGTGGTTATGTATTGCATTTGTTTAACGTACGTGACTTGCTCGAGTATGGATACAGCTTACATGTTATACCTACTTAATCGTATTGATCAACAATTTGGAATTTTAACGGTATCAATCAAAATGCTTAACAATGTGGTGGAATTTGTCAATATTTCTTGTTATATGTTTCATATGGAATGTAGAACAATACATTTATGTCATATTTTTTTTCGTGGTATGTAACAAAATTAATCTTATTGAATTGTCCCTTTAACTTAGGGTCAAAAAATAGGTCACAGTGACCTAATTTTGTTGAATGTCAATTATTCAAGAATAAAGTTCATCTGGTGCCATAATATACCAGGAAAAAATGTTGAATATATATAATATTAGCCCCTGTGAGGAAGGCTCTGGGTTCTGTTCCCTGGTCGAGACACACCAAAGCCTATGAAAGTGGTAGTTTCTGCTCCTGCTTAGCGCTCAGCATACAGGAAGTATAGACTGGTTCGTCCGTTGTCAGTATAATGTGACCGGGTGAGGTGTGTTGTTTGCAACAGTTCCACTATACAACAAGACACTACATGAATATACTGCAGTCTCCCAAAACACGCACCTCGCACAGCATATATGCAACACACGGCATACTTAGGAGGCCGTCATTACATGACCATAGCTGTTAATATGACGTTAATTAATCAAACAAACAAAAGTGTTGCTTGGTGTCTTCGGCGGCATGCTTCAGTGATATAGCACTATGAAAAGGGCAACTGTTCCACAATACAAAAAGACACAAAATAGACATACCGCAGTCTCTCAAAACATGCACCTCGCACAACATACACGCAACAAAACGAATACATGGGAGGCAGTCCTTACATGACCATAGCTGTTAATAGGACGTTAATTAATAAAAAAAACAACAAATTAATGACTTCTTAGGAATAACTAACAGGCCTAGAGGCCTGTCACATGCTTGGATGAATGGCTACTAAGTTAATTCAAATGAATGACCTTGAATGGACCTCCATTCAAGGTCGAAGGGGTCAAACAGGCTAAAATCCTTAAAACAACTTCTTGTGAATAACTTAGAGAGGCCTAGACACCTGATATTGGGCCTGTGACATGCTGGGATAAAGGGCTACCACGTTTGTTCAAATGAATGAATGACCTTGACCTTCATTCAAGGTCACATTGATTTCAACATTTGTTTGATTTCAACATTTGTTTCTTTAATTGTATCAAATAAAATGTGAATTTGAAAACTTTGAAAAAAAATGTTTTGAATGTAAATTATAAAGTAAAATACTGGCATAATATTGAAAAAAATGTGATGAAATTATAATTTGTTATCAGAGTCATGTTAAGGTGAGAGAGGAATCATCAGTTTCAGGACTAATACTATGTTGATATGGCCTTAAACTGAAAATCTTCTTCCTTGATATCCATTTGCTTTATCAATTTTACTACTGCATCACATCTACTCTGCATACCTCCTCATCAATTGCGTCTCTAATACACGAATTGGTAACGTCAGGTGTTACATCACAGGATACCTTCTGTATACTTTCGAAGAATGTTTCTGAGCGAACTCCAATATTAGAGCTGTTACATACTCTTTCATATTTAATTGGGTAAATCGAGGTTCACTGCCCAACGATGCATGCATAATCCTCAGGTTTACTAAGTATTTTCCTCCTTCAATATGTGGAGAAGTGTCACATTTGAATGTGTGTTTGTCGTCACACATAAATGTTATTTTTCCAGCATGTCCACTGCGCCGTATATCTTCACATCTGTTTTATTCTGCAAATCAGACTGTGTTGGTGAATTCCAAGGGAAAGTTTTCTAATGGCTGACTGAGTTGTCAAGAATATTTCCTCTTTGGTTTCATCTTGGCCACAATGCAAATATTGCATGAAATGATTGTTACTGTTATTATCAAAGCTTTCATCATCGTATATCCTCAGATATAGGTCGAGTGCCTCATTTAGAATTTCTGCATTAGTCGCATTGGATGTTTTCCCTATATGTATACGTTTTGCTATCTCTAACTTGTTGAACATCTCTATCTTTTTGTTCTCTGAATTTCTAAGTATTGCCTTGTAAGGGTTGTCTTTTCTTCTCATATTTCTGTTCTTCATCATCTCTTCTGTATCAAAAATTTGCCTTTCCTTTAGCTGGTACTTGTTGGATTTTGTTCTGCCATAGTTCACATGTAGACTGACCACATGTGTAATAGATTGAGTAGTTATTATACACATTAGCACTAATGAACTGATCTAATTAAAAAGGGGAAGAGGTTAAAATTGTTATATAACACAGTTTCTTGAAACAAAAGTAAGTTCATTGGAATCATTGCACTAACCTCTTTTGGATAACATCTGCTCTAATAAATAATTTTAATAAGCCGATACGTGATATATATGACAACATATTTTATGACATAATACCCCTGTCAAAATAAACCGACCAAGATCCGGACATCTCCCGCCAACACATCAGAAGCGCCAAAATCACAGTAATCACAGCACTGTTCAACCATAATAATTACTTTGATAATGCTGTTGCAAGTAACCCTTAGAGCTTATCTGAGGAGAAAACACAGCATGTTATATCAACAAATGGTACTGACCAACATAGCCAGAAACCACTTGAAACAGCAGGTGACCAAAGTGCATGTAGTGGCAATCAAGAACCAGATAACAACCATGAGGATGATATAATAGAGGGATGTGTACATTGTTTATGTAATCCGTGTATTATTTTTTAGGTTCAATCCTGGCTGCAGGATTTGTGGCTGATCGGAAAAACAAGATGGCCGCCAGGCAGTTGAAGATTGTTATCGATATTTTTTGAGAACTACTGAAGGAATTTTGTTCAAACTTCACATAGAGGGTACCCTTGGTCCCTAGTTGTGCCTTACAGATTTTTAGGCTAATTGGAAAAACAAGATTGCCGCCAGGCAGCCATCTTTGATTTTGGCAGTTGAAGTTTGTTATCGCTATTTCTTGAAAACTATTGAAACTATTGAAGGGATTTTGTTCAAACTTCACATGGAATATTCTATTAGTCCCTAGTTGTGCCATATAGATTTTTAGGCTGATCGGAAAAACAAGATGGCCGCCAGGTTTGTTACCACTATAGGTTTGTTATCACTATTTCTCAGAAAGCGCTGAAAGGATCTTTCTCAAATTTAATATGTCGGTTCCCCTAGGGCCCTAGTTGTGCATATTGCATTTTTTGACCAATCGGTGAACAAGATGGCCGCCATCTTGGATTTTGATAGTTAAAGTTTGTTATCGCTATTTATCAGATGGTACTGAAGGGATCTGTCTCAAATTTCATATGTAGGTTGCCGTAGGGACCTAGTTGTGCATATTGCATTTTGGGACCGATCGGTCAACAAGATGGTTGCCAGGCAGCCATCTTGGATATTGATATTCAAAGTTTGATATCACTATTTTTCAGAAAGTATTGAATGGATCATTCTCAAATTTCACATGTTGGTTCCCCTAGGGCCCTAGTTGTGCAAATTGCGATTTTGGGCCGATTGATCGACAAGATGGATGCCAAGGAGCCATTTCGGATTTTGATAGCTGAAGTTTGTTAATGCTATATCTCAAAAGGTACTGAAGCGATCTGTCCCAAATTTTATTTATTTTATGTTTGAATAAGCTAAAAAAGTAGAGAAAAGTTTGTTTGTTTGATTAATTAACGTCCTTTTAACAGCTATGGTCATTTAAGGACGGCCTCCCATGTATGCGGTGTGTTGCGTGTAAGTTGTGCGAGGTGCGTGTTTTGGGAGACTGCGGTATATTCGTGTTGTGTCTTCTTGTATAGTGAAACTGTTGCCCTTTTTATAGTGCTATATCACTGAAGCATGCCGCCGAAGACACCAGGCAACACACCCGACCCGGTCACATTATACTGACAACGGGCAAACCAGTCGTCCCACTCCCGTTATGCTGAGCGATAAGCAGGAGCAGAAACTACCACTTTTATAGACTTTGGTGTGTCTCGGCCATGGCCCTGCGGGTAGGGCGTAAGAATTGTACCTGCTGCCCCTATTGCATGATCGTAAAAGGCGACTAAATTTAGGATCTTATCTTTTCTCTTCTTCCTAACTGACTTTAATCTTTCCTTAATGCCTCCCTTGGCACCACCTCACTTTTGGCCTTGAGTTGAGCGCTCGCCCCTGTGAGGAAGGCTCTGGGTTCTGTCCCCTGGCCGAGACACACCAAAGTCTATAAAAGTGGTAGTTTCTGCTCCTGCTTAGCGTTCAGCATACAGGGAGTGGGACGACTGGTTCGCCCGTTGTCAGTATAATGTGACCGGGTGGGGTGTGTTGCTTGGTGTCTTCGGCGGCATGCTTCAGTGATATAGCACTATAAAAAGGGCAACAGTTCCACTATACAAGAAGACATAACACTAACATACCACAGTCTCCCAAAACACGCACCTCGCACAACATACACACAAAACAACGCATACATGGGAGGCCGTCCTTACATGACCATAGCTGTTAATAGGACGTTAATAAATCAAACAAACAAACAAACAAACAAAGTGTCTCGGCCAGGGGACAGAACCCAGAGCCTAATACTAATATATGTTGTTATATAATGGTTATAGGTACACAGGTAAAATTATACCAGTCAAATTAATAAAACATGATATAACGTATACATCTCTATAGCTTCTAGTAATCATTAGTCTAAACCGAAAACGACCAATGTCGTAGAGATCGGGGGTCAAGATCAAAGGTAAAGGTAACAAAATACATGTAGACTAGTCTTAACAGACATGAGGCCTACTATACATACATCAACATTAATTAACTGTACATCAACATTAATTAACTGTATCTATATTAAAAACATGCAACACTAAATATATGTCATTATATGATTTTTATACACAAGTACAAGAGAACAATTTCACTAAAACAAGAGATCCCAGAGGGATCTTGGCGCCCACCAAAGAATGATCTATGTCTGACAATGGAAAGAGGGATCTTTTCTCTGCTTTTCAAACTTTTGCAAACAAACTGCAATTAAAATTTGAGTCAGGTCGGCAGCCATCTTGTTAATCAATCGGTCCCAAATCAAAATATGCACAACTAGGGCCCTAGGGGAACCTATCTATGAAATTTGAGAAAGATTCATTCAATACTTTAACTATCAAATTCCTGGCGGTCATTTTGTTGCCCGATCGATCCAAAAACGCATTATGCACAACAAGAGCTCTAGGGGAACCTACGTATGAAATATGAGAAAAATTCCTTCAGTACTTTGTGAGAAATAGCGATAACGATCTTTAACTATCAAAATCCAAGATGGCTGCCTGGCAGCCATTTTGTTAACCGATTGGTCCCAAAATGCAATATGCACAACTAGGGCCCTAGGGGAACCTACATATGAAATTTGAGAAAGATCTCTTCAGTACTTTCTGAGAAATAGCTATAACAAACTTTAAGAATCAAAATCCAAGGTGACACTCTGGCGGCCATCTTGTTAATCGATTTGTCTCAAAATGCAATATGCACAAATACGGCCATAGGGGAATCTACATATGAAATTTGAGAAAGATCCCTTCAGTACTTTGTGAGATATAGCGATAACAAGAATTGTTAACGGACGGAACGACGGACCACGGACAAAAAGCGATTTGAATAGCCCACCATCTGATGATGGTGGGCTAAAAAATGTTGTCAGTTTATAAACAGCTTTTCTAGCTTCTAGTTTTCATAAGCCTAAAACAACAAGAGATCCCAGAAGGATTTTGGTGCCCACCATTGAATATATTATATGTTGTGTCCTTACGTGACCAAAGCTATTAATAGGACGTTAATTAATCAAACAAACAATCAAAGGATAGAGAATTTTTTCTCTGCTTTGATCTTTCACTTTACCTTTGAAGCATTTAATACACAGAGGTTAACTACATATAATGTTAGCATTACATAAAAAAGCTTAAATTATTAAAATCCAAACTATGCTATTTTCTAATTAGTCCTCGATTGTGATATGCATAACAATGAAATAGGTGAACCTACCTTTTAAATTAATTTCAAGGAGAAAAAACTTCAGTATAATTTGATAAATATTGGCATGAAGTTTCAAAATAATTCCTGCATTATTATAGGAAAAGGCAATAACAAAGTACTATTCTCAAAATCCAAAATTTAATATGCATTTTAAGGCTTCAATGGGAACCTACACATAACGTTTGAAATAGCCTTTCTGAGAAATAGCGATAGCAATTGTCCAAGACATGTATATATGAACTCGGGAACTTGTCCTTGTGAAAGAATCGTCTGGATCTGGCAGCACACCGACACGACGTCAACTTTTAACAGAGCAGAACATTCGCTATTTTCAAGCTACGGATACAACTCCTTTGCTATTGTCCATCTTTAATCAGAATCATTCCAAATATGCAATATACATATAGCTAGTGTCCAAAAAGAGACTACATATAAATTTGAGAATGATCCCTTCAATATTTTCTGAGAAATGGTGGGAACAAAATTCAACTTTCAAAATGCAAGATGGCTGTGCATGCCTGTCTGTCATTTTATGATCAATCTATCCCAAAATGCAATATTCACTAGGACCCAACCTGCAAAGAAAATTTGAGAGATGATCCCAATGTTATCTGTTATTTCTGAGAATTAGCAGTATTAAAAATGACAATGGACGGACATTCGGAGGGAGAATGGACTAAGGACGAAAAGAAATTTGAATACTTCGAACTTGGATTTGTAAATAATTAATATTTTCATCCTATCATTTCGACCACATCTAGCCTGAACACAAAATCTTAAACAAGGTCACTGAGGTTAAGATCCAAGGTGAAGGTGACAAAACACATGTATGCTGGTGTTAACAGACATGAGGCTAATCCTTCCTCCGGAGTTGAAAATTATATAATCTATATCAAGGAACACTATCTAATCTAAACATGCAGTACATATTATACATTATTATATAATGGTAATATATTGGTCTAGACTAAGATTTTTCTCATCAGATATGTAGTCTAATCATACATGAGACTAAGATCACTTCATTCAGTCATTCTTTTTTACAAGAGAATTAGCAGTTCAACTATACAAGAAGACACAACACGAACATACCGCAGTCTCCAAAAACACGCACCCCACACAACATACACGCAACACACCGCATACATAGGAGGCCGTCCTTACATGACCACATATGTTAATAGGGTTATTAATCAAATTAATCAAACTAACAAAATTAGCAGTGATCACTTGATTGTTAATTGTTGCTGAAAATTGGATAGGGATAGTGTTTGCCAAGTTCATATTGACGTCATCAGGTTCATTCATGTCATAATAGTCTGCAAGAATACTACGTTTGATGATGTACGATGGCCATTAGCAAAACCTGATAATCTTCATCTTTATGGTTGTGATATGCAACGATAAGGCCATTTTGACTTCATGGAGGCATTTCAACTTCCTGAAAATATTAAGTCAACTATCAAAAGTTATATAGGTAATAATATTTTGATCGTTACATGAATTACATTTTGAATTTGCATAGTACATAATATATGAAATAAGGTTTACAATGAAACTGATAATGGTATGGACATGCAGGTCTGACCAGAAGCTAAAATATATTTTTACCTCTAGCTTGGATCTGGATGTTCTTGAAACTGTTTTCTCCTTGTTATATTCTTGTACAACGACATTTGATATGTAAACAATTGTGCCAACAGAGGTTTCCTCCTTTGCTAGGTTTCTACATAGGGACTTTTTACATGACCCTGTGTGGTCTTTTAACATTATATCCTTTACCTGCACACCATTCCCTCTTACGTCCACTGTCCTTGCCAGGCGACTAAATTTAGGATCTTATCTTTTCTCTTCTTCCTAACTGACTTTATCTTTCCTAATGCCTCCCTTGGCATCGCCTCACTTTTGGCCTTGAGTTTAGCGTTCGCCCCTGTGAGGAAGGCTCTGGGTTCTGTCCCCTAGCCGAGACACACCAAAGTCTATAAAAGTGGTAGTTTCTGCTCCTGCTTAGCGTTCAGCATACAGGGAATGGGACGACTGGTTCGCCCGTTGTCAGTATAATGTGACCGGGTGGGGTGTGTTGCTTGGTGTCTTCGGCGGCATGCTTCAGTGATATAGCACTATAAAAAGGGCAACAGTTCCACTATACAAGAAGACACAGCACTAACATACCGCAGTCTCCCAAAACACGCACCTCGCACAGCATACACACAAAACACCGCATACATGGGAGGCCGACCTTACATGACCGTGGCTGTTAATGGGACGTTAATAAATCAAACAAATCCTTGCCATTTGTTCCTGTGATTGCCTTGCAGGTAGGGCGTTAGAATTATACCTACTGCCCATATTGCATGATCGTAAAAGTCGACTAAATTTAGGATATTATCTTTTCTATTCTTCCTAACTGACTTTATCTTTCCTAATGCCTCCCTTGGAACCGCCTCACTTTTGGCCTTGAGATGAGCGTTCGCCCCTGTGAGGCAAGCTCTGGGTTCTTTCCCCTGGCCGAGACAGACCAAAGTCTATAAAAGTGGTAGTTTTTGCTCCTGCTTAGCGTTCAGCATACAGGGAGTGGGACGACTGGTTCGCCCGTTGTCAGTATAATGTGACCGGGTGGGGTGTGTTGCTTGGTGTCTTCGGCGGCATGCTTCAGTGATATAGCACTAAAAAAGAGCAACAGTTCCACTATACAAGAGGACACAACATGAATATACCGCAGTCTCCCAAAACACGCACCTCGCACACCATCATGCAACACACCGCATACATGGGAGGCCGTCCTTACATGACCATGGCTGTTAATGATTTGGATTAATTTGCATTTTTTATCCTGATTGCATCTACCGTATTCGCAGTAATTAGCTCCCCTCCCCCTATAAGTGACTTCCTCTTTTCTAGAGTTGAAGTTGTATAAATGTCAATCCCATATTACATGAACTTGATTTTTTTTTAGATGAGAATCACGACATAATAATGCCTCTCAAAGTCTAAATGGCATAAAGCATGCCAAATTTAAATTTCGAATTTACAATAGTTCGTTTGGAACACACATGTGCATTTTTTGCTCAATGTTTAGAGGAAAAACTTACAGGTTGAAAGATCCAATTTATATTATCATTGATTGACTTAATGCGACTGATGGATATATAGCATTTATATATGTCTTTGTTTCATTCTATATCCTAACCCAAGTGACCATTAAGGCATATGTCATTATGTGGCATATGTGACTACCTGTTTCTTAAAATATCGTTGACCATGCTAGAAAACCGTTAAGGGTGTTTAATGTTTATGATTTATTGTAAGTAATTTTTTTTCCTTTTAATGAAATTTCAAATTGAATTATACAAATTGATCATCATGGCATCAACATTTAATTTCTGTCATTACTGTATTAAGACCAATTACATGAATTTTCGATAAAAAGGCATGTTAGTGTTCAACATGTCAAATCAAAGTTTTGATTTCATTTATAACCAACTACACTATATAATTTTAGAATTTTCATAAACCTTGACTGCCAGTCTGGGATGCACTTGGAAATTTTGTTTAATATGGCAATTTTGATTAATTGTGCGTACCTTTCTGTATGAAATATATATTTTTGAGGACAATTTATGGAGGTATAAATTTGTATAGGAACAAGAGGCCCAGAGGGCCTGTATCGCTCACCTGGTTTGTAATGCCAAGTAATGTTCTGAATACAGGTTCACTGCTTCTTTTCTGAAGGAATCTTAATATTAACCTCTAAATCCCCTATTGGGCCTCACCCCTCCTGCCCCTGGGGGATCAGAGCCAAAATTTATACAAGTTATGTTCCCCTTCCCCCAAGGATGTTTGTGGCCAAATTTGGTTACATTCCATTCAGAACTCTATGACTAGTAGCGATTTAAAGGAATTACCTCTATTTCCCCTATTGGGCCCCGCCCCTTCTGCCCCCGAGGGACCAGAGCCAAACTTTATACAAGTTCTGTTCTCCCTCCCCCAAGGATGTTTCTGGCCAAATTTGGTTACAATCCATGCAGAACTCTATGACTAGTTGCGATTTAAAGGAAATGTTGACGGACAGACGGACGACGGACGCCGCGCCATGACATGAGCTCACCGGCCCTTCGGGCCAGGTGAGCTAAAAACATATGTTTGTGCTTTTTATATTTCATAGTTTAGAGTCTCCCAAAACACACACCTCGCACAACATACACGCAGCACACCGCATGCATGGGAGGCCGTCCTTACATGACCATAGCTGTTAATAGGACGTTAATTAATCAAACAAACAAACAAAAGTTTATATTACTTTATTTCTTTCAAAACATGTTTTCAGCTAGTAAAAGCTTTCAATTTATTGTATTTTAATTTCTATACATTCAGACATACGAGAGAATGAAAATCCAGATGAGTGGATGTCGGTCATGATCCACACTAAACGAAGAAACTCAAAGCTTGACTTTTTACCGTCCAACAATGCCCACCAGAAATGGGAGGAAATTGGAGTAAGTACATATTTAAAATTGTCATTAATTTGTTGGAGTACACATCAGGTTTTACCAGGGCATTTATGGTATGTTTCATACTCTCAGCATTTTCTATTGCCTCCAAAAATTAATTATTTATGGAGTCAAGAGACTATGATTGTTGTCAATGGAAAATGAACTTAAATAACCACATTTGCGTATCTGTATGTCAATTCTTTTCAAAGTAACATAATCTTTGCAGTTGTTAGATTGAGAATAAACTTTCGTATGCTCTGGTGATAATGCCATGTGTTGTGATTTGGTCTGTTTGAAGGTTGATTTGATGATCATAATAATGAACTTAAATTACATCACTACTATTGCAAATAGAGTTTGACCGATTCTCGATTATAACTGATGATTGATTGATGTTGATATTCCTCAAGACTTACCAGTTATCAGTGATTTTTCTCCTTATATAACTGTGGTCGTTAAACGACCCCATTCCCAATGTCAACACACCCCCCCCTTGTTTTTTTTACCAGTTACAATAAAAAAATTCCAAAATCAAATCGCTGGAAAACAAATAAAACCCGGAAATATATATCCTTTTTAGCTCACATGGCCCGGCATCCGTCGTCCGACGGCATCCGTCTGTCCGTCAACATTACTTTTACATCGCTACTTGTCCTAGAGTTCTGCATTGATTGTAACCAAATTTGGCCACAAACATCCTTGGGGGAAGGGGAACAGAACTTGAATAAATTTTGGCTCTGGTCCCATGGGGGCAGGATGGGCGGGGCTCAATAGCGAAAATAGAAGTAAATCCTTTAAATTGCTACTAGTCATAGAGTTCTACATGAATTGTAACCAAATGTGGCCACAAACATCCTTGGGGGAAGGCGAACAGAACTTGTATAAATTTTGGCTCTGGTCCCCCGGGGCAGGAGAGGTGGGGCCCAATAGAGGAAATAGAGGTAAATCCTTTAAATCGCTACTAGTCATAAAGTTCTGGATGGAATGTAACCAAATTTGATCAAAAACATTCTTTGTGGAAGGGGAACAGAACTTGTATAAATTTTTGCTCTGGCCCCCCGGGGACAGGACGGGTGGGGTCCAGGGGGGTCATTTATGCAAAATCTGAACCCCTTCCCCTAAGCAAGTTTCTGACGAAATTTTCTTAAAATCCATGCAGTTCTTTATGACAAGTAGCGATTTAAAGGAAATGTTGACGGACGGACGACGGACGCCGCGCCATGACATAAGCTCACCGGCCCTTCGGGCCAGGTGAGCTAATGATTAAATGATTTGATTGATTTAGACTCATTTTTAAAAATATTGATGTTAGACATAATCATCTTATCATTCATCATTCAAACATTAGTATGTCATTGGTTGAAGTGTTTAAACTGCATATATAGTGTGGGAATAATATAATAAATTCATTCTATGATTGTTGATGATGAAAATATCATGATGACGATGATGATTGTGAATGTGGTTGTGGTGTCGGAGGCATGTGCAGATGTTAATGGCTGATGTTTGAAAATATTTTATGATACAGCCATACACTTGTATTTGTTGCTGTGATAATTGCAGATTAATTGATATGTAAGTATTATCGATAGTAATAATATTTATCGATAGTAATAATATTCTCAGAATATTGATAATTACTTTTAAATTATTGTTGATTGTACATGTATGCATGTTGATTATTTTTGTTAAAAGTAGCATTGCCAGTTATGTAATTTATTCGGTTATTTTGTACTGAATGAATGAAATAGGAATGGATTATAAAGGGATAAAGAGGGGTACATGACATAACGTGATTTACAGAACAGGATGCGAACATCTGGCACACCGTGAAAAGTTGTAAGTTCGTAAGTCACTGGCGCGGCTGAAAATGCTCGTAAACTTGGCCTGCTGTACATCAGAGTCTGTCATCTTTCATTATTGCACTTGGGAATTTCAATAAATTAAGGGTACTGCCATTTTTCTTTTTTAAATTGTGAGTGTATAATAATTATTGTAGATAGAAGTTATTCTAATCATCTTTATATCATTATTTCATATTGTGTCTAAATGTTTGATAAATGATGTTATGTTCTCAATTATTTGATTGATATAAACTTTCAGAAATGTAAAAACGGTCTTGTTTTTATTTAACATTATCCTTAAATCACAAAATTACAATCTTTCTGACGGCTAAAATACAAAAAGGGAATAACCAAAACTAAAATTTCAACATCTAAAAAAACTTGTTATGTTGTGTTTTGAGTGCCTAGAAAATTGTTGTTATGGAGAAAAATTGGTTGCTATGGTGTTACTATGAGCTGTAAAAGGATAAAGTTTTCTGAAATGTGACATGCTTTGACTATTTCATATTCATGATACATAATGCATACTCTCCCACTAAATATAGAAGTTGGGACATCCTTAAAGTGACAAAACTGTCTATTTTAGCATGAATACAGTATACTGGTTGCCAGGCCTGTTGCTAGGCAACAACATGTCAGAATGCTTTGAAATAGTGTTTTTTTATAAATCTCATATATTGGTGAAAATAAGTAATAAAAATAAAAGGAATCTGTGTTGGGGCCAAAAATGGCCCTTATAGCACCTACTCCTTTGTAAAAGAAAAACATATGTTTGTGCTTCTTATATTTCATAGTTTAGAAATGGTTTATATTACTTTATTTCTTTCAAAACTTCAATTCATGTTTTCAGCTTGTTTGTTTGTTTGTTTGATTTATTAACGTCCTATTAACAGCTATGGTCATGCAAGGACGGCCTCCCGTGTATGCGGTGTGTTGCGTGTATGTTGTGAGAGGTGAGTAAAAGCTTTCAATTTATTGTATTTTAATTTCTATACATTCAGACATACGAGAGAATGAAAATCCAGATGAGTGGGTGTCGATCATGATCCACACTAAACGAAGAAACTCAAAGCTGGACTTTTTACCGTCCAACAATGCCCACCAGAAATGGGAGGAAATTGGAGTAAGTACACATTTAAAATTGTCATTAATTTATTGGAGTACACATCGGGTTTTACCACGGCATTTATGGTATGTTTCATACTCTCAGCATTTTCTATTGCCTCCAAAAATTAATTATTTATGGAGTCAAGAGACTATGATTGTTGTCAATGGAAAATGAACTTAAATAACCACATTTGCGTATCTGTATGTCAATTCTTTTCAAAGTAACATAATCTTTGCAGTTGTTAGATTGAGAATAAACTTTCGTATGCTCTGGTGATAATGCCATGTGTTGTGATTTGGTCTGTTTGAAGGTTGATTTGATGATCATAATAATGAACTTAAATTACATCACTACTATTGCAAATAGAGTTTGACCGATTCTCGATTATAACTGATGATTGATTGATGTTGATATTCCTCAAGACTTACCAGTTATCAGTGATTTTTCTCCTTATATAACTGTGGTCGTTAAACGACCCCATTCCCAATGTCAACACCCCCCCCCCTTGTTTTTTTTACCGGTTACAATAAAAAAATTCCAAAATCAAATCGCTGGAAAACAAATAAAACCCGGAAATATATATCCTTTTTAGCTTGCATGGCCCGGCATCCGTCGTCCGACGGCATCCGTCTGTCCGTCAACATTACCTTTACATCGCTACTTGTCCTAGAGTTCTGCATTGATTGTAACCAAATTTGGCCACAAACATCTTTGGGGGAAGGGGAACATAACTTGTATAAATTTTGGCTCTGGTCCCCCGGGGGCAGGAGGGGCGGGGCCCAGTAGGGGAAATAGAGGTAAATCCTTTAAATCGCTACTAGTCATAAAGTTCTGCATGGAATGTAACCAAATTTAGCGAAAAACATCCTTGGGGGAAGGCGAACAGAACTTGTATAAATTTTGGCTCTGGTACCCCGGGGGCAGGAGAGGTGGGGCCCAATAGAGGAAATAGAGGTAAATCCTTTAAATCGCTACTAGTCATAAAGTTCTGCATGGAATGTAACCAAATTTGATCAAAAACATTCTGTGTGGAAGGGGAACAGAACTTGTATAAATTTTTGCTCTGGCCCCCCGGGGGCAGGACGGGTGGGGTCCAGGGGGGTCATTTATGCAAAATCTGAACCCCTTCCCCTAAGGAAGTTTCTGACGAAATTTTCTTAAAATCCATGCAGTTCTTTATGACAAGTAGCGATTTAAAGGAAATGTTGACGGACGGACGACGGACGCTGCGCCATGGCAATAGCTCACCGGCCCTTCGGGACAGGTGAGCTAAAAAACACATTCCAATAAAGGGAACAATCTAGCTCCGATTTATTACCGTATATGGGTACATTTCCCCTAAAGGTTTGTTTGTTTGTTTGTTTGATTTATTAACGTCCTTAAAATCTTGCTTTACTAAATAGTGAATGAAATTGTTGTTTTACAGTACTTTTATGTCAAAATGAATATAATTTTGGACCAAATCAAGAAGATTCCAATTCCCCTATATTTTGCAAAACTTTTCCCCTAATTTGCAAAAAAGGTAGTTTCCCCCACAACCTATATTGATCCCTGCGATAGATAGAAAATTATAGTGGGCTTCTATAAATAAATGTCTTGCTTATTTTAGTTTACTGGGAGACTCCAAAAGGAGAAAAGGAAAGTTAAAATGAATTTGCCAGCAGGACCAAGACGGCGCTTGGCATTTTTGCTGCCACCAAACTCCCTTGTGGAGAACACACCTGCTGACCAGAGCAATGAACCAGGAGACCAGGGCAATGAACCGGGAGACCAGGGCAATGAACCGGGAGACCAGGGCAATGAACCAGGATACCAGGGCGATGAACCAGAAGACAAGGAAAACATTAAAGGGATGGCTGATTTGCAAAATCGGTAAGAATTTTTTAAGATTTATAAAATTCAGCATCTTTAATAGGAAATGTTACAAGTTCATTCCATATAGGGCATAGTGTCGCGGAATTTATTAGGGATGCAATTAATTATTTTTATACTTTTGTTTTCATGTAAAATTAGAATCACATTTTTTTTCAATGGTGCAATGTAAGTAAAGTGAAGAAAAAATCCGAAATCGTCTGTTCTTGATAGCGGTCGAGCATCTATTCCATTAAATATAAATATATATATATAAATATACATTTTATGAGAGTTTTCTCCTTTCCAATATGTTTTTCATCAATTTTCATTAAAAACGCAAAAAAATAGTAAAATCAATAACTAAATGTCATTATCATGTTAAAATGTTTAATGTTTGCATTACCATGGACCTTAACTGATGTCCGAAGAAATGGACTTAATTGATAAAGCTAATATTCTTTTGACACTAGCGATTTGTTTGTATCGAAATTTGACTATGTGTAAGACAGCCACATGTTATAAATAGAGAAAATTGAAAATCATTACATATGTGTAAGACAGCCACTTGAATTCTTTTATTACTTTCGGCCTATCAGTCATACAAATATTCAAATTAATACTGAACAAAAATTTCAGCATGACGTATACAATACTTTTGTATAGTTACAACATGTATTATAATCAAATTAATGAATTATAATGACTACATATCAGTCGATAACTTGAATATTTCTTAGTATTGTCGCCTTGTATATATATATTTTCCTAATGAACATAACTCCTTTATATTTTGTACCCTGAATAACTCAATAAATTAAAATACAGATGGGTTTTTCCAGTAGTAACTCTTTAAAATATTTTTTCTTCCACAATTATAATTGTTACATTGAAGGATAAAATAATATTTGTCTTCAATTTCTCTTGAATCACACATACTGCAAAAACGTCAGAATCTTATTGTATTATATATATTATATCTACCAGCTGCAATAGATAAACAGTGTGAAGATTAACACAACTTGGTAAGACAAACTCTATACCGTTTGTCAGTACATTTAAGAGATAAAAAGTCAAGGTAATAATATCAACAACATATTTATATACATGACATTTTTAGAGATTCCTCCAATAAAGAATGTAAATGTTGTTGGGCTTGATCAAAAATTCTAAGCTTTATTAATAGCAAAATGAAATTACTACAATTTGCATATATTTGCTGGTTTTCCCAAACATATCCAAGACCAAGTGAAAATAGTTCATTTTTTAACAGAAGTAACCTAATTAAAACAATTCCTTGTGTTACCATTTCTTAGAAATTAATGTGATCGATTTAAAGGGACAATTCATGCTAAAAGAACATTAAGATTTGTACATATATCGGAAAAAACCAGTTCTAATGGAAATGAGATCAGTTGGTTTTACTGTAATATGCCAGAAAAGCCCATGGTGGTGAAATGCGTGTGGAGTGTTCAAACTCGCTCGCTGTCCACCATTATACATTGTGGTCGAACTTCTTGTATGCCGAACCCTGTCCCTTGCTCGTAGAGTAATGCTACTTTTGTCTAGAACTGCTCAAATCGCTCTGACAATAGTGTGTTTACCTTATTAGGTGAATTGGCTCGTCTAAAAAAATCATTTTATCACCTCCTCAGTGGTTATGCAGTCCATTTGTTAAACGTGCGTGACGTTGGCTCGGGTATAGATACAGCGAACATATTTTACCTGCTGAATCGTATTGATCAACGATTTATAATTACAACGGTATAGATTAAAATATAAACAATGACGTGGAATTTGTCAATATTTTATATTATATGTTTCATAAGAAATGTAGAACAATTCATTTATGCCATATTTTGCTTCTTGGTTATGTAAAAGAATTAGCCTGAGTGAATTGTTTGTTTGTTTGTTTGTTTGATTAATTAACGTCCTATTAACAGCTAAGGTCATGTAAGGACGGTCTCCCATGTATGCGATGTGTTGCTTGTATGTTGAGCGAGGTGCGTGTTTTGGGAGACTGTGGTATATTCATGTTGTGTCTTCTTGTATAGTGGAACTGTTGCCCTTTTTATAGTGCTATATCACTGAAGCATGCCGCCGAAGACACCAAGCAACACACCCCACCCGGTCACATTATACTGACAACGGGCGAACCAGTCGTCCCACTCCCTGTATGCTGAGCGCTAAGCAGGAGCAGAAACTACCACTTTTATAGACTTTGGTGTGTCTCGGCCAGGGGACATTTTTGTTTCCTTGTTTGATTGATTAATTAACGTCCTATTACCAGCTATGGTCATGTAAGGACGGCCTCCCATGTATGCGGTGTGTTGCGTGTATGTTGTGCGAGGTGCGTGTTTTGGGAGACTGCGGTAACTTCATGTTATGTCTTCTTTTGTAGTGGAACTATTGCCCTTTTTATAGTGCTATATCACTAAAGCATGCCTCCGAAGAGGTGCATGTTTTGGGAGACTGCGGTAAATTCATGTTATGTCTTCTTGTGTAGTGGAACTATTGCCCTTTTTATAGTGCTATATTACTGAAGCATGCCGCCGAAGACACCAAGCAACACACCCCACCCGGTCACATTTTACTGACAACGGGTGAACCAATCGTCCCACTCCCTGTATGCTGAGCGCTAAGCAGGAGCAGAAACTACCACTTTTATAGACTTTGGTGTGTCTCGGCCAGGGGACATTTTTGTTTCTTTGTTTGATTGATTAATTAACGTCCTATTACCAGCTATGGTCAAGTAAGGACGGGCTCCCATGTATGCGGTGTGTTGCGTGTATGTTGTGCGAGGTGCATGTTTTGGGAGACTGCGGTAAATTCATGTTATGTCTTCTTGTGTAGTGGAACTATTGCCCTTTTTATAGTGCTATATCACTGAAGCATGCCGCCGAAGACACCAAGCAACACACCCAACCCGGTCACATTATACTGACAATGGGCGAACCAGTCGTCCCACTCTGTTTGCTGAGCGCTAAGCAGGAGCAGAAACTACCACTTTTATAGACTTTGGTGTGTCTTGGCCAGGGGACAGAACCCAGAGCCTTCCTCACAGAGGCGAATGCTTAACGCAAGGCCAAAAGTGAGGCGGTGCCAAGGAAGGCATTAGGAAA
The DNA here is from genome assembly GCA_004382745.1 of Argopecten irradians irradians. Taxonomy (NCBI): domain Eukaryota; kingdom Metazoa; phylum Mollusca; class Bivalvia; order Pectinida; family Pectinidae; genus Argopecten; species Argopecten irradians. The sequence goes on from SAYR01044045.1 coordinate 275,847, forward strand.
GATAAAGTCAGTTAGGAAGAAGAGAAAAGATAAGATCCTAAATGTAGTAGGCTTTTAGGATCATGCAATAGGGGCAGCAGGTACAATTAAACAAATAAGCCTATTTCCATTTCATTATTTTTCTATAGCTATTGAATTTCATACTTTTTGTATATTTTCATTTCTCGGCATAGTTTTTGGTAATTTACTGGCATAGCTC